>JAMPIV010002023.1:0-25969 GCA_024509875.1 Oreohelix idahoensis
TGGTGTGTGTGTATTTGTGAGAGTACTAGTAAGTAACCCGTCAAGAAATACAAGCAGTGCATTCTAATGTGCGAGTTCTGTCTCATGTCCTGAGAATAGCACAATTTCCTTTGTATTCAGTTTCTTCATTTATTTCCACTTCTCATCTTCCGGCGAGAAAGTATGCCCGTCAACACACACACAAACGCACGCACGCACTCACGCGCACACACGCACACACACACACACACACGCACGCGCACAGATGTTCTGAAAATAATCATCAACAAAAACACACATTTAAAAAATGAAGATAGATGACTAAATTAAAATAATTTTTTTTAATGCGTGGAATCGAACTTAGAATATGTGCTTCGAAGGCGAACATCCTAACAACTAAACCACCATTTATATATCAAATCATATGTATGCGGATTAATGAGCAGGTATTTATGTATGAATAAGAGTATATATATATATATATACATATGTCTGTTTAAATGTTTCTGTTTATGTGCAAGCCTAGAGTATATATAACACTGGTGTGGATCCTACATACATATATTATTGTATGTGGTCACTAAAATATAAATGATAAGATGAATGTGTGAAGGGTGTTGTTTGTTGAGGGGTTTATCTTCTTATCGCAAGGCGCGAATCTTTCAACCTAGACTTAAGTCCGTTGGTTATATGAGAGCGTAATTTTCCATTCAAAAATAAGCGAACTCTGTTAACTGAAGCGCTTTGTTGATACTCTAAGCCCTGAAACTACTAACATCTATCAGCTTGCATGAAGTAGCCCTGAAAAGGACTTTCGGAAAATGGCTGCTAGCCCGATCAGCGTTGCTAGATACTAAGCCCTGAAAGACTAACATTATCTATCTGCTAGCATGATGAAGCCCTGAAAAAGAACTGCCAGCTACGCCAATGCTGCCCATACCTCTCCAGTGTTCAGCGATCACCAGTTATAATGTGTGTAGATATACTGACGGAGGCAAGAATATTGGCTTTTTTTCCCAGTGTTCAGCGATCACCGGTTATAATGTGTGTAGATATACTGACGGAGGCAAGAATATTGGCTTTTTTTCCCAGTGTTCAGCGATCACCGGTTATAATGTGTGTAGATATACTGACGGAGGCAAGAATATTGGCTTTTTTCCCAGTGTTCAGCGATCACCGGTTATAATGTGTGTAGATATACTGAAGGAGGCAAGAATATTGGCTTTTTTTCCCAGTGTTCAGCGATCACCGGTTATAATGTGAGTAGATATACTGACGGAGGCAAGAATATTGGCTTTTTTAAATCTCAGTGTTCAGCGATCACCGGTTATAATGTGTGTAGATATACTGACGGAGGCAAGAATATTGGCTTTTTTCCCAGTGTTCAGCGATCACCGGTTATAATGTGTGTAGATATACTGACGGAGGCAAGAATATTGGCTTTTTTAAATCCCAGTGTTCAGCGATCACCGGTTATAATGTGTGTAGATATACTGACGGAGGCAAGAATATTGGCTTTTTTAAATCCCAGTGTTCAGCGATCACCGGTTATAATGTGTGTAGATATACTGACGGAGGCAAGAATATTTGCTTTTTTTCCCAGTGTTCAGCGATTACCGGTTATAATGTGTGTAGATATACTGACGGAGGCAAGAATATTGGCTTTTTTCCCAGTGTTCAGCGATCACCGGTTATAATGTGTGTAGATATACTGACGGAGGCAAGAATATTGGCTTTTTTAAATCCCAGTGTTCAGCGATCACCGGTTATAATGTGTGTAGATATACTGACGGAGGCAAGAATATTTGTTTTTTTTCCCAGTGTTCAGCGATTACCGGTTATAATGTGTGTAGATATATGATGCGTGATGCCATATGATGATGGATGGCATCCGCATGTCTGGTTTTGTGTAGTGTGTAGATGTGTTCAGTCAAAACAATGTTCATGCAACAATAACAGGGCAATCCACATAGGACGTCAGTAAACTCACGACGTATAAAGTCAATGAGTCTTGAAACAGCCGTTGACGTTTTCTTCATTATTTATTGTGGACGCCACAGTGACAAAATGGTTACGCAAATGTGTAGGCACATCAAACAGTCATTATCACAGCAACATTCAATACAGCAATAAACGGTAGACAGCATTACAATGATGAGTCAGATGCATGTTATATTTCATAGTGCTGTAAATGTAGTCAGGTGGAAAACTCCATCCTTTTCTATAACAGCCAGGAGATAACCAGAAGTATGAGATCAGTTCACTCTCCTTAGTTTGACTTCAGCAAGACAGACACGTCTGCCGAAGTATAAATAATGTCCTCAAAAATATCCTCTAGATAATAAAGGTTTTCCAAACCTAGTTCATTTAACAAAGTAGCAAGTAATGGTCCTTGGTACCTGCATCAACCGATGCAGTACAATGCAGCGACATGTGAGCTGGGAAAAAACATCTCGTGACGACGACTTTCGCAGACAGGCTATGAATCGAAATCGCTCACGACCCAAAATCAATAGAGTTAATGAAAATGTTAATTTACCTTGCTTTCAAGAAATACAGAAATATCACGCCTCCCGGCATGTGCAAATACACTAGAGGTATTATCCCGAATAAACGAAATATCCATAAGAGGACTACACATCCCTGACAGAACAAAAAAAAGCGGAGATCCCCTCTTCAACGAGGCATCTCTTTCGCCATTCCAAATCGCTCACTCCCACTAGTGGTGGGCGGAAACCGATCGACCAAAAAACAAGACAAGTCATGCGCAGTCCAGCGCAAAAATGACCACAGCTCAAAAGTTAACTGCATTCGATACTAACGCGAGAAGACAAATGCTTACCGAGAAAAGTGACTATAGATTTCAAGCAGTTGTTGCCCTTGCGTTATAAAACAGATATTGAAATAAAACGATGTTGCGAGAATTTATCACGCAACATATCACCACCTCCTCCCGATAAAAAAAAATGTGGAACATATTTTTTTTTCAATATCAAAGAGCAAGCGATAAGCGGCTCAAAACGCACGAATTATGCGCTGATAATTAATTAAATTGCCAAACAATAGGCTAATTATAGAGTGTCTGGTGAGGATATACCTCAACAGAAAAATAAATATGTCTCAAAAAATATTCACATCGGGGAGGTGTCACCAACACACATCACGTTAGCATGTAAACACAATATACGTATGCAAGTTACTATAATCATCATTAAACAGCATACTCTAATATTGTCTTTAAAAATGGATGTACAAATCTGATAGGAAAATTTAAATAGTACATTCTTTGACATGTAATGACATAAGTACATAGCAAAGTTAAACTACATGACGATCCAGGACATATGCTCTGGTATTCCGAGGGTAAGTACACAATCTAGAACTCGTAAGGTAAGTCCTCAGCTCAACAATGCCATTCTGAGAAAGTACAAGCAATATAATGCTAATTAATAACTAATATGCTTCATAAGGTACAATACATTATTAATAATTGTGGCTGTTTAGTAAACTAACGGCCCTTATATTAACTACTCAGTCCTCCTCTATCATCTTAAAAGACGAACAGAAGAAGATGACAACAAAGCACGATAGTGTGTACATATAGAGTAAGTACAGATGTGCTAATCTATTGTAGAAATATAGGTGTGTTATGACTCTGTAATATATAGAAATATAGGACAGAAGTATTAGTTGGAGTCATGTGGGCATCTAGACAAAATGTCAGCCATCACATTATCCGCACCACGGATAGCTCGTACCGTGAAGTGAAAAGGTATAGCTGTAAGAGCTTTCTGATCAGTCTCTAGAATGAAATGTGCGCCCAGGAGGAATCTTTGTAGCTTTAGAATTGACCAAACCATCGCTAACAACTCACGGTCTAAAACCGAGTAGTTCCTCTCTGCCGCATTTAGTTTTCTAGAAATGTACATAACAGGATGCAGAGTATTTGCATATTCTTGCATCAGTGCTGCTCCAATCCCAGTGTATGAAGCATCACTCCGAAGAACAAAAGTCCTATCAAGAGTAGGTAATCTTAAGAGGGGAGGAGAAGAAAATATATTCTTGATTTGGTCTAGTGAAGATTGGCATTCTTCAGACCAACGGACCAGATTAGGCGAACCTTTCTTCAACAATGTTGAGAGAGGTGCCATGATCGAAGATAAATTTGGAATAAATCTCCCATAAAATTGAATTAAACCTAAGAGACTCCTAACTTGTTTCTTCGTTTTAGGAACAGAGATGTTCAGTATTTTGGAAGTATTGTGGTCTTCTGTCTTCAAGAGACATGACCAACACGATGACCCAGGAAAGAGATTTCACCAAAACCAACAAAAGCTTTAGAAGGTTTTGCTGTCAAATTATTCTCACGTAGAGTGGACAGTAAGTCATATAACCCTAAATAGTGATCTTCCCAGGTATCACTGAAGAGACAGATGTCATCTAAGTATGCGATGACATCCGAACGATGTGACAGAATTCGACGCATCATGCGAACGAAAGTGGCAGGGGCGTTCATGAGACCAAAAGGCATCACATTCCATTGAAATAGACCCCTAGGTGTAGAAAAAGCAGTAAGAGGTTTGGCATGCTCTACTAAAGGCACTTGCCAATAACCTTTAGACAAGTCAAGTTTAGTGAAGAATCTAGAATTAGAAAGTCTAATCAGTAGATCTTCTAACAAAGGCATCGGTTCAGCGTCGAACTTTGTGACCTGATTCAATTTGCGATAATCAACGCAAATTCGTATGTTCTTATCCTTCTTCCGGACAATAACCATGGAAGAAGAATATGGTGAAGTCGATGGTTCAATTATATTTAATTGAATCATTTCATCCAATTCCTTTTCCACTTGCGACTGAAAGTGTATAGGAATAGGATACGGCCTAACCCTAATTGGATTATTGTCGGTAAGAATTATGTCATGTTCTATGACATCTGTGTGTCCAGGAATGTCAGTGAGAACATCCTGAAATGTTTGTAACATCGACGAGACTTGTCGATGTTCGTCACCAGAAAGATTAGGAGAAACAGAAACGTTTTTCCAAGATTCCGTAGAATGTAATGGAACCACTGGAAAGGGGAAGGTTGACATCAGAGAAGGTAGCTTCCTCATCCTGAATGACAGACAGGGATGAATAATGACCGTGAGGTGCAGGAGCATCATCCGTTGCCTGGAAAATAGGCAGCAAATAGTCCGGACGTTCGTGAAATTCCGAAAGCATGTTTATGTGGAAAGTTTTATGCTTTCCATCAATATCGACCACATAGTCAACATCGGAAATCCGAGAGACTATTGCATACGGACCTTTCCATGCAATAAGAAGTCTATTTTCCCTACTGGGGAGTAGGACGAATGCTTTGTCACCTGTACAAAGTTGTCGTAGACATCTATTCTTGTTAGCAAACTGCCTTGCCTTCTCTTTAGCAATTTCTGATGAAGCAGTTGCTAGCTTACATGCCTCAATGATCTTTTGTCTAAGAGCAATGACATACTCAGATGAGGATTGAGTTTCATCGCTAATATCATCGGCAGTGATGAGATCGTGTAATAAAGACATAGGGCCGCGTGGACGCGCGCCAAAGACAAGTTCGAAGGGAGAAAATCCTGTGTGTTCATTAGGGACTTCTCTATAGGCAAAGAGAGCCGCGGGTAAAACCCTGTCCCAATCTTGAGGATGATCTTCAGTTATCTTACCAAGCAAAGTCTTGAGCGTTCTATTCAGACGCTCAACTAACCCATTAGACATAGGATGGTAGATACTACTGAGAGATCGTTCAATATGTAAGGTAGACATTACCTGTGACATAGTGTCCAGATATGAGTTGAGTGCCATGGTCTGACAATATTTCTCTGGGGAACCCCAAGCGAGAAAATATCAACCAAAGAGCATCTGCGATATCTGTAGTAAGATATGCTCTTAAGAGGAATAGCCTCTGGCCAACGTGTGCACATATCGACACATGTAAGGATAAACTGATGTCCTCTGGCCGACTTGACCTTAAAAGGGCCAATAATATCTATGGCCATTTTCTGAAACGGCCGTATAGGAATGTCAGCAGCCTGGATAGGCGCAGCATGTCGTGGTCCTCTAGATTTGACCTCCTGACATACCTTGCATGATCGGCAGTAAATACGAATGTCCTTATTGACAAAAGGCCAAAAGAAAGCCGCAAGGACTCTCGACTTCGTACGGGCAAAACCCATATGTCCAGCACATTGCGAGTCATGAGCATGTTGTAATATTTGGACTCTCATGCTCTTGGGAACAAGAATTTGCGAATGTGCCGACGTAGTCGAATCTTGTACCATACGTACAAGTACGCCGTTTCTAATTGCAATCCAAGATTTTCTATTTGTATCCTGATTCGGATCACCTTTCTTCGCAAGAACGAAGAATTTTTTTAAAGAAGGATCTTCTTCTTGCAATTTTATGAAAGAGTCACGAGTAATTACTAAGTGACTATCTTGGCTATCAACTTCATTATCACTATTCAGTGAAGTTTCGGGTGTTTGTAGAGCTTGTGCTCTTGTAACTACTGCATTTGTAGCTTGCATGTTATTATCTTCCCAAGCAGCAATCTGCTGTGGGGTACACTCCCTAACTCCGTGAATACGACCAATAATAAGGTCCGCAATAGGATTAGGTAAGAGACAAGCATGCACATCTCCAGTAAAGAAAGGAGTGGCAATGCGAATTACAGCAGTAGGATATTTTTCTAGAGTGCCGCCAAATGTGACACATTTAATAACCCTGCCTGTAGCACAAGATGGATCTACAAGCGATTGTCTAACACCAATAGTGGTGCATCCGGAATCGAAAAGTAGTGAGACCGGAGTATCATTAACAAGACCCTTATGTAGAATTAAAGAACCCCTCCCGTCATGCGCAACAGCAGCAGGAAGAGCGGGAAGTGGGTGACCACAACTCAAAGTAGTTATGGTACCCGGTTCGAATAAAGTACTGCATTGGGGGCATTTGTTTGCTCTTTCAAAGTCAAAAGCAGAACTAGTGACAGCGTCAAAGTTTTTACTATCAACAACATGATTACAGGCTCCCTCAGTTTCCTGTTGTACAGCATTAGCCTGCTGATATCTCTTTTTTTTTGTGTTGAGATCTACCCCGACTATTATTACCTCTGAAGTTATCAGAGTTATTATTATCTCTGCAGTTATTATTGTCTCTATTGTAATTGTTATACTGGTTCGAATTCCAGTTACCACGATTACTATCATGTTCACATTGATGCGAACATCTATTTGTTTGGTTCTGAGGTCTTCGGCAGGAATAACCTCTATTACCATATCCTCTTTTGAAATGCTTATAATTATTAGGGTGATAGTAACGACCACTATCAGGTTGTCTCCAATTCTTCGAAGAAGAATCACCATGAAATTGGTTTCCATGATTTTGACAGAAATTACCGCTGCCCTTTCTATCAAAATTTTGTTGGGATCTACGAGCAAAGTTTTGACCATACGGAGCTGCCGAAGCAACTGGTAAACCTTCTTTCACCTTAGAGTTACCCATGGTTATGTGTGGGTGCGCAGTTACGTATTGGCAACAGAAATCTTCCATTTCTTTTATTGTTTTAGGTTTACGTTCATGAAGGAAAGCAAGGAAAGACTCATTGACAGACGACATGACTTTGTCTCTAAGTATTAAGTCCATAAGTCCTTCATAAGTTTTTTCCGTCTTAGATAGTTCAACCCATCGTGAGAAAGTAATGCGTATTCTTGCAATAAACTCGGAGAATTCAACTCCATTTTCAGGTAACATGTTTTTAAATTGTAAACGATAGCCGTCTTCGTTAAGCTGATATTTCTTTAACAAAGCGGCCCTGACAACCTCATAATTGCTCTTGTCAGGTTCATCCACCATATTTAATATACTTAGAGCTTTACCTGTCAGTATCCCTGATAACTGATAAACATATTTTGCTTTGTCTATGTTATGAGCTGTACATGCTTGTTCAAATCTGTCCAGATAGAACATTATGTCATCACTGGAAGGACTAAATGTTGGTAACTTAATCTTAAAAGTATCATTATTAGCCTTCCCAGAAGATGAACCCTTGTTTGAATCATTACCATTACTCATGCTCGTCAATTTCAATTTCTCCAACTCTAAAGCTAAGAGTTTTTCTTCATGTTCCATTTTTGCTTTCCTCTCATCAGACTCTCTTTGTAACTTCCTTTCTTCAGCTTGAGCCTGCATTTGAAGTCTTTCATTTTCAGCTTCTTTTTCAAGTCTTTTTTTTCAGCTTCTTTTTCAAGTCTTTTATTTTCAGCTTCTTTTTCAAGTCTTTTATTTTCAGCTTCTTTTTCAAGTCTTTTATTCTCAGCTTCTTTTTCAAGTCTTTTATTCTCAGCCTCTAGCTGTAGCTTTCTTTCCTCAGCTTCTGATTCCCTTTTTTGTTTTTCCATTTCCATTTGGAATCTCTTTTCATCCACCTGCATCTGCAGTTTCTTTTGTTCAGCTTCCATATGCAGTTTCTTTTGTTCAGCTTCCATTGCTTTATCATATCGAGCAGTTGCAAATTCTTCTAACTTATCACCAGTCTTCCCAAGCAATTTACCCTGCTCAATAAAGTGCTCAAATGTAGACATGTTGTCTAACATATGAGTCCAAAACCTGAAATAATTAACTAATTTATTTCAAACCTAAGTGTAACAAGTCTTAATTAAGCACTTGTATATTCACATCACATTATATTATCCCAGTCTCTGTGGGAAACAAGTCTCCAATCAAAGAACTTGTATATGAAATATCAGCACTCAAATCTTGATCATAAGTGCACTTCTCATTCAATAGTGCACGACACTATTCATCATTCATTTATCATCAGTATAGTAGTAACAGTGCATTAGCATAGCCCATTAACTAATTACTATAACTGTAAACAATGACTATGTAAACACATGCAGAATGTAAACATTGAAAATGTAAACAATACAAACAATGTAAACAATAACAATGTAAACAATAACAAAGATCAGCAACAATACAAAAACTTTCGCAGAAATCAACTAAAAATAAAGCAGAAATTAATGAAATATCACAAAAAATGTGACGATATCTGCGATAGAATTAAACAAAATACATGACACCACAGTGTATAAACAAAAATGTTGTATGAAACTAAATTATAGACAAGAGTAGGCTAACAAATACAAACAAATCACAACAAAACTAAAGAATGTGAAATAATAACGAAAACAATATTAAAACATGTCATCACAGCTAACATAAATAGCAACAGAAGTCGCTTAGCAAATTCCAGTATCGGAAATTTGCAAACCCTACAGAAAACGCTCACAATAGACGACCTCTATGACGTGGCATAATCTAACGGAGACACCACCCAACCGAGAACCCGCTGAAATATAAACATATAAATATACAAATAACATATAGACATATAATATATAGAATGAGATGATACACAGAAGACTCAGCAGAAGTATAAGGGCACAGTTTACATACAAACAGGCCACTTAACTTAAAGGCTTCCAATCGTAGAACAGCAGAAAAAACGGATGTCAATCAACGTCCTAAAGAGCGAAGCTCCAACGATGATGGCACATCTGAACTGCTTCCACTGCTAACACGATGGTACAAGAGCTTCTGAAATACTGTGTGTTGAGTTGTTTCGGCACTTGACCTTCTAATCCAAAAGTAAGTTGATGGAAATCGGTACTTGGCCTTCTTCAGAAAACAACCCGTTTCAACCGGCACTTGACCTTCTCAAAAAACGACAGCACTGGAACCTTGACAGCAGCAACTTGCTTGACTTGCGTAAAAGATAACAGCAGTCCGAGTTATCCGGCAACATGTAACAACGCCGGGTACTGTCAAATTCTTGTTTCCGTCAAAAAATTGAAATTTTGACTTTTACCGGGCAACGCCGAGTACTTTGAAAATTTTGAAGATGTTGACTGTATTGAAGAATGTTAATTTCTTGAAGGATGCTGATGAATTCTTGTTGAAAATGAAGTGGGTAAGGGACCCGTGTTTGCTAGTACCAGAATCAAACCAGCTTATGGCCACCAAATGATGCGTGATGCCATATGATGATGGATGGCATCCGCATGTCTGGTTTTGTGTAGTGTGTAGATGTGTTCAGTCAAAACAATGTTCATGCAACAATAACAGGGCAATCCACATAGGACGTCAGTAAACTCACGACGTATAAAGTCAATGAGTCTTGAAACAGCCGTTGACGTTTTTCTTCATTATTTATTGTGGACGCCACAGTGACAAAATGGTTACGCAAATGTGTAGGCACATCAAACAGTCATTATCACAGCAACATTCAATACAGCAATAAACGGTAGACAGCATTACAATGATGAGTCAGATGCATGTTATATTTCATAGTGCTGTAAATGTAGTCAGGTGGAAAACTCCATCCTTTTCTATAACAGCCAGGAGATAACCAGATGTATGAGATCAGTTCACTCTCCTTAGTTTGACTTCAGCAAGACGGACACGTCTGCCGAAGTATAAATAATGTCCTCAAAAATATCCTCTAGATAATAAAGGTTTTCTAAACCTAGTTCATTTAACAAAGTAGCAAGTAATGGTCCTTGGTACATGCATCAACCGATGCAGTACAATGCAGCGACATGTGAGCTGGGAAAAAAACATCTCGTGACGACGACTTTCGCAGACAGGCTATGAATCGAAATCGCTCACGACCCAAAATCGATAGAGTTAATGAAAATGTTAATTTACCTTGCTTTCAAGAAATACAGAAATATCACGCCTCCCGGCATGTGCAAATACACTAGAGGTATTATCCCGAATAAACGAAATATCCATAAGAGGACTACACATCCCTGACAGAACAAAAAATAGCGGAGATCCCCTCTTCAACGAGGCATCTCTTTCGCCATTCCAAATCGCTCACTCCACTAGTGGTGGGCGGAAACCGATCGACCCGGAGATGACAAATGCATTCATACCGAGAAAAAGTTAACGGGAGAAAAGTGACTATAGATTTCAAGCAGTTGTTGCCCTTGCGTTATAAAACAGATATTGAAATAAAACGATGTTGCGAGAATTTATCACGCAACATATCCTGACGGAGGCAAGAATATTGGCTTTTTTCCCAGTGTTCAGCGATCACCGGTTATAATGTGTGTAGATATACTGACGGAGGCAAGAATATTGGCTTTTTAAAATCCCAGTGTTCAGCGATCACCGGTTATAATGTGTGTAGATATACTGACGGAGGCAAGAATATTGGCTTTTTTAAATCCGTGTTCAGCGATCACCGGTTATAATGTGTGTAGATATACTGACGGAGGCAAGAATATTGGCTTTTTTAAATCCCAGTGTTCAGCGATCACCGGTTATAATGTTGTAGATATACTGACGGAGGCAAGAATATTTGCTTTTTTTCCCAGTGTTCAGCGATTTACCGGTTAAAATGTGTGTAGATATATGAAGGAGGCAAGAATATTTGCTTTTTTTCCCAGTGTTCAGCGATTACCGGTTATAATGTGTGTAGATATACTGACGGAGGCAAGAATATTGGCTTTTTTAAATCCCAGTGTTCAGCGATCACCGGTTATAATGTGTGTAGATATACTGACGGAGGCAAGAATATTTGTTTTTTTTCCCAGTGTTCAGCGATTACCGGTTATAATGTGTGTAGATATACTGACGGAGGCAAGAATATTGGCTTTTTTCCCAGTGTTCAGCGATCACCGGTTATAATGTGTGTAGATATACTGACGGAGGCAAGAATATTGGCTTTTTAAAATCCCAGTGTTCAGCGATCACCGGTTATAATGTGTGTAGATATACTGACGGAGGCAAGAATATTGGCTTTTTTAAATCCGTGTTCAGCGATCACCGGTTATAATGTGTGTAGATATACTGACGGAGGCAAGAATATTTGCTTTTTGTAAATCCGTGTGCAGCGATAACCGGTTATATTGTGTGTAGATATACTGACGGAGGCAAGAATATTGGCTTTTTTAAATCTCAGTGTTCAGCGATCACCGGTTATAATGTGTGTAGATATACTGACGGAGGCAAGAATATTGGCTTTTTTAAATCCGTGTTCAGCGATCACCGGTTATAATGTGTGTAGATATACTGACGGAGGCAAGAATATTGGCTTTTTTAAATCCCAGTGTTCAGCGATCACCGGTTATAATGTGTGTAGATATACTGACGGAGGCAAGAATATTTGCTTTTTTTCCCAGTGTTCAGCGATTACCGGTTATAATGTGTGTAGATATACTGACGGAGGCAAGAATATTGGCTTTTTTCCCAGTGTTCAGCGATCACCGGTTATAATGTGTGTAGATATATACTGACGGAGGGCAAGAATATTGGCTTTTTTAAATCCAGTGTTCAGCGATCACCGTTTATAATGTGTGTAGATATACTGACGGAGGCAAGAATATTTGTTTTTTTTTCCCAGTGTTCAGCGATTACCGGTTATAATGTGTGTAGATATACTGACGGAGGCAAGAATATTGGCTTTTTTCCCAGTGTTCAGCGATCACCGGTTATAATGTGTGTAGATATACTGACGGAGGCAAGAATATTGGCTTTTTAAAATCTCAGTGTTCAGCGATCACCGGTTATAATGTGTGTAGATATACTGACGGAGGCAAGAATATTGGCTTTTTTAAATCCGTGTTCAGCGATCACCGGTTATAATGTGTGTAGATATACTGACGGAGGCAAGAATATTGGCTTTTTTAAATCCCAGTGTTCAGCGATCACCGGTTATAATGTGTGTAGATATACTGACGGAGGCAAGAATATTGGCTTTTTTTTTTTCCAGTGTTGTTCAGCGATTAACCGGTTATAATGTGTGTAGATATTACTGAACGACGGAGGCAAGAATATTTGGCTTTTTTTTTCCCAGTGTTCAGCGATCACCGGTTATAATGTGTGTAGATATACTGAACGGAGGCAAGAATATTTGGCTTTTTTAAATCCCAGTGTTCAGCGATCACCAGGTTATAATGTGTGTAGATATACTGACGTGAGGCAAGAATATTGGCTTTTTAAAATCCCAGTAACAGTGTTGCAGCGATTCACCGGTTATAATGTGTGTAGATATACTGACGGAGGCAAGAATATTGGCTTTTTTAAATCCGTGTTCAGCGATCACCGGTTATAATGTGTGTAGATATACTGAAGGAGGCAAGAATATTGGCTTTTTATCCCAGTGTTCAGCGATCACCGGTTATAATGTGTGTAGATATACTGACGGAGGCAAGAATATTGGCTTTTTAAAATCCCAGTGTTCAGCGATCACCGGTTATAATGTGTGTAGATATACTGACGGAGGCAAGAATATTGGCTTTTTTCCCAGTGTTCAGCGATCACCGGTTATAATGTGTGTAGATATACTGACGGAGGCAAGAATATTGGCTTTTTTAAATCCCAGTGTTCAGCGATCACCGGTTATAATGTGTGTAGATATACTGACGGAGGCAAGAATATTGGCTTTTTTAAATCCCAGTGTTCAGCGATCACCGGTTATAATGTGTGTAGATATACTGACGGAGGCAAGAATATTGGCTTTTTTTTTCTTTTTTTCTTCCTTGTCTTGCGCACGAGCTACTTCTGACAGACAAAATTCACCCTGACGGCATCACATAACAATATCTGGCTTGGTCCTTCTCTAACGAGGCCAGGAAATAAGGGAGGAGGAAACAAGATGGCCTTTCCGGTGTGATCTCCTGATTGCAGCCTAATACTGGAGATCCATCATGTCAGAGACGGGACTTCATAGAACACAAGCATAAACAACGACGAGCTATTGAAAGCATCACTGGAAATTACTGAAGTAATAAGTGCGGGCTCATTATGTTAGCCAGGTTACATGGAGATAAGAAACGACACTTAAGTTTTTTGATGTACAATAAAGAGTTATGAGTCAGTAGCTGGTGACATGGGTAACGAGCACTTGTTTGGAGGGAAACTTTGTTTTTTGCGAATCGACGATCTGGCTCTTACAGTTCGAGTTTGGCTGTAGTTAATTGTATTATTTAACTGCGAGGATCTGCCCTTTATAAATAACTGAATAGATGCTATAATAGGCTAGTAGGCCTGGCTCTGAAATCCCCAGGGAAAGAGAAAGAGAGAGTCCAAACACGCGTGGTAAAGTAAAGGAGGTCCTATTGTAGATACTTCCATAGGAAAGTGAAATGTTAGAGATGTCTCTGAAAATAGGCCCAGCTTTGAGAGATGAGGTGTCGAGTGAATTATACGCAGACGTGGATTAATACGCAAGACGTGAAGGGAATAAAGATATGGAACAGATAGCACAGAACTGGAAGGCTTGACGTGTTTCTGTTGAACTCGGGTGCTCCGTGCGGAGCTAAAAGGTAATAAATGAAACTTTAGTCAGCGCTTAAGAACAGATCAAGCAACCCTGTGATCTACACGTAATTTCGTGTACTGTCTGTATCAGGGCTTCTAAACGTGTGAATTCTAGGGGGTCCATGTACGTCACAAAAAATTTTTAATGTAAAATTTTAAATTATACAGATATATATTAGGAAGGGGTCCGCAGCCATCACTGGACAATCAGAGGGGCCTTCAGCATTCACCGGACAATCGAAGGGGTCAATAAAACAAAATTCGGCCAAAACGCCCTGCTCTGTAAAGTAGAAATACAGAAGAGATTAGCACTAGACTAGTCAAAGGGAAGTAACTGAGCAAATGAATAAGCTACACGGTGTAACTAGAATTGGTGAGTGTGAAAAAAAAAATCGAAAAAGGTGATTCCGTCTTACGAGGACAAAAGACAAAGAAAATAGCCAACGTCACGGCCACAAGGCCTTCGTCAGGGAAAGGAAAGAAAGTGAAGGCTAGATAGGACACATAAGAACCTAAATAAATATAAAAATAAAACCTAGGTACTTCCCTAAAGGCATCGAAGTCCTAACACTTTTGCTGCCCGCGAACAGACCTGCTATTTTCTTTGTCGTTTGTCCTCGTAAGACGAATCACCTTTTTTCCATATTTTTTGTTCACACCCATCGATTGTACTCTTACCGCAGTCCCCCTCATCTTCCTCATCTTCCTTGTAACTAGAATGCAACTTTAGGAAGGTTCACCTTCAGTGGTATACGTCTTCAGCAATAACACACATAATACACACACGCAATCACACACATATTTGATCCTGCAAGAATGTTTACTGAAGGCCTCTAACGGAGCACAGAAGTAGAAACTGACGACTTGGGAGACGTTTTACCAGAGAAGAATAACAAAGAACAAAAGAGATTGTTATTATTGTTGTTGAAGCGAATCGACATCATTGCATGCCGGGAAAATCCATAAGTGCTCAGTCTCCCACAGCATATGTCGAAACCTATGATGCTAGCTGTTTTACTGTATACATGACGGATGCGTCCTCTCATCCATCCATCTCTGCTAGCCTGACGTTTAACGCCAAATTCCAGCAATCATAACCTTGTTGATTCATCTATTGTAGTGTCGTTCTCTAGCAGGTGATCATTAATTACCCTCAGTATCTGTCCCTTATCCATATCCAATGTCCTTCCTATGTGTGCTCTGGAGGCTAGTGTGTCAGTCCGCTCATTGCCGCGTACCTCTGCATGACCAGGACAGTAGATTCACACCAGTTCCTGAAGATTCTAGGCTTCTATGGGTGTTTTCCATTCATGCTGAAGCCATCCATTTTGAACTTTCCGAAGCATGGACTGGGAGATTCTTCTTCTTCTTCTTGCGATCGCAACTTTGATGATTACACCGTCAGACGAGTTCTCATGATGAATTCGACTGTTGTTTGAAGTTCCTCTTTAACTCCATATAGCTTTGAGTTTAGTGTTGAGTCATTGGGCCAGTATATCTTTCTTAACTGGTCATACAGAGGACAGTCCTGTAGAACATGCTCAGCAGTTTGTTCGTTTAATCCACATGTGCACAGTGGTGAAGCAGACAATCGTAGCTTGTGCATGTGTTTATTCAGTTTGTTATGCCCTGTCCTGAGTCGAAAAATAGTTGTCTGTCCCTGCCGGTCGAGAGTGTGATAGTCGTCTTTGGGTTGGTTCTGTTCTCTTCTGATAGTCTGGATAGCTCTCTTTTTCTCAAAGTATGTGACTTCATTATCTTCTTGTTCACATTCTCCTCCCTTTTTTGCAAGTTTGTCTGCCTTTTCATTTCCGGGTACACCACAATGAGATGGTACCCACTGAAGTATGGTTCTCTTTTTGGCAGCTACCTTGTTTAGTTCATTTCTCAGATGCGGGAGTTTACCACCCTTGAGAGCTTGCAGGACAGACAGTGCATCTGTGAGGATGACTACCTGGTGGCAGTCAGAGTTGGTGTTATAAATCATATTTGCAGCTTGCTCTAGAGCTTGAACCTCAGCTGTATAGTTGGAACAGAATTTACCAGTGGGAATGTGCCTAGTCTCATAGTGGTTGTCAGGATATGAGATAAAGATACCGGCACCTCCATTCCTAACAGCATTAGTTGCTGATCCATCTGTATAGGCATGTATCCATGATTGATCGGGATAGCTTTCTTGGATCATACTCAATGTTGCAGTTCGTTTTTGCAGATCATTATACTCACATCCACTTGTGAGACCACTGACTGTTGTATTAATTTGGAGGGCACTGCTGGCCTGCTCCCATGGTACAGGGTATAGGGTGGGCTTCAGTGGTGTTGTCTTCATGGATAGGTCTTCTTGATGCTGTCTTATAAGTCTTTTCCCCCGATGCACAAAGCTGCTACGCTTTAGACGTCCCAATGCCAGATCATCTAGTCTTGCCTTCATTGGGTGCATTGGCATACTGTTGTACTTTTCCATCTGGATCATGGTTTTTGTGTCTCTTCTATGGGACAATGTCTGTAATCCAGCAACCTTCTGCATCTCTGTTATTGGTGTAGTTTTCATGGCTCCTGTAATGAGCCTGAGAGCTTGATTTTGCACCTTGTCCAAAGACTGCAGATGTGAGTTAGCAGCTGATGACCATGCTGCTGAGCTAAACTCTAAGTGTGGTCTTATTACTCCATTATAAATCTTCTTTAGATTTCGTTCATTTGCTCCCCAGTTGGTACCTGCTAATTTTCTGAGTATGCCTAGTCGTCTTCGGGCCTTTCCTTCTGCATTTTCAATATGCTTATTCCATGTAAGCCTTTGGTCAAATGTCACCCCAAGATAGGTGGGGTAGCTTTCTTCCTTGATCACGGTTGTCCCTAGGTGTATGTTAGCTGATTTGTCCTTGGGGGCGAGGGAGAACAGTGTTGTGGAGGTTTTGTCTGTGTTTATTGTGATAAGCCATTTCTCTGCCCATGACACTAGCATGTCTGCTGCCCGCTGCATTCTATAATTTGCGGTGGTGACATTTTCATCAGCGCACCAGAGTACTAGGTCATCTGCATATAAGGCAGCTTTAACTCCTGCAGGGAGATCTTTCACCAGGTCATTGATGTAAACAAGGAAGAGTGTTGGGGAAATTACTCCTCCTTGAGGTACCCCCTGATGGAGCAACACTTTTCTGCTCTGCAGACCGTCAAGAGTGACTCTAGTTCTCCTGTTATGCAAGTATGACTGGATCCATTTCATCATGTTGCCTTGGATTCCACTTCTCCTAAGTTTTGCAATGAGGCCATCTTTCCACACCTTGTCAAAGGCCTGCTTGAAGTCGACCCAGATCGTTAGGACCTTTTTCTTCTCCTGGAAGGCATCTTCTATTGCTTGAGACAAGTAAGTAACTTGGTCTTCTATACTGTAGCATTCTCTAAATCCAGCTTGTTCCGGCACCAGGATCTGCTCAGACTCTAAATACCATTTCAATCTGTGGTTGACTATTCGCTCCATAGTCTTCCCAACACAGCTTGTGAGACTGATTGGCCGGTAACTTGCAGCCTCGGTCTTACATTTCCCTTTCTTTAGTATGGGTATTGTGATGGCTTCTCTCCATACTTGGGGTACCGTTCCTTTCAACCAGCTGTGGTTGAATATCTCAAGCAGTTTTGTCTTTGCTGCTGAGCTCAGATTTACTAGCATTTCGTTGCTGATTTTGTCTGGGCCGGGTGACTTTTGAAACTTAAGCTTGGAAATAGCCTTCTGTAGTTCTCCTAGTGTGATGGGTTCCCTCATTGGGGCAGGAGTATCTGTCTGTCCCATGGTTGCCAGTATTTCTTTTCTTATCTCTCTCTGATGGTCTATGTTAATGGGTAAGTTGCTTTCTGAACTGTATCTTCTAGCAAACAAGTCTGCAGCTTGTTTTCCTCTGAAAAGTTTGCCACCTTCATCCAATGTGATAGTCTGCCTTGGTGAGGAATGCTCTTCATTTAGAGACTTGACTAATCTCCAAAGTTTCCTGCCGTCTTTCTCAAGGTTCAGCGATGCCGTTTTAGTTCTCCAGCTTTTCCGCTTTTCTTCTAGCTTTGTTCTCTGAAACTCTGCTACAGCCTTTTTCCATTTGTTGTGAGTTTCAAGTGAAGGCTGAGACTCTGCGTCCTTTCTAGCCTTGTCCATAGCTTCCTGACGTTCTTGGAGTGTGCTGGACCAGTATGGTATGTAGTTACGCCGGCATCCTTTGGGAATGGTTTCTTTTGCAGCTTGTAGTATGCATCTGTTGAAGTCTTTTACCACTTCATTAATGTCTCTGTTCTGTACCTTGAAGGTAGACAGCAGCGTGTTCACCTGATGCCTGAATAAACCCCAGTTGGCTTTTTTGTAGTTCCATCTTGTAATGGCTGGGCCTGTACTGAGAGTTGCACTCTGGACAGTAAGAAAGATTGGGCGATGGTCGCTTCCCCCTAGTTGGTCTCCTACTTCTCTACTAATAGATCCAGCTATATCTGGTGTGGAGAAGGCAAGATCTGGTGTTGAGGTTGTGTGCCATCCTCTGGAGTAGAAGGTAGGAGTATCTGTGGCATTATTGACTAGGATTAGGGAGTGATCATCTTGCCAAGTTTCAACCTCTTCACCTCTGTGATCCAGATGGTTATAGCCCCAGCTCTGGGAGTGGCTATTAAAGTCTCCAACTGCTATAAAGTTGGTGGCTGGTACCTGTATAGAGCTGAGACTCAGGGGTTTGTTGTTCGGACAGTAATAGTTCAGGAGTTCTATTTCCATCTTGTCTACCTTTATCTGCAGCAGCTGATATTCTGCTCCATCCATGAAGGTTTTCCTTTCGTGTGCAGGAATGTTATTCCTTACAAGAGTAAGTACTCCTCCTTTTCGTCTATCTTGTCTGTCGGATCTGAAGCATTGATATCCCCTTATTTTAAAGGTTTGATCTGCTTTCAAGTGAGTCTCTTGGATACAGCAAACACTGACTTGCTTCTCATACAAGATGTTTTCCAGCTCTGTCTTTTTGCTGTATCCAGCCTGCTTGCTGTTCACTCCCTCTGCATTCCAGTGCATCATGACAAGTGGCACTCTGGGTTTCTCTTTTTCTGTTTTGTTTTGGTCAGTAGTTCTCCTCCGCCGTCTGTTGACTCCACAAGACGGTCTAGAGGGTCCTCCAGTAGCTGAGGGTGGGCTCTGTCGAGGCTCAGAGCCCGGCACTGCACCTGCCTGGTGGAGCTCCACAGGGCGAGCACCAGAACGAGATTTATTTGACGGTGTACTCTCCATAGAAAAAAAAAAAGCGAGTTGCATGATACTGTGGTTTCCGGTGCGCCTTCTGGCCCAGTATCTACGACTTTAGCACCTGTTCAACGGGAGAGTGGGCTCATCCCTAATCTGTTTATGTTCCCAGTAGTAGACTATTCGCAAGCAGCCTGGGGGTGTCACTGCTCTGCGCGGACCTTGTTTACCGAGGCGGCGTCCGAGCTCGTATGGTGAAAATATGGTTGCGTTATCTTCAAAATAGCCCTGTCTTTCCCGTGGCTTTTCTGCCATCCTGCAACTTTGAGTTAGGGAGTTCTGAGCTCCAGTCTCTTTCCCAGGCATTTTATCCTGGCCTGGCACGCATACAGAGGACCCCACTTCTGGTTCTAAGTTAGCAGTTGGGGATAGGTGGGGTAGCACACTGTGCATTCCCCGTCATCCAGGGGGCTCTCCAACTATGCAGAGCTTGCACAATGCTGTGCTCTGGTTCTGGGCTCTCCCAAGGAATCCTCACGTCCTGCACAGAGCCACTTCCCGATACCCACCACCTGCCAACCCTCCATTGTAGAAATCTCCTGCATGCGGCCATCCAGTCAAGAGCCAGTATTAAGTCTGGTGCCCAAGTGATCCCCCCAAGCTCAGTGTGCAATGCTGGGTTCTCATCATGCTGCAACACAGGAGGGATTGTGATGCTCAGCCATCTCTCTCAATTCTGCACCGATAAGTAACATCGGGGACTTAACTTTGCCTCAGTACTGGGAGGCCCCGTTTCCGGGTACACCACACACAGCCAATTGAGGCAACGGTCGCCATGGGCGTGATAGACGACAAACAGTGAAGAATGAGGCAAGAAAGCATTTAACCCATGAAGTGGGGGTGGATTGGTGCAGACCAGAGCATGTACCACTCGCCGGTGGGTTCTGCATCTACACCTATAGGGTTCCACCCACTCCTCAGCCCATTTAGTCTGGCCCCTCACCCAGGACCTGTCCGGCTTGGGTGACCCTGCCAGGAGTAAAACTCCCGCCGGCATAGCTCCCGGGATCATTGAGGCGCTCAAGCTCTCCAACCACGGCAAGGTAGGCTTACATGTGGAGAGGACTGGGAGATGAAAGAAGAGATAAAATCAAAAATATAACTAAAATGTAAAGATGCCTCAAAACTCTTGTGAGAAAACTGTTAGAGCTAATTTAATTCAGGTAAAAGGTAGTCCCAAAGCAGATACTGCCATAGGGGTGTGGAGTGTTAGAGACTTCACTATACTAAGTCCAGCATCGAGAGTTGGGGGGACCAGTTCCCTTCCTCGCTGCCTTTTCTTCCCCAACTCAAGTTCAAAGTCAGGTACCCATTTACTGAAGCGTGTCGATATCATTAATCGAACCCTGCATCTTTGCCGCGAAAGACCAGGCTTTTACCACTGTGTCAGTCGGACGCTCTAAATACTGGAATACCACTGTTTTTTTTTTTTTTTCGAGAACGGGTCTGGTACCCCTGTTAATCAGGACAACACTACGGGATATTCCCGCAAGCGCTAGACAAGTTTACATTAAATTAGTAATTACGTTTCATTGATACTAATAAACGTGTATCATTTGTAACTAAAGTACATGTATTTCATTTGGTTGCTAAATTTACATGTCATATATTTAACATAGGAGAGAGGGAGGTGCAAACAGCCGAAGTTGCTGCAGTTATGAGAAGTGGCTATGTAATAACACAAGACATTTGATTAGCCTATTGAACCTTCTCATTGCGCTCACATTCAATGATGAGGAGAAACAAAGAGGAAATCATACTGGATGGAGGTGCCTTTTTGGTCCACACGCAGGACTGGATTAACCATTAAACAAAATAAGCATGTGCTTAGGGCACCAAGGGAAGGGGGCATCACCGAGTTTTCCCCCTAGCTTTTATGCTCCTAACTCTCAACTCTTTCACTCTCACACTTGAAACTCTCAACTCTTTCACTCTCACACTTGAAACTCTCAACTCTTTCATGTCACACTTCACTTTAGTCGATTTTTTTCAAATTGTCTTTATTGGCCGTGTTTCCCTAGTTAAAAGTACATAATTTGCTTATATTGCTTACTGCTATCTCTTATATCAACATCAGCACTTACGGAGTCTTAATGTCTCGTCAGTTAAGCACTGGAAGGGCCGTTCGGGGGGCACCATTGTTGGGCTGTGCTTAGAGCATCAGTTGGCCTTAATCCGGCCCTGTCCACATGCAACCCTCTATTCTAAAACAACAAACAAAATATTTGTGATTCCTTCATCAGACATGCTTATCTACTCATAAACTAATCATGAACAGGTCTGTTTATATATTTATCTATCTACGCCTCTACATTTACTAAGTCTCTACCATTCCATCCCCACTGAGCCGTCAAATCAGATTCATCCATCTATCTATCCTACCTGTTCTTTCTTTCTTTCTCTCTTTCTTTCTTTCGATCTATCCTTTCTCTCGTTCCTATCTATCTATCTACCTATCTATCTACCTATCTATATATCGGTCTGTCGGTCTATCTATCTATCTATCTATCTATCTATCTATCTATCTATCTATCTATCTATCTATCTATCTATCTATCTATCTATCTATCTATCTATCTATCTATCTATCTATCTATCTATCTATCGGTCTGTCGGTCTATCTATATATCTATCTATCTATCTATCTATCTATCTATCTATCTATCTATCTATCTATCTATCTATCTATCTATCTATCTATCTATCTTTGTCAGTACTTTTGTTGAATTCTGTGTTTTGTTTGTTGACGTTTTTTGTTTTGATGAAAAGAACATGCTGGCAACGAATAGGACACACGTTGGCTTGACACTGACCAACAGCTGCGAGTGTCTTTGGAATGGCAGCTGAATGTTCAGGCGTTTGAATTAAGTCCCTCTGAGACCACATCACCCCTTGTGTGCCGATGGTCGAGAAAATATGGGCCTAACACCATATAATGTTAACACCATATAATGTCAACTGTAGGTTCTAATGACGATGTTTATACTTTTCAACATATTTTATGTCATGCTTATAAGTAATTAATGTTTATATGAGTGTGCTATTTTATTTTACTTTATAACGTTGAATTCCTTGAAATTGATATGTAAAATGCATGTGAGAATTAATGAATTCAGTATGAAAGATGAGAGAAAGGAAGGGCAGAATGTCAGACGGGACTGCGTGCCCAATTCTCAACCCTCTGAAAATAAAGTTCGTTCGTTCGTTCGTTCTATCTTACTTACTTAGTCGTTCCCCTTCTACCGTGAGGTGTAGAGGTTTGGAAGAGAGAGCGCCAGACTATCCTATCGGCTGTCTTCCTCCTGGCCTGGTTCCATTCTAGTCCTCGGTCCTTCAAAGAGGGGGTGGGATTTTAGGCCTTGACGTATCGTCTGGTTGCGGACCATGTCTCTTCTTGTTACTAAAATCCACCTTCCTCAGATACCTCTTTTCTGAGGTTTGAATCTGGCTTTTGTGGGTTGTAGTCATTGCCCATGACTCGCATCCATATGTCAAGACTGGGACATAGGTGGAGCGGTATACAGCCATCTTCGTTTTCTTACCAACCCCACTCTCTTGCTGAGGAATCCTCGATTTATGGCCTGAAAAAGTCTCCCAGCTGCTGCTTTTGGAGTGGCCAACTCTTCTTTGATGTCTCCCTTTCGGTCTATAATAGCTCCGAGATATTTAAAGTGGTCGACCTGCTCCAGGACCTGTTCTCCCAGCTTAATCTGATGTCTTCTTTCTTCTCGTGATATCATCATGGTTTTTGTTTTCGAGCTGCTTATGACCATCCCTCTCTTCTCCAGCTCTTCCTTCCAGACTTGCAGGTTGGATTGGAGATGAGCCTCTGATTTAGCAATCAGGGCAACATCATCAGCAAATGCCAGCTCTGAAATACATACCTGTCTCATCTTCCAGTACCCCACTGAATACTTTCTTGTTCTCTCCTTACATGACTTGATAACATCGTCCATGAGGAGTATGAAAAGATAAGGTGACAGGATATCACCTTGTCTTACACCAGTGGTGGTCCTGAACTCTTCTGACTTATGGTTTGCTGTCCTCACATAATTTCTGCAAGATTTGTAGAAGCCCTGTATAGCATGAATCAGAGGTGCTGGAATGTTCTTCCTTGCCAAACAGTCCCAAAGTTTGCTCTAGGGGACCCTGTCAAACGCCTTTTCCAGATCTATGAAACAAAGATGGATCTGACTCTTATACTCAAGAGCCTTTTCTCAACCCTTTGAAAATAAAGTTCCTTCGTTCGTTCGTACTATCTACCAATGTAAACTATTTGTTTGCCTATCTGCCTAGTGTGCAGGGCTGTAGTTAGGACTTAATAAAGGGGGGGGGGGGGGGGGGGTATAACAAAAATTTCGGCGCAAAACATGTTTGGTACAGTATAATTTCCCCACAAATGTTTTTCACCAAACCCTAAAGGAGGGGGGAAGGGGTGTTTGAAACCCTACCCCCCCCTCCCATATCTACGGCCATGCTAGTGTGTAATATGTATATCTGTCTATCTGCTAGTGTGTAATAGCTCTATCTATCTACCTGTGCGTCCAGCCACCTACCCGGCTGTATGTATGCCGCCCTGTCAAATTTCTCAGCACGTCTCCGATCTACCCAGATAAAAAGCCAAAATAACAAAATGAACACGAGAAATGATGGCACTCGACCAGGCGGCAACACGCCACGACACGTAACAAGGTCATGTGGTGCCCAATGGTCTCAGAGGGACTTAATTCAAACGCCTGAACAGTCAGCTGCTATTCCAAAGACACTCGCAGCTGTTGGTCAGTGTGAAGCCAATCTGGACCTCCCTAGGGAAGGAGATTATTGCATTAATGACACCCGTGGTTGAATCTTGATCACGTGTTGGGATGAGATCGTTCCAGGTATCTGAAATCTGAGATAAATGTCTAAAAATGTAATGGAATATATCCGTGTTTCTGAACACCACGAGACCCAGAAAATAAATAAATAATAATTTGAATTATTGCGAGAATTTTTTGTTCAGTGATTGTCAGTGATTGTCAGTGATTGTCAGTGACTGTCAGTGATTGTCAGTACTTTAGTTGAATTCTCTGTGTTGTTGTTGACGTTTTTGTTTTGATGAGAAGAAGATGCTGGCAACGAATAGGACACACGTTGAAGAAACCTATTGATAGCATTAAAAGGCAGAGCTTATTATGGGGTAGCCAAGGTAAATCAGGTAGCAGGAGACCGGAAACACATGGAAAAGACAAATGGGGACAGAAATGACAGGGATGAGGAAGGTATGACAAGACGTTTAGCTGATGGCATGGAACAGGTGGGCTAGGCATGATTTTTGTGGAAGGCCTATGTTCCTTTGCCTTCCTAGCTCAGTGGTCCGTGGTTCGATCCCCAGTTGAGGTTGGATTTTTTTAGGCCGCAAACGGCTCCTGGGTCGACCCAGCCCCAATTGGGTACCAGAGCAGCTCTGGGAAGGTACGGCGGCCGGCGTGATGTTGACCACATCACCCCTAGTGTGCCGATGGTCGAGAAAATATGGCCCTAACACCATATTCCCAATATGCCTCTATGGGCGTGTAACGGGATCCTTTACCTTTTTTTAACCTATGTTCCTTGGGGAGCTGAAGAGGGATGATGATGATGATGATGATGTTGCTGATGATGATGATGATGTTGCTGATGTTGCTGATGATGATGATGATGTTGCTGATGATGATGATGTTGCTGATGATGTTGATGTTGCTGATGATGATGATTACTAAGGTAATTTTCATTTCGTCTTAAAAGCAAGTTCGATTTCCAGTTGAGGTGGGATTTTTTTAGACCGCAAACGGCTGTGGGTCGACCCAGCCTCATGAGTTGGGTGCCAGAGTAACTCTGGGAAGGTTAAAGGGTGGCCGGCGTGATGCTGACCACATCACCCCTAGTGTGCCAATGGTCAAGAAAATACGGACCTAACACCATATTCCTAATATGCCTCAATGGGCGTGTAGCGGGGTCCTTTACCTGTACTTTGTTTTATTTGATATGTTGGTATTTAAAGTTATTGGCGCAAGGCTTACAGGTAAGTGTGTCTAGTACCGATACGATTGAAAGAGCAGCTGCCAAAACCTATTCCGGAAGCGGCGCTTTCTTTTTTTCTTTTTTTTTTTCTTTTTGAGCAAGTCCAGTTAGAACGGTCCCACTGTTGATTTCTATTGGATATATCAGTAGCTTATTTTGTCTATTTACAGCAAAATGATTAAGCAGTGTGGGCGTTTGAGTAGACAATTTTGAGTCGACAGATTTAGTAGACAGATTGAGTCGACAGATTGAGTAGACAGACTGAGTAGACCGTTTAAGCGGACATGTTGAGTTGACATACTGAGTAGACATTTTTGTGTAGATAAATTGA
>JAMPIV010002024.1:0-285125 GCA_024509875.1 Oreohelix idahoensis
CTTGCAAGTGCTTTTTTATTGGGGAAGGGAGTGTCAAGGGTATGATCCGCCCCGGGTGCCATGTACTTGAGGGGTGACTCTGCATGATGATGATATTCAACTCTGGGTGTTCTCTATGCTATTTTTCCTCGAAGCTATTTTTTTAGTTTTGCATTTATCTCGACATGTTTTCCTATTCAGAGTCTGAATATTGCTTTTCTTTCTTTGGCAACTCTACCTTCTCATTTCTGTACATATTGTAGTGAGCAAGAAACCACCGAGTTTTCACTTTGTCGAATTTATTATTGAACAATGTGCTACAGAGAACTGAACACTTTATCTTCTTCTTACACCCTCAGACTTCAATGTAGTGGATTTTGATGGTATTGTATGGTGGTGTTATCACCTAGTGTGATGCGTGAGGTCAGCTGTGAAGGCTCCTGAGATAATTGTAACTGTGAATATACAGAAGGCCCTTTCGTGCTACCACTTTATGACCTCACACATATCTTTTTTTACTAATGAATGTGGCTACGTTAAAATCTAGGGTACTGAATGCAATGTGTTGTATGGACATATACCCACACCCACAGATATTAATTAAGTCTAATACTATCAATAAAATTTATAACACAATGAACTAAATTCAGCTGGTTAAATTTAGAATAGAAAATCTTTTTTTAAATTTATTTGTTCTGAACCAAGGTTTTATTTTGGCCAGAACTTATGCAAAGATTTTGAAATTTATGAATGAATTGCATGAATAAATGGCATGTTAAATGAAAGATGTTTACATATGCAATCTTCAAGATTAATTATAGTATTACTGTTCGTAATGTTAATTTTTCTGGGAAAACTATGAATGGATGTGCTGTTGGGGTGGCTTCATCCCTCCCTGTTTATGCCTACACACCATTGTCCATTAATGATGGAAGGAAATGGGATGCTTCAGTAGTAAATTCTCTTGGGTGCTAGTTTTATGAAGTTGGTGTAAGTTCAGCAGGCCAGCTAGCCTACTTAACTTTGCCAGATTTGTTCTGGTGCTGGAATCTGATGGCCCCACCTCTCCGTGCTTGAGCAATACACAGATGTTCTGTCGAAATGTACCCTGCACGGGTCCTCCCTTCAATTATTAATCAGCATTTGACACCACCTTAGTGTCAAGATCGAACTCACAGCTCAGATTATGAATAAAGAACACAGAAATGCTAGCAAAACTCAGCTGAGCTGCTGGCTATAGTATGGCGTCCCTGAACTTATTTCAATTTATTTCATTTGGAAATCACCACACTTGAAATTTACTGTGTCTATCACTGGACAACTATTGAGGAATGGCAAAAAAGCTCGTCTGAGCGCGGATATGATTGTCTGTGGCCAATCAATGCCTTGGTTTTTTTTAAATTCAAATTTCCTACACTAAAGTCATTTCAGTCATGCTTCAGTCAAGTATGGATTTTTATCTGTTAGTCTGTCCGTCTCTACTTGCGTTTTTACAAAAACGTACTTGATTTTTGAACCAACCTTTCTCTCCCCTCCAAAATTTGTCGTTAAAAGTTATTTTTAGACACAGCTTCCACCAATATCCCTTCTCTTCCATGCTAAGTAGATTTGAACACCTGCGTCTCGAGGTCGCGATTTTTTGTGCAAATAGTGACACTTTTGATTCAATGCAGTCTTTCGCTGTTGTGAACAACACTGTCTTTTGTCATTATTTTCATTATTATCTATCCGTCTGTAAAATTAAAAACATATTATTTCACTGCTCAGAATGGGCCATCCGGCCAGCTAATTTTTATATTCCTAACATTAATATTAAGAAAAAGTTACTTTTTAAATTTTGTAATATTTCAAGCATCTGCGTTTAGCCGCTGAATTCAAATCAAAGGCTTGGTATCGCAAAAGCGTCCAATAAATGACTGTGGCGTATCATATCCGGGGGGGGGGGGGGGGGGACGTGACTTTTCCTCCTTGCCCCACCAATTTGCGTCCATTAACCTCGCTAGTTCAAGTACGCGTTCAGTCAGATTTTTGTCTTTTGATCCTCGTTCCGTTTTGCCTTCAAGTCTAACACCTGATGACCCGCGGCGCGGGCGATCATGTATTCCAGCAGCTTACGCATTGGTTTTTATCCTTACATTTTATCCTTTGGAGATATTCTTACGTTGTATCACTCGTTAATTCTATGACAGTCAATATGAAAATGTTTAATGAAATCAGTGATCAGCCTGAGGTTGTTGATATCTCCAAAGAGCTTGTCCACGAATGACACTGGTGATGGCCATATGTACTTTCTCTGTTCTTCATATTTTGGGCACTGTTGCCGCAGATGTTCAGCAGTCATTTTATCGATGCCACAGTTACAGTCATTAGTAGCTTCTATCTTTAGCTTATTTAATAGATGGTATCTCAGTCTGTTATGGCCCGCGCTGAGTCTGAAGATTATCACTTTTTCACTTCCGCTGAGCAGGTAACATGCATAATTTTTTCTGGTGGCCTAGATGCTCTGCTTCCCATTTGTTCCTGTATACAGCCTCTGTAAGTGATAAAAGAGCCTGTTCATGAGAAGATCTGGCTTTCTAACTAACTCGGTCAACTAAACTCCCATGCTAGAATGCAAGAATTCAATCAACCATTGCATGAACCTTCTATTCCTGGACATGAAGTCTGGAGGATGTTTAACTAACATATAATTTAATGGACAGGAAGCAGACAGCAGCCAATACAACTGGAGAATATAGAAAGAAAGTGGAAATGCTTAGAATATACCCTGAAGAAGCAGCCACCCAATGTATCCGGGCATGCCTTTTACAGAGGAAGGGAAGATAGGGGAGGCCAAAGTGAACATGACGAGCATAAAAAGAAGAGGCAAGAACAACGGAGACATCAGGAGTGGAGCTGAAGTATATGGCCGAAATTATAAATACCGAAAAATTTACTCATGAGTGGAGTTGAAGAAGACGCCCGAAATCAGAAATACCAGAACATCAGCAGTGGAGTTGAAGATGCCCGGCATTTTAAATACAGAAACATCAGCAGGGGGAGTTGAAGAAGGCGACCGGAATTAGAAATACCGAAACATCAAGAGTGGAGTAGAAGAAGGCGACCGGAATTAGAAATACAGAAACATCAAGAGTGGAGTAGAAGAAGGCGGCCGAAATTAGAAATACCGAAACATCAAGAGTGGAATAGAAGAAGGCGACCGGAATTAGAAATACTGAAACATCAAGAGTGGAGTAGAAGAAGGCGACCGGAATTAGAAATACCGAAACATCAAGAGTGGAGTAGAAGAAGGCGACCGGAATTAGAAATACCGAAACATCAAGAGTGGAGTAGAAGAAGGCGACCGGAATTAGAAATACCGAAACATCAAGAGTGGAGTAGAAGAAGGCGGCCGAAATTAGAAATACCGAAACATCAAGAGTGGAGTAGAAGAAGGCGGCCGAAATTAGAAATACCGAAACATCAAGAGTGGAGTAGAAGAAGGCGGCCGAAATTAGAAATACCGAAACATCAAGAGTGGAGTAGAAGAAGGCGGCCGAAATTAGAAATACCGAAACATCAAGAGTGGAGTAGAAGAAGGCGGCCGAAATTAGAAATACCGAAACATCAAGAGTGGAGTAGAAGAAGGCGGCCGAAATTAGAAATACCGAAACATCAAGAGTGGAGTAGAAGAAGGCGGCCGAAATTAGAAATACCGAAACATCAAGAGTGGAGTAAAAGAACACCGTCGAAAATAGAAATGGGTTAAAGATAAAGGTAGTCCCATAGCAGAAACTGCTGTAGGGGAGTAAAGTGTTACAGACTTCACCAAGCTACGTCCATATTTATGAGGCAGTGTGACCAGTTCCCTTTCTTCCTTATCTTTGCCTTCTCTAACTCAACAGCGGAGTCAGGTATCCATTTGCAGCTGGGTAGACTGGAGTGAGACGCTAACAGGTTTTGATCCCGGAACCCAGTAACTGTGCCGCAAGAGGTAAGAGCTCTAACCACTTACCAAACCGGACGATACAGAAATGGGTACGAAGCAAAAATATGCAGCTTTGAGTTCCTAAGGAAACGGATATGATAGATGATAATGATGATGATGATTAGGACGGTGATAATGAGGATGATGATGTGAGGATGATGATGTGAGGATGATGATTTGAGGATGATGATGTGAGGATGATGGTGATGATAGTTTGAGTACTTGAAACATTTTATATTATCACTCACTTTATACAAACATTGATCAGAGATGTCATTGAATCTCATTGTGACAAAATTGCTGAATAGGTGGGGCAGGGAAGGGGGGGGGGGGGAACCACATCCTGTACTTTGAGAACGAAAGTGGGTCTTTGTTATTGGTTTTTTTTTTTTTTTAATGGGGAAACGTACAAAAAAAATAAAAATGAAAACGAAAGTTGAAAATCCAACTTCTTGATTTCTTCTCTCTTTCTTTCTGTCTAAGTGGAACACCTTATATGGAGCAAAAGAACAATTTGCTGACACATACAAATACCACTACCCGGTACATGGCAGTGGCCGAAGGGCGGAGAGCCCAAACTCCACCGGATCAATAATAACAACAACAACAACATCTGTTTGTCTTCCTTCCTTCCTTCCTTCCTTCCTTCCTTCCTTCCTTCCTTCCTTCCTTCCTTCCTTCCTTCCTTCCTTCCTTCCTTCTGTCATCCATTTTTCATTGAATATTCATTTCTTTCTTTTTGATTCATCCATTTATTCATGTTATCTTTCTTTCATGGTTGATAAGCAAAACAACAAGACTCTTAATGCTTCTCTACTTTACAAAACATACATACCGGTATATAGGATTCACTTTTTTTTTAAAGCTATCAATAACAACAACTTACTGTGAATAAAACATTTTAAAATCTCGCCTGCAACTGATTTGTTATTTTTTTCTCAAATCTCGTTTCCTTTCCAAAGCAATCCAGATGCAAAATGGATTTAAAGCTATGTTTCCAATCCACCTATTTTTGAGCGCCTACTTGGTTTAGCCATTGTCATGTGTTCTATGAAAAATATGCTTTCTTTTTCTCTTGTCGTTTCTTTCTCAAAAAGAATCTTACTTGTTTTCTCTGCCCCCATATTTTGAAACTACACACAATGTCGTTGACTCCTACATGTTTGCTGCCGATAGCAGAAATTCGTTCAGTGTATTTATACGCCGAGTTAGTCGGTTAATTATGTTTACAGTACAGTACTGGAGTAAACAGTTCGAATTTGAGAGATAGTTTTCCTTAGATATCTTCAACACGACGTAACCATTTAACATAAGCACTATCTTCATCCGTCACCTGTAGTTCCTAGAAGTCTTCGAGAAGACAAAGAAGGAATATGCTACTTCTTCCTCAAGCATGTCGTAAGAGGCGACTAATGTGAGGTTATGAATGGGACTGGGGACCTCATCTTGTAAAACGAATTGCCTCAGAAATCACAAATGCAAAAGCATGTGCTTTGACGAAGGTTTTTTCAAGGAGCCATCTGCATTGGTTAATCCATTCTTCATAAAGAACGAAAAAAGGAATGGTAATGATGATTAAAGTCGTCCACGCTGCTTTGTTCCCTGTAGAACATAGCGCTGTAACTGTTGCTCCCATCCTACTTTCTTGTGCTGTTGTCTTGAACCCTGCCCTAATAGGGCCCAGCGCTGCAACTGTTGCTACTTCTCACTTTCTTGTGGTTTTTTTCCCGAGCCCTACCCTATAGGGCCCAGCTACTGTTGGACGTCATGGAGAAGAGAGCTGTAGACAGAAGTGACAGGGATAAAGAAAACATTGAGCGACTTTGATCTGAGGGCACAGGACAGAACGACGGCGTGAATTCAGGGAGTTTGAGGCTCATGTAGGGATGAATAAATGGATGAATGGAAGAATAAATGAATGAGACTATATACTAAGTCAAGAGGTACAGTAATTGCATATCTTTGTTATAATGCGTCCAAGACATGAGAAACTCTTCGCTTGTTCCGGTTGATTAGTGCTTTATAAGCATTTCTACGTCCACCCCCAATTCTCTCCCTCCCCCCCCCTCCCCCACAAAAAAAAAACACGCTGACTGTTCTGTTTAATGATTATAAAAGCTTCTTTTGCGTGTTTTTTTCCCCCCTTCAAGGCTCTTGCTAGGAGAATAGAAGAAATGGAGCTTGATAGTGAAGGAAGAAGTAGAAAGAAACAAAAAAGAGCGAAGAAGAAAAGCCAAAAAAAAAAAAAAACTGTTCCAAGAAGAATCTTTGGCGTGTCAAAATCTGACAGACATGTCTAGACGTGTACACCTGGTAGTAAAAAAGGTAATGAAAAGGTAGACCATTGCTTTCTTCAAGAAAATTAAAGTGCCGACTGGCGGTGTTAGAAGACCATTTTTGTTAAGCAAGTGAGTTTTTTATAATTTTTTTCTTTTATTTAGTTTTTTTTTTACATAAAACTTTTCTTCCATTAAGCATTTAATACACCACGAGTGGTTTCCGCGATTCTCAGAACAGACAATAAGACATAACTTCTTCTTTAGCCTTTAATCTAAGGAGCACATACCTTCAACAAACTTAAGCCAAGTCTTTCTTCACGTGCCATCAGCTCAATGTCATCTTCATCCCCTTCATGTCTGTCTCCAGTTCTCTTCTGCACGTGCTTTTGGGTCTTCTTCTACTTCTCTCACACTGGAGATTCCAGAACAAGGACTGCCTGATAATGTTAACAACAGGTTTCCTCAATGTGTGTCCTATCCATCTGCAGCGCCTTCTTCACACGACATAATCAGTTCCGGTGAGATATTGTCGTAATAAACAAGGATGGTGTTACCAACAGATTACTGGTGGCAATGAATATATATATATGTTGCCAGTAATTTTAATGGAAGGGGACGTGATCTGGAAAATATTAGGTGAGCAGATTAGATTATGGGTTGTCGTTGCTTGAAGACGTGATTGTCTTTAATGTTAGGTTAAATTGTAATAGTAGAAGTAAGGTTAGAAAGCGTGTGAACGCTAGTCAGTTCAATTGTGGAGGTTTATTCACTCCGAACTGTTTTGAGCTACGGGTGTTTAGCTATTTGTGGCTAGCCCGTGCAAGTAGTGAGACTGAACGGTGTTTTTGAACAGCCGGGTCTCGTAGCTGTTTTTGGGCGGCAGATGTGTATTCCCGTGGGCAGTGATTTTTGGGCATCGATCTGGAGAGGTCGCCCCATAGTGTGTGTTCTTGATGGTAAGCCTGTACAGTGCTGAATATAAGAGGCCATGATTTGTGTAAGGCCATTATTTCCTGATAGAGGATAATTGTGTTATGTGAAGACATGTTGATAAGTGATATTATTGCAAACTGCTGGGTGAGCAGTATTGTGAATATTTTGATAAGGATCCATTAACTTACACATGTCATATAATTGCGTTAAAAATGAGTAAAGGGGCGGTTATTGCAGATTGCGGGGGATGGAGTCGTGTGAGAAATTGCTGGTAGGACTCATTAGATTATGATAGCGTTTATGCGAAGAGTATCTGGAGGATACCATATTTATGCAGTAGCACGGCGATGATGCGAGCCGTTTGCTATCTGTGAGGAGGCCATATTTACGGATCCAGCATTATATCTTATAGCACAGGAGAGTATCTTGAGGATGCTATTTATGCAGTAGACGGCGAAGAAGTGAGCCGTTTGCTATCTGTGAGAGGCCATATTTACGGATCCATTATTATATTTTTTATAGCGCAGGAGGAGTATCTGGAGGATACCATAGTGATGCAGTAGCACGGCGAATGATGTCCGCTTGCTATCTGTGAGGAGACCATATTTTAGAATATTATAGCGCTCTAATGTGAGGACAGGTGGATAGCGCTGAGTTTGAGGAGTATCTTTAAAGAGGTCATGGATATTGTAGGTCTATCTGCATGATTCTGAGATGTGAGAAGTACTTTATTATTGTATTGCTATAACTTGTAGTTTGACTATAACTGATGTATTCTGTATTAACGGACGTGTCGTGGTGTATTAAAACATTCCGTTAACTATCTACCAGCCCGGTACATACCCTTCCATGCTTCTGATGTTGTATCTGTGGTGTGCGACTGTACTTCTATACACACCCCACTTATGACACCAACACACAAACCCGGTAGTATTATCAACAGTTTCCCAGCCATTAAACATTAACGGAGGTTAAACTATTAAATGAGTATTATCAGTGGTGATCAAACTTGACTATTATCAGTTATGTACCCAGTATGAATTAACGTACTTGTATCAGTGGTGGACCAATCCAACGGGTCGTAACACCCACATTACATTCGCGTGACGAGAGGGTAAATTAGGTCAGATTCTGGACCAGTCATTACAAGTGGGAACACTGAAAGTTTTGTTATGTATTTGGCCTCTGTGTGGGCGGGGCTTAATTCAACTGTACACAGGTATCAGCTGACTGTGCATATCCATCCTCATATCTTGGCGTGTGTAGCAACTAAACTAACTTTATCAGTTGGTTTCGATATCTGATAGCGACATTGATGCCATAATTGTTACAGTGCTTGTTCCAGTCTTTCCATATGCAGATTCAACTAATAAGGTGCATTTTTTGTATTTTGAAGAGTATTCGTCCTGCACGTATACCTCAAATGACAAGTTGCGGAGTTGCTGTGATCAGGTTCCTGTCGTCTGATGCATTGTTGAGGACATACTGTACAGTGGCAGAAGATCTGAAGACAAGAGGAGCTTAGTTCCTTCTACCTTTCTGCAGTGAGTAGTGTTTAAAACGTCAAACTTTGTGATATCCATGTGTGTTGGCGGAAGGGTCAGGATTACCTTCAGTTAAGTGCTTTGTTGTTTGTAAATGTTGCCACTTCTGTCCATGTCAACAAGCCTCAATCTGCACTATCCTATTCTATTGATATCTATTGTTTGTTGTTGTCGATAATTATATCGAATAATTCATGGAATATGATGATGTACAGGATTGATGATACAAATATTTTGAGATCTAAACTTGATTTGGTATAATGAAAGTTAATTAAGACATATAATGGTTGACTAAGTAAACAAGTCACAATGGGATTGTGATACAGATCCAGAGGATAAATGAGACCTGTATTAGAGGTATCTGTTTTTCAAGAGGGGACAGATTATCAGGGATTATAAAAGGCCCAGAGCTTGAGTCACATGTTATGGGACAGGTTTTTGGTCTGTGCATCGAGATCTCTAAGAGATTTTTGCTAATGAGAGAATTTCAGTCAATTCCTCATGGTGAGTATGGCTGAGATCTGGCAAGAGTTATTGGTTTTGGGGACCTTCGTCTGTTCTTGGACAATTAAATTAGTATTAATAAACGTATGAAAGCAATTGAAGAGTATGCGTACGTTATTGCTCGACGGCATATATAGTGACCAGGAAGAAGAGTTAAAAGAGAAGAATCGCAAATAGGGGGACATAAAACAGAGTCTACCCTAGAGCAAAAGGGAAAGTTTTTAGAATAGTACTTGCTGAAGTAAGTGAGTTTACATGAAAAAAGTCTCTTAGAACTTTACAGATGATTTTAGGCAAATCAAACTCAGAACTTGCTAGTGTTCAAGCAAGTTTTGGATTCAGCATGTTGAGTGAACATAGAGCAATTATGAAGTTCAGATGAAAGAGAAGCAAATTGAGGTTGAAAATATTACACAGGAGGCCCAACAAAATAAAGAACAGTATGAGAAAGAGACATTAGTAAGTATGATGGTTGAGAAAGAGAAGGTTTTTGCATAGGCTTACGAATTGTCATAATACGTGAGATTGAGAGGGTTGATAAAGAGAGAATGAAAGAGTTAATGATGAGAAAGATAAATTGATTAAGATTGAAAATTTGCTAGCAGAGGAAAGCTGCAAGGTCTTAAAAGCTGAGAGTTTAAACAAAAATTAAGTGAAACAGATTGCACTTAAGACATTGATATGCAGAAGCAAAGAAGAAGAATAAATGGTCTGCTTGACGTAGTCTTGAATAGCAATATGAATTGTCTCTGTCAATGTATGACATGATAGACAGGAAAGCTCTTGCTTATCATCAGAGCACTAAAGCAAAAAGCCAGCCTTATACACTTTTTGCGGAATTCTAACGGTTCACGAATATGGACATAGGTCGTTTCGTGGAAATATAACATTCCAACGCAATACCAATGGCTATTTCCAATAATATTGTTTCTTGGCGACAGTCCAACGCAAAGAGAATTCTACAGTAATATCCAGTCCTGAGTAGATAAGGTAGATAACAGTGCTAAATCTCAAAGTCAGTGTGTTAAAAAAACCAACAGCGTATTTATTGACAGATACTGATAAACTTGGTTACAAGTAACAAACATACTACTGCTTGTTCCATGAAGGAAAACAAATGTTGTAAAAAAAAATAAAGAGATTGTCAAACCTTCTAGTCAATCGGTCCCAGTCAAGGCAAGTGTGACTCCTGTCTTTAAACACATTACCACAAGCAAAAAGACAAAAATAGTTTTGATAGGAGACAATAACCCCAAAGGTATATAAAGTAACCAAGAGAAAGTCCACTCCTACTGTAAACGTTTTCTTCTCTCCACACTCAAACCAAGAAAAAATGTGACAGATCTCAACATTGCGTGATTCTTCAAAAGTTTAGAAAACTATAGCAACAAGTAATTATATTGAAAGTTATTTCCCATTCCCCAGTCTAGTTAATAATTTTCCCTGCTAAAAAGCCAGGTTTCTCTTTCTGATGGACCTTTGTTTATCTGGGAAGCAAGTAATTCAGATTAACTATTGTAACTGGGATTTAAATCAGTACAACGGTGTTATATACAGCATCAAATAACAATTGCTCTCAAAAGAAATAATACAGAGCGCAACCAGGTTAACTGTGTTCCATATAAAAGCAAGATTATTAGCACTCAGAGTAATGGGAAACGGTAATAAGGTTTCTTAAAAATGTCCTTTTGCTTGTCAATAGCTTGATAGATTTGAGAGATCATCCTCGGTTCTTGTGAAGGTACGTAAATTTTTTTTTACAGCCTACCGCCCTGACAACTGTGAATTATAAGGTCGAAGTTGTCCCTGGGGATCGTCTATGTTGTCTGCTATGTGACGAGGAGTTTGTTGACATCCCAGGAGGGGCCTACAACCTTGCACACCACGGGCATAGTGTCGGGTAATATGTTTATGAACCTTGTCCGTGTTTCCCCTCATAATCTTTACCCTGGATTAAAAATCAGATATTTTCATTGTATTGAGTCCTCACAAGCGAGGCGACCTTTGAGTGAACCGAATATCACCATATCTAATTTGACATTACCCTGCGAGAACTATATTGAATCACGTATGTACCTTTTATCCATTCAAGCGAGCCTAAGCCAGTACGTTAACCCACCCGAGTCATGAATGTCCAACTTAGCGTGGATTGATGAGATGTTCGCCAGAACTCGAAGGAATTTTTTTTTGTTTTATGTCAATAGGTTCTCTGTTTAGTTTTTTTGTTCTGTTTACAAACACTGAATGATATTAGTATTTCTTTAGTATAAGACACTTTATATGTTGTAAATGAAATAATGACTGTTATCTTTGTCACATTTTTATTGCCAATAATTATTTGTTGGTTGTTTACTTTATATGAACTGTAAGTTTAATTATGAGCAGTTAAATAATTTCTATGCACAAACTTACTTACCGAACAATGTAATCAGTCATTCTTCTGTAGATTAGTCCTGAGTGGTTTTTATGCAACTACTTAAAATTTTGGTTGTTGTTTTTCATCAATGGGTCTGACTTACCCATGTTTAACTTATCATATTTCACCTTATACAGAATTATTTGAATTACTTGATTAGTTGAAAGGTAAATTGAAACCAGAACTTGTATGTATTATTAATGATATTTCGTTGAAGATAAGGACGTATTCTAAACTTGGTTTCCCATTTTTATCTCAATTATGAACATTTTGATAATTTGATAAAACGATTCGTATATTTTGACCAGCTAGAATTAACTTAAATTCCTATTAAATTAAAAGGGTAGAATAACAGCGACGGTTGATAACTCTATGTTCATATCTAAAATTTAAGAATTATCTGATTATAAATACATAGTTTTAAGAAACCGTAATATTACACTTATAACCATTTTATAACTTCGTTTTAAGCTTATAAAACATTTTATTAAAGCAATGATGATCGTTTCTTATCGAGATGTAATTAGAATCTTTCTTTAAAAGAAGATTGACGTTAAAAACTGAAACACGTTTTTCATAGTTTGACCTTTTGAAATAAAGATTTAAGATTATAGTTATTATGTTACTCCAACTAAATTATTTGCGGTATTATTAATTATAGCTACATTTAGAACTTAGAAATAAAGATACAATTTTTATTAACCTGGGGGGGGGATAAGAAAACTTACAATTTTGTATTCGAAATTTTTTTGGACAAAATGTGTTTTGGACATATGTGATATTTATTTGTTTTACTGCGGCCAGCGCTAGATATGTAATTAAAATTACTATGAGATGTGTAGAACATTAATTTCTTTGAAAATGTTGTGATGCTTGGATGTTATTTTTTGGTTGTTAGCGCATGGACTATGCGTCAATGTCGAGAACTTGTGTTATTCGTTAATAATTATTTTGTTGAGAATGATATTTGATGCTAATTTTAATTTTGTAGTTATGTAAAAGAGTTTATAAAATAAAAAAAAAGAAAAAAAAAAAAAAAAACAAAAAAAAAATAAACACGTTTTTTTCATGTATGGTCTTGTTTTAAAAGATAAGATTATTTTTATGTTACTCACTCAACTAATTTAATTAGTTAGGTTATTAATTATAGCTTAACATATTACTTCTAGAACATAAAAATACTATTTTTATTTACCTAACGATAAGAAATTTTTTTTTATTTTTTCTTTTTTTTTGTATTGTAAATTTTTATGGAAAAATAGTGTTTTTGGACATTGTGAATAATTTTTCTTTTTTTTTTATGCGCCCAGCCGCTAGATTGGTCTATGTTAAGATTACTATTATGTAGTGAACATTTATATATTCTTTTGAAAATGTTGGTGATTGCTTGGTTGTATTTTTTTGGTTGTTAGCGCTTGGTACTATGGCGTTTCAATGCGCAAACTTGGTGTTATTCGTTAATAAATTTTTTGGTTTAGAAGATATTCTGATGTAATTGATTACTTTAGTTATGTATACACGTTATATAATTTTAGTTAAATGACTTACTTATGCTGGATGCTTGTTCGTAAGCTTTCTTTTTTGTGTTTAGTATATAAATATACTTTAGAATTTTTGTATTTTACCAATCACGTTGTAACATTTACGATAGTTATTGTTAGGTGGTTGGTTACCCAACTTTCTTTACATTTGCTTCCTTTACTACATCTCATCTCTCTTTGTTTGACTATTCGTCATTTCTTTACAATCTTGTCTGTTGTCTTTTCAATATTGACCTGATATTTTTGTTATGCCATCCGTGTTTTCATCTTTGATTGTAAATTTCATACTTCTAGTTTACTTTTTTCGTTGTGTTACGGCTTATATATACTTTCATTCTTTGTAGTGCCTGAGTGAAAAGCCCTTGATATAAAGTGAGATCCATCTTGTTCTCATAAATCTTGGAACGGCGTTTATTGACAGGGTCCCCTGGAGCAAACTTTGGGACTGTTTGGCAAGGAAGAATATTCCAGCACCTCTGATTCATGCTATACAGAGCTTCTACAAGTCTTGCAGAAATATGTGAGGACAGCAAACCATAAGTCAGAAGAGTTCAGGACCACCACTGGTGTAAGACAAGGTGATATCCTATCACCTTACCTCTTCATACTCCTTATGGACGATGTCATCAAGGCATGTAAGGAGAGAACAAGAAAGTATTCAGTGGGGTACTGGAAGATGAGACAGGTCTATATTTCAGAGCTGGCATTTGCTGATGATGTTGCCCTGATTGCTAAATCAGAGGCACATCGCCAATCCCCAACCGCAAGTATAGGTTGGAAGTGCTGGAGACCATGAGACATATGCCGATTATTGGTTGATGCTCTAAAACAAAATCGCGATGTATATCACGACATCATTCACGACGACAGATTAAGTCGACTGCAAAGAACATTCCTGGAGCCTGTCGATAACTGTTTTTATACTTCTGTAGCGATATATGTACCGTAATACTGTATGCGTTTTTAAAAAACTTCAATTGCGTTTTTCTAGTGATCCCGACCTGATAGAGAAGCAACGGTTTGTGCAAGACTTTATAAAACAGGCGATTAAAATCGAGATTCCCCTCAGAAAAACATACGAAATGTTAGAGTCACAAGAAAACGAAGAATGCGTTTTTTTGTTTTGTTACCTAGTGTCCCAAATCCTTGACAACGATCGATTTTTTTTGTCATGGCAAAGACTATCAACCTATAAATTTCCTAGATCCAAACCTAAGTGGGTAGAATTAACAGCTGAGGGGGGGGGGGGGGGGGGGGGGGGGGGGGGGGGGGGGGGGGGGGGGGGGGGGGGGGGGGGGGGGGGGGGGGGGGGGGGGGGGGTGGGGGGGGGGGGGGGGGGGGGGGGGGGGGGGGGGGGGGGGGGGGGGGGGGGGGGGGGGGGGGGGGGGGGGGGGGGGGGGGGGGGGGGGGGGGGGGGGGGGGGGGGGGGGGGGGGGGGGGGGGGGGGGGGGGGGGGGGGGGGGGGGGGGGGGGGGGGGGGGGGGGGGGGGGGGGGGGGGGGGGGGGGGGGGGGGGGGGGGGGGGGGGGGGGGGGGGGGGGGGGGGGGGGGGGGGGGGGGGGGGGGGGGGGGGGGGGGGGGGGGGGGGGGGGGGGGGGGGGGGGGGGGGGGGGGGGGGGGGGGGGGGGGGGGGGGGGGGGGGGGGGGGGGGGGGGGGGGGGGGGGGGGGGGGGGGGGGGGGGGGGGGGGGGGAGGAATACGGGGGGGGGGGGGGGGTGGGGGTACAAGGGGGGGGGGGGGGGGGGGGGGGGGAGGGGGAGGGCGGGGTAGGGGGGGGGGGGGGGGGGGGGGGGGGGGGGGGGGGGGGGGGGGGGGGGGGGGGGGGAGGGGGGGGGTAGGCTCCAACCGGGGGGGGGGGGGTCAGGGGGGGGGGGGGGGGGGCGGGGGGGGGGGGGGGGGCGGGGGGGGGGGGGGGGGGATGGGGGAGGAGGGGGGGGGGGGGGGGGAGTGTGGGGGGGGGGGGGGGGGGGGGGGGGGGTGGGGGGGGCGATGGGGGGGGGTGTGGGGTGGAGGGGGGGGCATTAGTGACATGAAAAGTGACAGACTTCAAAGTACACGAGATAATGGAGCGGTAAGGTCTTCTCGATGAGAGTGTGGTCGTATGGAAGTTATGACATGTTTAATTCTACAGAAAATATTATGATCTTTTAATCATAGAGGGCTAGAGTGAGTAGGGGTCGGTGATAGGTGGGAGCTATTTGGTGTTTTAGACACGCGCGTAGTGCGTAGGGTGGTATCAATGTGTGTGTGTGTGTATCGCTTCATTAGTGGTAGGGAGTAGCTAGAAATGATCGCGAAGGTGTGGTTGGATGGTCCTGGATAGAGCGCGGGTAGTTCTGCCGATGTTTATCTCGTACATTTTGAGTGTATATGAGCGGGGCGCTTTTTGCTCTGATGAGCGATCTACTGGGACTGATTTTTAGGTCTGTTTATTTGTAGCGGTGATGTGTGATCAGCGAGAAGAGTGGTTTGGATTATCGATTCTAGTTATCTATGCTAGATTGTATCATGATATATGATGTTATGTGAGTGGTTGATATAGGCGTAGCCACACAAGTGAGAGATTGGGTTGATATGAAGAGGTATTATAGACATCGATGCTATGTGTAGATATTATTTATCTGAGTTTCTTATGGAGAGATGTACACAGGGGAACTACTTGTCTAGGCTAGATGCGTCATCTATGTTTCATCACTTCAATTCAGTGTAGTGGGATTGTATATATTTCTGTGTCAAGGGGACAATCAATAGGAGTATACTAGTAGAACCCATCCGTTTATTTTAGAGAGAAGCATGTTGGTGTGGGGAATTATAGATGTGATGCGTTGGAGAGGTGAGATCTCATATCTTAGACATAGAACATCATGTGTGAAGAGGTCACTCGGTCTGTGAGGATAAAGGAGACTCACGGGGACGTACACTAATTATGTATGTGTGAGTGACTAGCTATAAGGTTCATTCATGAGAAAGAGTGTTGCATTACACGCTTAGGTCTACAAGGATTTCACTTCTAGTGATTGCTAACAAGCCTACATGGCATATATAACAACTACCTTATGGCAGTTGACAGATTACTCACCGGTGACAAGGGTGGCGTTAATCTATAGCATTGGACACACAAAGTGCGACAGTGTAATTTACATTGAGTATTGAGGGAGAGAGACAGTGGATGCGCAGTGCATAAGGAACACACACTGGAGGGATAGATATATATCGATCTATGCTTGAGTCTCTTAGAACATCTAGGTCATGAGATCGCGTCTTTGAAGACTACTTAGACTACTATTTAGAGAGTACTTATATTTGTATGGAGAGGTACTTGCGATTGTTCATTGACACATATACAGTTTGATATACAGGTAGCTAGAACTACAGAGTTTTCGTAGCAGTCGAACAGTCTAGGTGCGATTTATTCTCTATCATCATGAGCGTGGAGAGTGGGAGTTATATCTTCACATATTGCAGACACGTAGTGTTTTGGAGCTACGGTTGTTTAGGCATATTGTGTTAGGATGATCCGTATTGGTCATGACACGTGAATCGAAGAGAATAGATGTAAAGAACTGAAGTATCTCCGGTGGTGAGACTTATATCTTCCTGGAACAGATCTTCTAGGCGAAATCCTCGTACACGCGACGATTCGAGTACTATTTCTGCAGAACGAATGCTAGCGATGTGATACATCATTTTTCCAGTGGGAAACTAGACACATCTTGAAATGAGTCTCTTTGAGGTAGAGACAAACACTAGAATCTTGAGAGTAGGTAAGGTTCATACTCCACTAACATTATATACGGTTTTTATTTTAAGTCTCTCTACTGTTCAGTGAAGTGTGTGCGTTGAATTCTTCTACTGTAACAGTAGCGTTTTCTTGTTTGTTACCTCGTATATCTCTATCTGACGATTATCACAGATGGGGTAATGTGAATGCACGAGTGCGACTTTCAGAGCATCGCTCAAATATAACGCACTATATAATGATTATTCACACTAGATTACGAGACACATCTATTGTTAGAGAGATATGTATCATCGTGAAAAGTACATAGTATAGTACTACACCGCGATCATGAACTGAGAGCGCTTGGAAGCTATGGAGAGAGAGAACAAATAACATAATATCGGAGCGACTAGTATGCCAAAACAGTTATTGTCAATTTATATTATCACAAAAAGACATTAAATACAAAATTACTCAATAATAAAACTTACATCAATTTATTTATATCATAACGTCTTCACTCTCATGCGATTAGATTAAATAACAAGTGGTCTATATATTTAGCGACTGTCTATTGTGTTAATGCATGAGCTAGCAGAGTCACACCTTGCGAGATAGACAATCGGAGTCGTGTGAGGAATTGCTGGTAGGACTCATTAGATTATGATAGGCCCGTTAAGGCGAAGAGTATCTGGAGTTACCATATTTATGCAGTCAGCACGCGTGATGCGAGCCGTTTGCTATCTGTGATGAGGTCCAATATTTAACGGATCCACATTAATATCTTATAGCACAGAGAGGTATCTTGAGAGGATGCTATTTATGCATAGCACGGCGATGATGTGGAGCCGTTTGCTAACTGTGTGAGCCATATTTACGGATCCATTATTATATTTTTAAGCGCAAGGAGGATTACTCTGGAGGAACCATAGTGGAAGGCAGTAAGCACGGGCCGATGATGTCCGTTTGCTATCTGTGAGAGACACCATATTTAGAATATTATAGCGCTAAGTGAGGACAGGTGGATACGCTGAGTTGAGGAGATATCTTTAAAGAGATCATGGATATTGTATAAATCTGCAAGAGCCTGAGATGTGAGAAAGTACTTTATTATTGTATTTGCTATAAAAACTTTGTACTTTGGACTATAACAGGTGTATTCCGTATTAACGTACGTGTCGTGGTGTATTTAAAACATCTCGTTAACAGTACACTGCTGCCGTTATAACCATAAATGACTTTCTACGTGCGTACCTGTGTTGTGAGTGATTGTTCCAACACGCACGCACTCAATCAACCACAGAGAAATTTACAAATAACTCTTATCAATATATATATATATATATATATATATATGTATATATATATATATTTTATAAGAAAGATAAAAAATATATTTTTTTTTTTTTTTTTTAAATTGTTTTTGTTATACTTGTTATGTTTGGAAATATATTGTAATAATCTTTTGGGTCTAAGATTAAGAACTCTAGTCAAAGGCGAATCCTCCATTTTTTGCTTCGAGTGATTGTAGGATTTCTAGTTGTTTCCACTTAATATAGTTGGAAGTTTTTTTTTTTTCGCTTCGTCAATGTTGTTCCGAAATTAGTCGTTGTAGAGCTTTTTTTAGAGGTTATAGAACGACTCCCGTTTGTAGAGTAGTTTTTTGACAGAAGGTTGTCCGAAAATTTATTCCGTCATTCAGTAGAACCGTTTTGGCCAATTTGAGGGTTTTCTCTGTAGTAGATCACAGATAATAGCTTCTGTATGCGTGCTCAGCCCCATAGACATTCCTTTATCTGGGGGCCAGATGGGATGTGCGAGTGCAACTTGCTAGGATTTTACTGAACTTCCTGGTAAAAGACTATATTCATTTCTCTTGTTGAAAACTTGTACCTAGGCCTTTTGGCGTCATGGATGGTTGGATCCATCCTGGTATGGATTTGGAATGGAAAGTGAGTAGTGAGAACGATTCCAGTACTAGCAGTCACTATTTGGGACATTTGTAACTTTCTCATGGTTTTTTATACCCAAGATATTATTGAGCAAATGAACGGAGCTTTCAATTGTAGTGAGGATATCTTTTTGGATTAACGCCGCTCACTGGGACCAGCGCCATTTTTGGAACCCCACATGTTGGGTCTGTTTGAATTGTCAGTCAGAGAAACAGATTATCTTATTACCTGATGGCGAATTCAAGACCTACAATTGAATTGAAGTCCACTCCTTAGTTATTTGAAGATTGTCAACCTTAAATAAAAACCCAGTTAGAAGATAAAGGCCTAAAAGACTTACGCTTAAAGATCGTAGTCCAGCTAGTAAGGGAGCAATGTGTGGATGACCATGATTACGTTGTGATAACTCACGACTGATGCGCGATTAGACAAAAGGAAAAGATACGAGTATACTGGGAATAGCCATTTAGCACTCAGCCAGATAATAACATATAGATAGGTCAGGTTTCTACTAGCGCCATAGAGAGGTATAGAATTTAAATGCTATATTAAGATTGTGAAAGCGCCGAGGAACTAGATACTGACATAACTGCTTTGGGGGTAACCAGAGACAGCATTGGCCGCGATAGTCAAAAAGTTCTTCTTAATATTCTCCCAGGCTTCGGTTAACTTGTATCTTAACTAAGAGTCCAACCTAATACGTGCAGATCCTTGACGCCCAAGGATTCTGACTACTTATAAAAAGAATATGGTTCCTATCGGATAAGAATGAGTTTATCAGTATGTTTACCTCTCCATTAGCGTGAGATGCAATTCATTCTATCATCATCCTGGCTCGTAGCATTTTTCTCTAGTCTAATGTTTCTTAGTACACTATCTATACTGATCTATAGATTGAATTACGACGTCCTATCAGCCACTACCAGCGACCGTCATACTACATGTACTCTGGCCCACTGACTCTGAGGAGAGTCGGCCCGTGTACCTCATAGGTAGAGGCAACAGTGATTAGGTTTTTTCTTTGACCATGTTTATTCCCATCATAACCACGTTATCCGCCTTTGGCGTTGTAGGCCTTTAGCAGCAGAACACAACGGCAAAAACAATCCATGCCACTCTATGCTAGATACTGTCCGTCAGATCGCACCAATGTGACTGATGCACTGTGACAATCACAGACTGTTAGTGTGAACTGTCAGTCACGTCTCCGTAGTTCTAGATAGTTACATGCATACTTGATCACAGCCAATATATAATGCGATGTGAATATGAGAGAGTACTTCTGTTAGAACAAAAAAATTACTGCTCCGTAACTGCGTGCACGATGTCCTGATCTGATACGATGCGGATAGAATACTGACCAAGGACTAATTAAAGTACTCAGATAGATAGATAAAGATAATAGACAGATCCGACAGAATCGTATAGATATTCGATTAGATGAGATGAGAATAGATAGAATGGATAGATAGATAGATACGATAGATCGGCCATTAGCATGGGATATATAGTTAGATAGATAGATAGATAGATACCTGCGATAGATAGTCAGAATGGATAGATAGATAGATAGATAGATAGATAGATAGATAGAAAGATAAGATATGATAGATAGAGAATAGATAGTTAGGTATGGGATTGATAGGTAGAATAACTGGGAAATGATAGAATAAGATAAAGGATAGATAATATAAGATAGTATATTAGGATATGGAATATAGAGACAAAAAGAATTTAAGGTAAGAGGTGACGTTAACTGCGAACCCTTTTTTGGACTGCAAGGAATAGATCATGACAGTCTTGTACTGCCGTGAGCGATTGAAGGACTTTACCAGAAGGAAAAAATGAATACCAACATATTCCCATTCACCGAATAGAAAAAGTGATAGTGTATTTGAAAAAAATCAATAACCTGGAGGATTGGATGAATTTTAATAAAATGGGGACACTAATGAGAAAGGCCTAAAGCAGTGGAAAGAAGCTTTCACATAAAAGCAATGTGACACCCCATTGGTAGAAGTATTAACTTATCGCTCGACTTAAGAATACCGTGATGAAATTGAGGTAGATTAGTAAGGAAATTATTTAGTCCGCCTGATAGCACATGAAGTGAAAAGCCCCCCTGTATTTGGGTATAGCGGTATAGTTCGTAGGTTATCTTTATTGTTTTTCAAGATGTGGATAAGCCCTTGAGAAAAATAGTTAATTAATTTTTATCGCCTGAAGAAATATTCCAAGAATACCACACATAGTATTATTTTCGTTGAATTTTAGGGTGTTTATATATTTTTTAATTTTTTCAAGGAGGTTCCTGTTTTATCCAGGACTATCCCAGATATCCCCTGCCTTGGCCCAATCCTGTTACGTTTTGTCCTTTGGATAATTAATTTTAGATAGTACATTATTCACAATAACCGTTACACTCTTTTAGAAGAGTGGGATGGGGATAAGGGTATTTTTCTAGGATAATTTAAAGAGGAGGTTTAATACTCCCCCTTTGGAACGAAGATCTACTGGGTTCCCCCCCACCAATCCCCCCCCCCAAATTGAATAGGTTTGTGGGATGAGGGGGGTCACCACCAATTTTTTTGATTATGAGGGTGGGGGAAGTTTAGTGAGTGAGGGATGGTATTATGAAGGTATTGGGTATTTTTGTAGAGGGTCAAAACCCCCTGGTCCCAGGGAGTTTGAACCCCCCCCCCCCCCCCCCCCCCCCCCCCCCCCCCCCCCCCCGTTTGGGAGGTTCTTGGAAGCTTTTTGAGGGGGTTGGGTTGGGGTTGAGGTGTGAGGGAGTAGAATGGTGGAGATGAGGAAAGTTATAGTATTTAGGGGAGGTGAGTTTACATGGGGAATGGAGGTTGTGGGGGATTTTACTAAGGATTGAGGGAAAATTTTAGTTGGGGACAGGAAGGGAATTAGGGGGATGGTTGGGGGGGGGGAATGGGGGGGGGGTAGGAGGATAGGGGAGTGGAGAAGAGGAGGGATTGAGAGGGTGTGGGTAGGTTGGGGGTTCCCTGAGTGTTGGGGGCATATGGGGGGTTTTGGGGGGAGAGTTAAGTGTTGGAGGGGGGGGGAGTGAGGTTGGGATTAGAGGGGGGGGTGGGGGGGATATGATGGATGTTGGGGGGGTTTGGGTTGGGGGGGGGGGGGTGGTGGGATTGGGGAGGTGATAGATAAGTGGTGGATGGGGAGAGAAAGTATGTGGGGATGGTGGGACGGAGATGGTTACAGTGGGTGGATGAATATGTTGTAGGTGTGACAGGGGATTGGTGATTGGGTTGGTGGGTGGGGATGGGGGGGTAGGTGGGGGGGGGACTATGGATATATGGGTATTGGGGGTTTTGGGTGTGGACATTGGGGGGTTTGGGGAAGGGGGGGTGTGGGGTGAGGGTGTTGGTTTAGGGAATTGGAAATGAAGGTGTGTGTTTTGTTTAATATGAGTGTGTGTGGTTTTGGGGTGGATTGTTTAGGGGTTGTATTTTGGGTGAAAGTGTGGGTTTTTAGTAGGTGGAGGTGTTCAAGATTGTGGAGGGGTGGTGTTGGGTTTTATGTGGTTTTGTTGGGGGGGGGATGTGAGGTGAGTGTGTTTTGTTTGTGTGTGGTTAGTGTTTGTAGAGTTTTGGGTGTTGGGTGGTGTGGGTGTTTTTTGTTTTGATTGGTGGGGGTTTTGGTTGTTTTTTTTAGTTTGTGTTAGGTTTTGTAAATTTGATGGATATTGTTTTGGGTTGGGTGGGTAATTTTTTGGGTGTGGTGGGTAAGGGGTTGGTTTGGGGGGAATGTTGGTGGGGGGGGGGTTGTGGTGTTGGTTTTGGGGGTGAGGGGTGGTGTGGGGGGTGGGGGTATTGTAGTGGTGGGTAAGGGTGATTTTAGGTATTGGAAATTAAGATGGAGGGAAGTTGTTAGCGTGTGATCTATGGGTTGGTATCTTGTATTGGAAAGGATTAGGAACCATGGTTATGATAGGGCATGTATTCATTAAACCATTGGGACTGAGTGAGGAGGATCCGGACGACACCGGGGTACCTTTAGGGTTAATGTTATTTTGTTTTGGTCTGTTTTGAGGGTTGGAGGTTTCTCGAACCCTGTAGTGTTGATAATCTTATTCGTTTATTACATTGATAAAGTACGAATTGGGGGAGTTTGCTTGGTGGGCGGGACTGAATCTTTAGGGGGGTGAGGACCCCCTATTCGGGGTACACAAGGGGTTGGAGGACATAGACAGGATGTATGCGACATCTTCACGAGGTTTAGTGGGTATAGGGGGCGGGGGATGGTTGAATCTAAGTTGGTTAGAATATTAGGTATATGAGGTATAGGTATTGATTATATATATATATGGGGTTACAATCTAAATTCAGATTTGTCATGTATATATATATATGTAAACGGTGCATTAGTCTTCTCTTCCGCTATCCGAACCCACTTTCATCCGACTCGAGGGTCTGAGATTTTATGCTCACGGGCATCAGGTAAAATTCAGAGGAAGATGAAATGGTGGAGGAAAGCGGAGGTCGCCTGATGCTTACACGAGGAGACATAAAACTTAAGGGAGATACGTTTTTTTTTCTTATTTCTCATTTTCTGGTACTAGTTACCAGTAATCAACGCTGGACACCATCTATAACATCTTCCTCGCTGCCTTTGCCGTTATTGCAATGTAAAGAGTCTAAAGTGTACAGATGTATTTTTTAAGTCGCAGTTGATTGATTTATTTTAAATTCCAGTTCTGTTCTTATGTTATTTCTCTCAGCTTTGCTTTTTCATCATTGTTAACGTAATCTTTTTTAATCACGGCTTGTATATTCTCTTTTCCTTGCCAATATTTAGGTAAAAATCATGGAGATTCTGCGGCTCGGCCAATTCGTGTGTAAGAAGTATGTTTACAGCTGGTTAGACTGGAGCACGACGCTTCCAGGTTTCAAACCCAGTAACTTTGACTAAAGAAGCAAACGAACCATCTGTACCGAGTACAAAAATAAGGAACTCCGTGATGTGAGATTATGTGCCTGTTTTATTTCCCCTGTGGTCCAATAGGCACCATTTGCTTTCTGGTTTGGTTTCTCAGGAAGGTAGGCATTTGATGGGTTAACATGTGGAAAAACTTTATTGGTAGGTTTGTGCTGAGTTCGGGAAAATACCAGACCGATTGTTCGGAATTTACCGCATGTTTATAGAGGATTACCTTTACCTTTTACCTGCCACTTAAGTGATTTTAGCGCATATCTTGTCTACACAGCAAATAGATAGATAGGTAGATGGGTAGGGAGTAATGGCGTACTAAGGGGGCGAGGGAGCGATCCGCCCCGGGTGACAGCCAGGACACTATTATGATAGTACTTACTGTTAAAATATACTTGCAAATGTGAAGGACATGTATCTAAGATTGGATCCGCCCTGTGGGTCAAATACTTCAGGTACGCCTCTGGTAGGTAGGTACGCAGGTAGGTGAGTAGCTAGGTGGGTGGTTATGTAGGTAGGTAGGTGGGTGGATAGGTAGGTAGGTATGTAAGTGATGGCCAAGTAGGTGGGTGAGTGGATACGTAAGTAGAAGGGTGGGTAGAAAGGAGGGTGAGAGGGCCAGTAGGTAAGGAAGGTGGGTGGGTTGGTAAGTGCGTGCGTAGGTGAGTAGGAATGTGGGTAGGTATGTGAGTGCGTAGGTAGGTAGATGGGTACGTAGATATGTGTGTAGGTAAACAAATAGACAGATAGATAGATAGATAGATAAATTGATAGACAGGTAGGTAGACAGACAGACAGACAGACAGACAGATAGATAGATAGATAGATAGATAGATAGATAGATAGATAGATAGATAGATAGATAGATAGATAGATAGATAGATAGATAGATAGATAAATTGATAGATAGATAGATAGATAGATAGATAGATAGATAGATAGATAGATAGATAGATAGATAGATAGATAGATAGATAGATAGATAGATAGATAGATAGATAGATGGATAGATAGAAGATAGATAGATAGATAGATAGATAGATAGATAGATAGATAGATAGATAGATAGATAGATAGATAGATAGATAGATAGATAGATAGATAGATAGATAGATAGATAGATAGATAGATAGAACGAACGAACTTTATTTTCAAAGGGTTGAGAATTGGGCACGCAGGCCCGTCTGACATTCTGCCCTTCCTTTCTCTCACCTTTCATACTGAATTCATATTCCCATATGCATTTTACATATCAATGTCAAGGAATTCAACGTTGCAAAGTAAAATAAAATAGCACACTCATATTAACATTAACTACTTATAAACATGACATAAAATATGTAGAAAAGTACAAACATCGTCATTAGAACCTACAATTGATATTATAAGAAAAGATAATCTGATTAGGGGGGCATGTAATCAAAACTAATAAAGTATTCGAAAAGTCTACGATTGTATGAATAGGGACTGAAAGAAAGCGAACGAACTTTATTTTCAAAGTGTTGAGGGAAAGGAACTTAGGCCCGTCTAAGAGAGAGAGAGAAAGAGAGAGAGAAAGCGAGAGATAGATAGATAGATAGATAGATAGATAGATAGATAGATAGATAGATAGATAGATAGATAGATAGATAGATAGATAGATAGATAGATACATAGATAGATAGATAGGTAGATAGATAGATAGATAGATACATAGATAGAAACATAGATACATAGATAGATAGATAGATACATAGATAGATAGAATAAAAAGTGAAAGAGTATCGACAGCAAATAATCGTTAAGAAATAATAAGGAAGGGAATCGAAGGTGCACTAGTTGATGACATTAGAGAGATCACAGTGCCCAATATGTTGACTATGTGTTCCTGCAAGGATGGTCAGCAGAAGTTGTGTCCCCATTCTTCACAGGGAGCAAGAAGGGAAATCGCGCTGTTCTTTTGATTCCATGAAACCTTTGTTTATTTTCCTTGTTATGTTTTACCAATATTATACATTTTAGTGCATTTTACATTATGCACTCTAAGATAAACAAGTAACGTCTGAAACGTTATATAGAACAAATGCCTGGAGGACTATTTAGTCTGTCAGGTTGTACTTCTTTATTATTTTTCGTCTACTATATTCCTTAAGCCGGATGGAGCCACCACTGGAGACGCTTTCTTGCAGCAACTTAAGAAAAGAAAGCACTTCATGTGTTTTTGAAGTGGTGTTTCTGTAGCACTTTGTTTTACCCGATGAGATTATCAGTACCATGCACAGTATCAATGTAGTCGCCTCCTATGGCATTATTTAGGAAACAGCGGTCTTGCTCTGTCCGTACTTCTTACTGTTGACTATTAAAAACGTCAGCGAGAGAGAGAGAGAGAGAGAGAGAGAGAGAGAGAGAGAGAGAGAGAGAGAGAGAGAGAGAGAGAGAGAGAGAGAGAGAGAGAGAGAGAGAGAGATGAAAACAAATGAACAAAAAAATGGAGACAAAAGACAAGAGAATTTTTTTTTAAAATGAGGATAAGATTAAAAACAGCAATAACCGGCGGAAAGGGTAGGGTGTGTACACACGAGAACGAACGAACTTTATTTTCAAAGGGTCTGACATTCTGCCCTTCCTCTCTCTCTCATCATGTATACTAATATCCTTTCATCCTCACATTTACTTTAAGCATTATTAAGGCATTTATCATTATAAAAGTAATATTACATTTGCAATAATCATCATAATTAAAGTGTTTTTAAAATAAAATAAATAATAAAATACCCCAAAAAAAAATAATAATAATGAATTTGAAAAAAAAAAAATAATAATAATAATAAAAACAACAACAAAAAACAATAACAACAAGACATAAGAATCGAATTCTTCGTACTGTAAATTAGTGATTTGAGACATATTCAGAAGTATGTTATAAGAACTTGTAAAATGTTCATACGGTGTTCAACTGAATGACTCAGGGACTTTTTTTTTTTTAAGGTTCATCAAGATGAGGCGGGTAAACAGTTACTTTCCTCGCTGTCTTTGCGTCCCAAACTCAAGAGAAAAAAATTCAGAGATGAAGAGTGAGAAAAAAACAGATGCCTTACTCTTCTCTGTGGCTGCTAGCATGAGATAAGACGGAGATAAAACACCATTTACTAGTTCCGGAGAATTTGGTCGGAGTCTTGGTGAGTGCAGATTCTCGTATTATAGCATATTTGCGTGTACTGGATCCTAGAAGTCACCTTACATACATACATACTTGTGGCATATATGGGGGGGTTGTTGTTGTTTCAGTCTCAGCTCCCCCCCCCCCCCCCAAAAAAAAAAAAAAAAAAAAACTTTTTTTTTTTCTGAGGTACAAATATCGTGTAAACGTCACCGATTCCCTCATAAACACATGCATGGATATTTGGACGAACAATAACATCCCATTCTTGATCGCGAAAAACAAAGTCAATTACCATGACAGTAAACAAGATGTGGGATGTTTGAGGGCACCGCTAAGTTAAAACATTCTCAAACTATAGCTATAATCTCTTCCCTTCCCCCCCCCCCCCTCCCCTCCACCCCACCCACCCTTATGCCTAAAACGCACAGTTTTGTCATTCATCCAAAAATAAAGCAAGACGCAGATGAGCGAAAATTTCCCCCACGTTTGCATTTTTACTGGCTCACGTCTGCTCCAAACATACATCACGACTTTACTACACGCTATTACTACACCTGATACACAGCACGGGAGCTTCGCCTCCATTGCCAAATTCTTGAGTGGCAAAAAAAAAACACAATATATATATATACAGTATACGCAAGAAACACGAATATGAAGTGGATATTTGGTGAGCAAAGCAACCTCTCGTGGTGAATAGCCTTTATTTATAAACAGTGGGGGAAAAGAAAGAAGAAAAATAAATTCAATAAGGACTTATCTCCTTTCACATGTCTCTCCCCCCACTAGAAGGTCAGGAACTTCAATGATCGCACACACAAATGAAGTCATAATTCTTTCTAAATTTATACACGCCGAAACGGAACAATGTGTCTTTAACTTTTCGTTCCCAGAACCGGACCATCGTGCATTCCTTTCTTGTGACGTGTACCGCAAAATTTTGTCTACAGTTCAAGTCTATTTTCCACCTTCTACATTTCATTTCGTTGTCTGTAAACTGAATTTTTTTTTTAAATTAATTTTTTTTAAAATACTTTTATTATCATTCGTATTTTCATGGTTCAGTGTTAGTGCTCTAAGTATGATGAGATAGTAAACTGACATATCTAATATTCTGGGTAAATCTTAATAGCGTTAGACATTGTTGCCAATAACGTTAGACATTGTTGCCAATAACGTTAGACATTGTTGCCAATAACGTTAGACATTGTTGCCAATAACGTTAGACATTGTTGCCAATAACGGTAAAGGCAGTTCCGTTATTAAGAGAAACTGTGTTAGAAGCGTGAAGTGTTAAAGACTTCATCTATAGCCAACTATGTCTCAGTTTTATGAGCTGGGGTGACCCGTTCTCTTTTTCGCTGCCCTGGCCTTCCCTAAGTCAAATGGCAGAGTATCGGTTTTTTTTTCCAGCTGGACAGAATGGAACGTGACACTATCTGACTTCGAACCCATCCCTTTGCTTTGAGATGCAAGCGCCGTCACGACTCTACCACTCGGACGTTTTATACAAGCACCAACAACAGCGGTAGTGATAGTGGCTTTATGGTTTAAAAATGCAAAAATTCCACTTCTCATTTATGACAATCCTATTTATCCCTCTTAACATTTATGACAATCATCTTTATCCCTCTTCACATTTATGACAATCCTATTTATCCCTCTTCACATTTATGACAATCCTATTTATCCCTCTTCACATTTATGACAATCCTATTTATCCCTCTTCACATTTATGACAATCCTATTTATCCCTCTTCCCATTTATGACAATCCTATTTATCCCTCTTCACATTTATGACAATCCTATTTATCCCTCTTCCCATTTATGACAATCCTATTTATCCCTCTTCACATTTATGACAATCCTATTTATCCTTCTTCACATTTATGACAATCCTATTTATCCCTCTTCACATTTATGACAATCCTATTTATCACTCTTCACATTTATGACAATCCTATTTATCCCTCTTCACATTTATGACAATCCTATTTATCACTCTTCACATTTATGACAATCCTATTTATCACTCTTCACATTTATGACAATCCTATTTATCCCTCTTCACATTTATGACAATCCTATTTATCACTCTTCACATTTATGACAATCCTATTTATCACTCTTCACATTTATATACAGGCATGTGTAATTGTAGGAAAAAGAGAAGAGCAACAGCACCAGTTGAAAATTTGTGTGGAAGGGAAAGGTTGGAGGAAGTGACTAGTGTTGAGTACGTAGGGTCCATTGTGTCAAAAAAACAAAACAAACAAAGGAATGGAAGTAAAGATGAGGCGCAGATAAGATGTAGGAACGAAAGTTCTGGGAGCATGGAAGTGTTTTTGGATGTGTTAGGGTTCGAAGTATTTAAACAGTGAAGAGCCTTTTATTCCCACACAAAACTGATCAGAGTATAAAAGATGATTTAAAGACATTTGAGAAATGGATGTGGAGAAGAAGTTTGGCACTCCTGGCTTGTTTATTCTTCAGTGTGACAAGACAAATCTTCAATCGTTACATTTCCCTGTGACCTTTCAACTCTCTCCTGTGCCCTTCTTTTGGTTTTTTCTTACCCGCTCCTTATCGCATTCTTTTTGCTTTCATCTATATCGGGGTAAGTTGTAGAATGTACATTTTATATTTGCATTTTGACATGTATAATTTGTTTGTGGATACACAGTTGCATATGAGGCTGGCAACATTATCACTCCAAGTAACTTGACACACAAACCACCACTGTAAATAACTTGACACACGAACCATCACTGCAAGAGATGGTGACCGCTTCAAGCGAGTTTCCTCGCAAGGAACCAACAGCAAAGCTGGCCTCAGGCTCCATAGAGAGCAGGGAGTGGATGATGATATCATGGTATATATATTTATTATATTAACACTTTAAGTAAGTTTTACACACACACACACACACACACACACACACACACACACACACACACACACACACACACACACACACACACACACACACACACACACACACAAAATATATATATATATATATATATATATATATATATATATATATATATATATATATATATATATATATATATATATATATATATATATATATATATATATATATACTGAAGCACATTAAAAACGCACCACCTGTATAATCCAGGAACAGAGTGTGAAATGTAAATATAAGTGTTTAAAAAATTACATATTTGTAATCTTTATTCATTTTCCTATGAATCCATGCTGGTCATTAATTTGTACATTTCATTGTTATGAAATTCATTGCATTCTGTACAGGCAAGGGAGAAAACCAAAAATGCAACCAATAAAAAAATTCATTCACACTATCCTCAGTATCTGGTATGTCCACCGTGTGCTTGCAAACAAGCTTGGCAGCGGCTCCGCATGGAACGCACAAGTCTCTGAAGGAAATTCCTGGGAATCAAGTCCCATTCACGTGTAAGAGCAGCTTCGAGCTGTTGCAGATTAGCTGGAGAACCTTGCCTGTAGACTCTGCGTCCAAGCTCGTCCCACAGATGTTCTATAGGGGACATGTCTGGTGATAGGGCAGGCCAATCAATCGTCACAATGTTCTGCTGCTGTAGATATTGCTGCGTAATGCATGCGGTGTGCGCTCGTGCGTTATCCTGCTGGAGAAGCTGCAAGTCTGGACAATTTGTGAACGCAGGAGCAACCAATGCATCCAGAACCTCATCTCGATATGTCACAGCATTAACATTTCCACGGAAGACGTGAAGAGGCAAGCGATGGTGAAAACTGAAGACTCACCAAATGTGAATACTGCCACCTCCAAATCGGTTGTGCTGACGAACACAGCAATCTGCAAAGCGCTGTCCACACCGTCGCCAAATCCGCATACGTCCATCAGCAAAGGATATGTCGAATCTGCTCTCGTCTGTGAATAGGACAGCATTCCACTGCAGTCTAGTCCATCTGACATGTTGCTCTGCCCATTGCAGGCGCTGCTGACGATGTCTGTGAGTCAAGTTTGGCCCAACATAAGGTCGTCTTGCAGTAAGGCCTGTATCTCTGAGTCGTCGTATGACTGTCATTCGAGAGACTTGCCCACGTCTACCAACTATTGCTCTTGCTGTTTGACTTGCCGGGATAGAACGATTCTTTTGGTGACTCAGCACAATATGACGATCTTGCGCAGGGGTAGTAACTCGTGGTTGGCATCTCCGAAGTCTATCCCGGGCACTGCCAGTGGTTCCGTAACGTTCATTGAGACGTACAATAGTGCTGTGGTGGCAATTCATCCTTCTGTCAATGGCCCGCGAGCTCATTCCGGTCTCCAACATACCAATGGCTCGTTGGCGGTCGTTTTCAGATAGTCGTGGCATTTCAAGCACATACTTGTATACTGGGTGTTTTGTCTCAACGGCCTTTTTATACCGAGTATACTGCCACAACGCGTACACATTTTCAGGGTCATAGCTGTTGGGAATCGTGTTGCACGTGTAACTTTCATTGTTTTCATGTAGTCTGTACACAAACCCGTGGGTTGAATCATGCACTTTCCATTCCAGCAGCCATTCGCTCTCTACCTCATGACAAACACGGGGAAAATCCATTCCCACACTTTTTTTTTCCAGCGTCTCGGCATCAGTATATATAATAGTGGTGCGTTTTTAATGTGCTTCAGTATATATATATATATATATATATATATATATATATATATATATATATATATATATATATATATATATATATATATATATATATATATATATATATATATATATATATATATATATATATATATATTTATTTATTTATTTATATTATTTATATTTATTTATATTTATTTATATTTATTTATTTATATTTATAAATTGCTGCTTTCCGCTGTCCAAAAGCACTTTCATCCCACTCACTGGATCTAAAATTAATGCTCAGAGAGGGTAAAAATTCTGAGTAAGATGAAGTGGTAGATCGAAGTGGAGGTTGCCTGATGTTCATATCCATATCAGGAGAAGCAATACTCAAAATAGGCATTTGTTTCCATCTTAGTTTGTGGTACACGTTTCCAGCAGTCAACTCTAGACATCAACATCAGACAGGTCTTAAAGACGCTTGACAACCTTTGTAGTTAGCCCAGCCTTACTGCATGGGACGTGTTGCAGCCACCATAATTGACTGTTTAGAGAAGGACCAGTCTAAGGCACCTGTGGCAACCAACAGCGGCTGAAGCAGACGCCAACCGACCCCACACCGGCAGCTAAGTTCCATAACAGCGCAGCCAATGTGCGTGTTGCTACCCATGAACACTCAATGATGACTTTTTTGGTGCAATTGAGACATTTTATTCATTCTTTTCACGTTCTACTCTCCGCGAGCAAAAGCTGAAAGTTGTCGTAGCAATCTACTTCTTCTTTGATCCTTAGCCGCCGACTGTCAAAGCAGTCAGTGGCCATCACGCCGGTGGCGTCTTGTAAGGGCAGCAACAAACTGCTTCCACTTTGTTTGGTCGGCGGCCATCCTTCGTACAGTGCCCCAGCTGTGGTTCATTCTTTGTATCTCAGCCTCCACAGTTCTACGCCTAGTTTTTGGTCGGCCTCTCTTTCGCTTTCCTTCAGGGGTCCTGTGACAGAGAATTATGAAAAATTGATTTTATTATCTACATTTTTCTTCCACCTGGCTTCACCTTGCTTCCTTATTAGTTATGCACGTTTTTTTAACGCAGAACTCTCCTACACTTAGATATCGGCCTCTTTCTTAATTTAGCCACGCCTAATTCTTTCTTTTCTCTACACTAGGAATGTTTACTATGATGCACGTAGCGAGAGAGAAGGGGGAGATGAGCTAATGAAGAAAAACCAAAGGGGGCGATAAGTTGAAACGTATTTTCGGTAGACATTGATCAGGAGGAATTAATCTGAGTAGAAGGGGGAGAGAATCTGAAAGAAGGGGAGATAAATTACAATTCCCCCCCCCCTCCCTATCCATTCGTTCGTGGAACGTAATTAAGCTACAGAACGACGAAGATCTAAGACCGTCCGCTCGTTGCCAGAGTCCAGCAGGCGGCGAAAAGGTGGCAAATTTTCCTTTCATTCAGAATTTGAACACAGAAATCCCCAAAGGTGTTATGTGTAACACTGGTCAGCGACTTTTCTACCATTTTAATATAGTGTGTCTGGCAGAATCACTACCAATAACAAATGTCAATATTTCCTCATCCATGTAAGTAAGAATGATTTTTTTATGGTTACCTCGTATAGAAACCATCACATTTTTAGGAGCAGTGAGATAATTGATAAATTGTCCGATAATGTGCAGAGCCGCGGAATGTGATGACGTGTATAGTGAAAATGGCGGAGTTCACGGTGCAGCAGAAAGTGCAATGCTGTTATTGGCTTGCGGAATTAAAGTTTCCCATTGTTGTGCAAAGGAGATTCAGGCAGGAATATGGACAGAAGCCTCCAGAGCGACATACCATAGTAAAATGGCACAAGCAACTGTTGGAAACAGGTTCTTTGTTGAGAAAGAAGGGAAGCGGCAATGAAGCGTTGTCTCCAGATAGAGTTGAAGCAGTTAGCGAAGCTTTTCAATGTAGCCCGCGGAAATCCATTCGACAGGCACGTGGAGAATTGGGTATTCCAAAATCTACTGTTCATGACATTGTGCACAAAAGATTGCGGCTTAGAGCCTACAAGATCCAGCTAGTGCAGAAGTTACAGCCAAATGATAAACCCAGACGGGCTGCAAAACACGTGGAGAGAGATAGAATACCGTCTTGACATTCTTCGAGCCACTAAAGGCGCTCATGTGGAGATCTACTGAAACTTGGTGAGTTGCTACTGAAACTTAATTAGTTTGCCTAACAGAAAATCAAAATCCGGTCAGTCTGCTATTATTAGTATAAGAAATATTGACATTTGTTATTGGTAGTGATTCTGCCGGACACGCTGTATATCTCTGCCTTTAAAATCCATTATTCAGTACCCACAGATTTTTCAAGAACCTACTAGCTTCGATTTCTAGACCATTGTTATAGTGGATTTCTTAGTATTTTCGATTTGTAGTTCAATTTCTGTGTTTGCGGTAAATATTGTAATTGAGTGATTTAATTGTTAAGTCCGTCATTTTATTTCACTAAGATTGTTCTGTGTAGAGTGATTTAATTGTTAAGTCCGTCATTATATTTCACTAGGATGTTGTGCTAATTGACTAGCGAATTAAAATAATCTATAGCTAAATTGTTCCGGCTGTAGCGTTAATCTAACTAACTGATTTAACCAGTAAGATATATTTTAATCGACTAGTAAATGCACTATTCATTTTGAGTACTGACGAAATATATATTTATTTCTAATTCATTATGAGTAAATTTATAAATGACTAGCGCTTATTTCACGGGGGTTTTTGTTAACGGTAAATAAGCTATACCCGGTTATTTCTATTCAAAGTTAAATAACCGAGTGTATAATAAATTATAATTCTGCGCGGGTTAAGTAGGATAGAATAGTGGTGTAGTGGTTATTGTGATTATATGGTTGTTTCTTTTTTTCCCATATCTAGTACTGGGTCACTTACCCAAAAACCTACCAGCGGTCTAAGCCTACGCCTAAACCTGAATCGGAGAATAACGGATCTAAGTCCAAAAATAACATTCATATATATATATATTGGGTCTTCAAGGTGAACCTGTCTGGCCTCTTGTTTACACCCAGAAAGAGACCAACCCAAAGAATATTAAGAATAACTTTTTAACTGGGCCTATAGCTATCCAGATTTCTTTTTCCCAATTTCATTTACATTTAGCCCGTTGTGGCGACAAAATCAAACATTAACATTTCCCGACCATCGACCATTTGTGGTGTGACAAGGAATTTTATACTGAGAGAATTTACCGACCTGACACTCCTTTATGTAAAATGGAAATCTCAAGCTACTGACACTGTGAGCACTGTTAATTTTCTTACCTGGAGTAATTAATGTGACATAAACAGAAATCCTAATAACAAGTAACGAAATAAACGTTCCCCGAAGAAGAGGATTTAATCAATCTTTGTGGAGCTGGGGTTTATTTTGCCAAAATAACACTGGATTTGCTGTGTGACCCATGAAACTATGTTCCAGATGCTGTTAAATCTACAATACGGTAAGAAAGAATGAACGTGGCCACGGTCGACTGAGAAGAGAGGAATGAATGAATGAATAATTCTCTCTATTGTATAATCCATGTACTCACATTGTTTATTTCTTATTTGGTTTTGCTAATGCTGTCCATTTCAGAATAGATTAACTTATAAACTCTGTTCTTTACAGTATAGGCAAATTCTAGACCATAGCGCAAATCTTTTTGACCTTTTGGGGGGTTAATAACTTTCTTCTAACGGGATCTTGTCTCAACAGAGGGAGGGGTATTACACCTATGAGTCTATTCCTTTACTAATTCTAATACCTATGATTTTTTTAAATATTTTGTTTGATATTCAATAATAGCTGTTGTAAAGTTTCTTTATGGTAAATAAAATTTACATAAAACTTAATTTAAATGTGTTGGTCAGCTCGTCCCAAATATCCCTATTCTATTAATATAGTGTTTCACATTTGTGCGTCTAATTGTCGTCACTTATCTCTGTGTGTGTATAGGAGTGGTTGATATATATATTAATATATAAATAGAGGTATACTGTCTGACAAACAAAGTTCTGTTGTAGATATAGGCTGGACTATAGAGGATCTTCTCAAAATCCAGGGACAGACTCTACCTTCTTCACCATTTTTCACTCGTGAAATCTATTCCTTTACCTTATCTCTCACTGAGTTACCACCTGTTCTAGTTCTATTCAGACGGGACCACAATATACCTTAAATGCCTATCAAAAATCTACGACAGGTCCATAGCATAGTTGTTCTTGTGATGGAATCAGGGTCTATTCTGAGGACGTGGCCAACGCAACTCCAGCGTCTGCCAGCTATTCTTTGATCCTTAGCCGCCGACCGTCAAATCAGTCAGTGGCCATCACGCCTAGTGGCGTCTTGTAGGGCAACAACAAATTGATTCCACTTTGCTCGGTCGGCGGCCATCCTTCGTACAGTGCCCCAACTCTGGTTCATTCTTTGCTTCTCAGCCTCCACATTCCTCCGCCAGGTTGTTTTTGGTCGGCCTCTCTTTCGTTTTCCTTCAGGGGTCCAAAGCATAGCTGTTCTTGTGATGGCATCGGGGTCTCTTCTGAGGACATGGCCAACCCAGCTCCAGCGTCTGCCAGCTATGATGGTGTGCATGTCCTCTTGCTTGCTCCGAGTAAGCAGATCTTGGTTGGTGATGGTATTCGGCCAAAAGATTCGGTGAATTTTTCTTAGGCATGTTGTGTGAAAAGATGACAATTTCGACATTTCCTTCTCTGTAACTCTCCAACATTCTGCACCATAGAGAAGCACAGAAAGTGCACAGCTCTTATATAATCTTAATTTGGTGTTTGTACTGTAATTAGAGGACTTCTAGATGTTGTTTAGACTAGCAAAGGCTGTTCTCGTTTTATTCATTCTGTTGTTGATTTTTTTAGCTTGTGCCGCGTCTGGTGTTACTATGCGTCCTAGGTATGTAAATGTGCCTGTCTGTTCTAGCTTCTGGATCCTTATTGTTATGAGCTCAGGATTGCCCACATTTGTTTCATGACTTCTGTATTCTTTAGACTGATGTTCAGACCCATCTGTTGGGTATACGTATTAAGTCTATCTGTTTTTTCTTGGATGTGTTGATGTGAATTTGAGAGTAGTGCAATGTCATCTGCATATTCCAGATCTTCCAGTGTAGAAAACGTTGTCCATTTAATTCCTATTGGACTGCCCTCTGTTATTTGGTGCATCACCCAGTCTATGACTGTCAAAAAAAAACGTTGTTGATAAGGAACATTCATGTTGTACTCCTATCTTCACCTCAACAGTTAGATTACTCTGCCCAACACTGCATGTAAAGTTGTGACGATACGGTTGTGCGATCTCAGGTCCACTCCGGTAGGATTGCATTACATTCCCGTGCGAGTGATATTTTCTTATTTTTCTCTCCCCTGTCATTATTATTTGGCATATTTTTATGGCCTTCCATTCATTATTTTACTCTATATGCTGAATCTAGTAGGTGAAAGTCTCTAACACTCCACTCCCCTACAGAAGATTTTGCAATGGGACTGTCTTTATGTTGTTTGCCACTCCTCAGACTTATTTACTTTCCGCAAGGTGAACTGGAGCATTGTCGTAACAATACCCAGTCATTATCACCGGTTAGCGAGCGAGATTCTTATCATGAAAAGACGGTCTCGCCCGATCAACATCTATAGAAGCCAGTATTGTCTGCCTGAGATAGCCGTCTGAGGTGGGCAGATTACACAGGTGGTAGATGCGTTTATCGTTTCACGGGACCATCCCTGTGTATGATTATCACGATAATCTGTCTGGAGAGACAATATTGGCAATAGGTGGCATCTGGACATCAAGTGAGTTCACAGATGGTGTTTATGAGTTGTGCACAAGCTGCCGGCGGAAGTCTGACGCAACGATACGACATCACTGTGGTCACGCGTGGATATTAAATTTAATATTGTGAAACACGTGCGGGTATTTTTCGAATTTGAAAAACGCCCCTACCCACGTAGTGCTGAACGAGATTCGATTGGATTGATTCATTTTGAGGAGCTGAAGTATACAATGTATTTTATTGGCGCACTAGTTGGAAGTGCAATCTGTGATTTGCACTAAGAACTGAGAATATAGTGTGATGAAAACACAGACACAGATCACACAGAGAGACTGCAGCGCACAAGTCATATTAGCGACTCCTAAAAGCCAGAAAGAAAAAGGAGACATTGGACTAGTAATTCCACAACTATAAGTAACAGATCGAGTATTAGTTAACTTTGGAATTCACAAGTAAACCCGCATTTTTTAATACAAGACTGGAAAATTAAAGGGGCCAGGACTTTAATTAACAAAACTGGAATCCTAGGAATTTGATCACAAGTCATAGAGGAATTAAGCAAAAGTTTTCCCAGGCCCAGGTGATTTCACAGAACATCCGCCGTCAGAGGAATTAACTCTAATTTCCCAGACCAAGTCATAGAGGAATTAAACAAAAGTTTTCCCAGGCCAAGATTTCGCAGAACAACCGCCGTCAGAGGAATTAACTCTAATTTCCAGACCTAAGTGATTTCAAAGCATCTAATACAGAGCTATGTCCAGTCAAAGTCTGTGCAAGGAGATTGTGTATTCCCAAAATTTTGGGGTAAGCGTAAACAATTTATTTATTAATGTAAATTTTACAGGTTTCTTGTTAGGTGGTTATATACAAGGCTGGCAACCTCAACATATGAAAATAGTAAATGCATGAACCACTACTGCAAGAGCTGGTGATTGTTTCTGACTAGTCGTGCGGGAAACCCGACAGCAGAGTGACCCCAGACTCCGATGGGAGTAGTAATGAGTGATGATTATATCACATGTGCCTAAGGTGTAACATATTATCTTGTAAGATTTATGTACCTTTTTTAATTGAATTCAGGCAAATAATTATTCACGCACTCCAGACGCAATTTCCTAGTTAACACCCAGAAGAATATTGGTGAATTTTCATCATATTCCCTGAGTTACACTGTGTGCTCGGGAATTTAATTCTTCTGAGAGGTTAACATTGGTGGGTGGAGCGCATGACAATGGGCCTGTTAGTTTGCGGCGAACAAATGTACTTAGCAGGCATTTGTTTCTTTCTATTTGTCTAAAGTTCGTGGTTACAAGCCATCAGACGATTTGTGGTACTAACGCCGTTAGTGTGAGAGAAAAGCATCCACCTTAACCGCCGACAGTGGAAGAGAGTGTGGAGAAAGCTTTCGTCATCACAGAATTGATGAACCACAGCTGCAGGACTCCCTTATAAAAGTTAAATGTGTTATAAAAAGGCACCAGCAAAAAGGACTTTTGATATACCCTCACCCTAAATCTCAGTGAAGAGAAAATTTGATTCCAATATAAAATCACCAGCATTTTATTTATTTTAAACTGTTAATACTAATTGATTATTAAATTTGTTACCTGTTGTTTTAAAACTAAACAATCATAGTCGATTCAGTTTTTTATAGGTATGAAAGCAAAAGTATGAGCCAGATTCTTTAATATATATATATATAAATACCTAGACATATATTTACCTCTAAACAGATATATACCTTATAAGAGGGATTTCGTTGGATTACACCAACTGGGGGCTTGAACGGGCTAAACCATTGCTTAAATCCTTCACAAAAGGCGACGGACCAGATATAATGCGTTAATAATTGTTCAGCCCAATGCAGCATTATTCGTGACTTCTGTAAATATCTTGTGAACCCTCCCTTAAGGTAGAAGTGTCATTAATCTTCTATCTACATCTCTGCCAAGAGTAATCTTGTGCCCAGGTAGATACCTTAGAAGCCAATATTAGATACTCTTGAGTTTTGGTCACACTACTGCAAAGCAGGGGAGGCAATCCGTGACAAAAGTTAACATAGAGGCTTTTTATGATGGAAACAATGCAGCTGGGAATTCCATAAGCCCTCAGTATTTTCCATAAGCTGTCCTTGTGTATGCTTTCAAAAACCTTTTCAGAATCAACAAAGCTAATGTATAGCTGTCTCTGCCATTCTGAGCACTGCTCTATAATGTTCCTAACGGTGAGTATATGATCTGCACATCTTCTGTTCTTTTTAAATCCCGCTTGTTTTTTCCTCAGTTTAAGGGCTACTGCTTTTGAAATTTTCTGGATAATTATCCTGCCTAGTATTTTACTGGGAAATGACAGGAGAATAATTCCTCTCCAGTTGTTGCAGTCTGCAAGGTCGCCCTTCTTGGGTATCACACAAGCCTTTATATTCTAGCTAAGGTGGAGGGAGGAATAAGGTGCTAGCTACCTTCCCCTTCAACACTAAGGCTATACCACTGGTGTCCTAAATAACATATCACAAACTACCCACAGGCTCGTATTGCCAGAGGCATGACACAACAACAGTGGGTGACATGATTAACGCTCATGAACAGCTTACATCCCCTTTATTCAATTAAACACATCGCCACACCTGGCCTGATGGAAATACAACATTACGACTATATACGTGCCACAACAGGGAATGCATGTACTAATATCAATCTACAGAAAAGGTAATCTGGCTACCACAATCCTAAAATGGACACCGCGCTATCACGCGGGAAAAAAACCTACATAGTAATACTGACTATGAAAATTCAGGACAGAAACTTAGCATGTACTGAACTCAGCGCCAAGTAAATAACCACTTCCCTGCTGGAATCCTTACTAGCAGAAATAACTAACACTAGAAATAGGGCTCAAATTGCGGGCACCGCATCTCTCTCCTAGATATCACAGACAGCCGAAGCTGGCATACAAAAAACGCCATGGATCGCAGTCAAATCTCCACTGACTATACTCGCGCCAGATCCGTTACTTCCGCTGATCACATGACTCCGCTGATCACATGACTATCAGGGCGGATTTCGACCGTCTAACAATCTAGAAATACCGCCTAGAAATACGCCGTGACATTGGGCAATTTGACAATTATTCTTTTATTCCACTCCGCTGGTGTTGTCTCTGTTTTCCAGACTTGTGCAAACAGCGGTTCTAATAATTCAGCTGCTAGTTCAGGGTCTGTCTTAAATAACTAAGTATTTAAATTGTCGTGACCAGGAAATTTTCCATTCTTTAACTGTGATGATTTCTTCTCTTCGTGGAAGGTCTGTATTTACTTCTAGATCATTTTCAGCCTCAGGAACATTCAGCTGCTTCTTTGATGGTTCCTTATTCAGTGTTTCTCTGAAGTGCTTTGCCCATTCTGGTTTCCTGCCCCTGTGCTGTGGTTTTGAGATTTCCTTACTTGTCTCTTACTAACGTAATATTGTTTGCACCCCGTTTTCCGCTGACAGTTTTAGTTATTTTATATACTGTGATTTGTTCATTTCTCAGTGCTGTCTCTTTTGCCTGTCTTACAAGATCGTTTAGAAATTTCCTTTTGTTGGCTCGGGTTTGATGTTTTACTTTCTTGTCCACCTGACTGTACTGTTCGCTATACATTTCCTTTAACCTGGGGGACTTTGCTTCTACTTTCTTTCTTTTAATTTTTTTTCTCATCGCTATAGTGTGTAATGTTTCTGGTGTTATCCGCTCTTCTCTTCTTTCCATGCAATCTCAAGCATGATTCGCTGCTTTCCTTATATATTGTTGAAATGGTGTTGAATTTCTGGTCAATATCATCAGTCGCTGCCGTTTACTGGCTATTGGCAATTTGATGTCGTCTCTTTACATCAGGCACAAAAGCTTTTCTGGTAAGGGAGTCCTTCAGTTTGATGTTGTACCTTTTCTGTTTAGTTACAATTGGTCCAGCAACTCTTAGTCTCACCTTCAGACTTGCTACTACTAAGTGATGATCACTTCCCACATCTGCACCTCTTCCTACTTTCACATCTTGTAATGAATGCCTCCATCCACCATTGCTCATAATGTGGTCTATCTGGTTTCTGTGCCGGCCGTTTGGTGATTCCCAGGTTAACTTGTGGATTTCTTTGTGTGGAAAAATTGTTCCTCCAATGACCAAGTTGTTAATGCTGCAGAAGCTTATTAGTTTATACCCATTCTCATTTGCTGTTCCGCTGCCGCATTTCCCCATTACTCTTTCATTATATGTATTGTGTGTTCCAACTTTCGCATTGAAGTCTCCCAATTTTATGATAAGATCGTAGTATCTAGGTGCGATTTCCATTTCCTTTTGTAGCTGTTGCTAGAATTCGTCCTTGACCTCTTCTTTGCTGTCATTTGTTGGTGCATCATCATCATCATCATAACCCTCCACTCCCAAAGGAGCATAGGCCTTCAACAAACACATGCCAAGTCCTCCTGTCACGTGCCATCATCTCAAGTTCTTTCCATGTTCTTCTCATCATTTTCACCTCTGTTTCCAGCTCTCTTCTCCATGTGCTTCTTGGTCTACCTCTGCCTCTCTTGCCCTGGGGGTTCCAGAACAAGGACTGCCTTGTAATGCTATCAACAGGTTTCCTCAGTGTGTGTCCTATACATCGCCATCGTCTTCTTCTCATCTCTTGTTCCACTGGCACTTGTCTGGTTCTTGTCATCAGTTCCACGTTGGTAACCTTGTCATACCATTTTAATCCCTCTATTCTACGCAAGCACCCATTTATGAAAGTCTGTAGCTTTTTTGTTGTTGTCTTTGTTGTTATCCATGTCTCCGAGCCATACAATAGGACTGACTATTGTTGGTGCATGGCATTGTATTATTGTGTTGTTGGTGAATTTCCTTCTCAGTCTTGTTCTTATCAGTCTGTTGTTGATGGGTTTCCATTCCAGTAACGACCTTTCTATTCCTTTCTTTAGGATAATAGCTACGCCTTCAGTGTGCTGTCGATCCTCTCTACTAGAGTAAAGTACTGTTTCTTTCGTAGCAATAGTTGTCAAATATGAGTCTGGAACTTGATGCCGTTCTAGAACAGAGGCTGTGATAGTCACAATGTAAGTTTCATTTTTTAAACAATAAAAGTATATTTTTATTATATTGTTTTTATTATTTTGTAATTGTGTCACGGATTGCCTCACCTGCTTTGCAGTAGTGGTCCAACAGTGACCAAAACTCAAGAGTATCTAATATTGGCTTCCAAGGTATCTACCTGCGCGCAACTCTTGGCAGAAATGTAGATAGAAGATTAATGACACTTCTACCTTAAGGGAGGATTCACAAGATATTTCCAGAAGTCACGAACAATGTTGCATTGGGCTGAACCATTGTTAACGTATTTTATCTGGTCCGTCGCCTTTTGTGAAGGATTTAAGCAATGGTTCTGGCCCGTTAAGCCCCCAGTTGGTGTAATCTAACGAATTCCCTCTTATAAGTAATGGCTCTCTCTCTCTCTCTCTCTCTCTCTCTCTCTCTCTATATATATAGATATATATATATATATATATATATATATATATATATATATATATATATATATATATATATATATATATATATATATAATTATTAAATAGTAGTGCTCATACGTTTGCTTTCATACTTCTAATGACTGAATAAACAATTATTTGTTTAGTTTAAAATAACATACAACAAATTTAATAGTCAATTAGTTCAGCAAGTTAAAATAAGGATTAAATGGGGGTGAAAGGTAAATTAAATTTTTCCTCACAGCGGTTGGATCAGGGCGCTATCCATGTCCATGTTATGTTGTTGCCTGTGATGACGGAAGCCTTCTTCACATTCTCTTCCACTGTAGGCGGTTAAGGTGGATGCTTTTCCCTCACAATAGCGGCGTGAATACCACAAATCGTCTGATGGCTTGTAACCACGAACTTTAAACAAATAGAAAGAAACAAATGCCTGCTAAGTACATTTGTTCGCCGCAAACTAACTGGCCCATTGTCATGCGCTCCACCCACCAATGTTAACTTCTCAGAAGAATTAAATTCCCGAGCACACAGTGTAACTTGAGGGAATATGATGAAAATTCACCAATATCCTTCTGGGTGTTAACTAGGAAATTGCGTCTGGAGTGCGTGAATAATTATTTGCCTGAATTCAATTAAAAAAGGTACATAAATCTTACAAGATAATATGTTACACCTTAGGCACATGTGATATAATCATCACTCATTACTACTCCCATCGGAGTCTGGGGTCACTCTGCTGTCGGGTTTCCCGCACGACTAGTCAGAAACAATCACCAGCTCTTGCAGTAGTGGTTCATGCATATACTATTTTCATATGTTGAGGTTGCCAGCCTTGTATATAACCACCTAACAAGAAACCTGTAAAATTTACATTAATAAATAAATTGTTTACGCTTACCCCAAAATTTTGGGAATACACAATCTCCTTGCACAGACTTTGACTGGACATAGCTCTGTATTAGATGCTTCGAAATCACTTAGGTCTGGAAATTAGAGTTAATTCCTCTGACGGCGGGTGTTCTGCGAAATCCTGGCCTGGGAAAACTTGTTTAATTCCTCTATGACTTGGTCTGGGAAATTAGAGTTAATTCCTCTGATGGCGGATGGTCTGTGAAATCACCTGGGCCTGGGAAAACTTTTCCCGCACGTGTTTCACAATATTAAATTTATTATCCACGCGTGACCTCTTACAGTGATGTCATATCGTTGCGTCAGACTTCCACCGGCATCTTGTGCACAACTCATAAACACCATCTGTGAACTCATTTGATGTCCAGATGCCACCTATAGCAAATATTGTCTCTCCAGACAGATTATCGTGATAATCACACACAGGGATGGTCCCGTGAAACGATAAACGCATCTACCACCTGTGTAATCTGCCCATTTCAGACGGCTATCTCAGGCAGACAATACTGGCTTCTATAGATGTTGATCGGGCGAGACCGTCTTTTCATGATAAGAATCTCGCTCGCTGACCGGTGATAATGACTGGGTATTGTTACGATTGTAATGTTATGATGTATGTATATAAGCATTACCTCGTCATCTACACAAGCACACACATGTTTCAGAAGGCACTCAGTAAAAGCATGTTCAGTTTGTAGCCATGTTTATTTACAGCATATCGTACATGTGAAGATTCGCATATTATTACAATGTGTGGTTTCGTATTTATGTATTATATTACATTCCCCCTTTTTTGAAAAAAAAATGTGTGCAAACATTTCCAACAAAATGTTTCATGTGATAAAGGATAAGTATGTGTAATGCTCAGTGTGAGTATATATGTCACTGTCTGTATCGGCTGGGAGGTGTCACTGTACGGCCAGAACGAGTGGTGTAAAGTGCTGGTGGTTCTGCGGAAGTCCCTGGTTTAGCTTGAGTTGGTTGTGATTTCGGCCTTGGCGCTTGTTGGTTTTGTGGGGCACCAAGGTCTGGAGTTACTGCATTGTCTGTTGAAAGCATGGGAATTCTCTGTTCTGTTGTATTCTGTGGGATTTCTCTTATGTCCACTCTGTTTCGCCTCAGGAGGTTGCTGCTGCTGTCTGGTCTTAAAGTATAGCTCCTGGGTTCAGGGTTTCTGGAAATGATTGTTGCTTTTGACCATGTGTCATTGTTGTGGTTGTAGGTAGTCACATGCTGACCAGGATATAATGGTGGTAAGTCTTTAGCACATTTGTCATAGTTGGATTTCTGAACTTGCTGACGATGCTGAAGTTGATCATATGTGCTGTCTCTATGTTGTGGACGGAAGTGGACCTTAGATGGTAGGAGGTCTTTAATTCTTCTATCAAACATAAGTTCTGCTGGACTGTCGATCTTACTGTCTACCGGTGTTGTTCTCCATCTCAAGAGTGCTAGGTGTACATCCTCTGTTCTTGTTTTCTTCATGATTGACTTGATAGTTTGTATCTGTCTCTCAATGAAACCATTAGATTTAGGGTATCTAGGTGATGATGTTGTGTGTTTGATCTTCCAGTCCTTAGTGAAGTTTCTGTATGCTTGACCTGAGAAATGTGGACCGTTGTCTGATCTAATTTCATCTGGGATGCCAAACATGCTGCAATACTTCTTTGTAATGTCTGCAATAACAGCTGATGGTGAGGGTTGTGGAAGTTTCTCAATGATGGGAAATTTGCTGTAGTAATCAGCAATAATAAGATAGTCATTATTGTCGATTGAGAAAATATCAGTTCCTATAATGCTCCAAGGGCTCAATGGTATGTCTGATGGTATGAGAGGTTCTCTGCACTGCCTATTTGCATGTTCTTGGCAAATTGAACAGTTTTTACATAGTGTTTCTATGTCCTTGTTTATCTGTGGCCAGTAAACATCTTTCTTTGCTCTCAGTTGTGTCTTCACAATACCAAGGTGACTATTATGGAGCTGTTTAAGGATGATATCGCGTTGTGTTTCTGGTACAACAATGCGATCTCCTTTAAGGATCAGACCATCTTCGATGCTTAACTCGTCCCTCATCGAGTAGTATGGACGGATGTGTATTGGAACTTCCCTGATAGAGCTTGGCCATCCATGGTATATCAGTTCTTTGAGAGAGTTAAGGATAGGATCTCTCATTGTGTCTTCTCTGATGTGTTCAAGCCGATTATCGCTAAACTTGACAAAATCAACTTTGATGTTTGGGGTAAGATCTGCTGTCTTGTTGGGGTTTGGTAGTCTGCTGAGAGCATCTGCAAGACCTATATCCTCTCCTGGGATATACTGAATATTAAAATCATAACCTTGTGTTTCCAATAACAGAGCTTGTAGTCGTGGTGGTGCTGAAGCTATTGGTTTTTTATGAATCATCTCAAGTGGCTTGTGATCTGAGAGAATTGTAAATGGGCGGTTGAAAAGAAATGTGTGGAAGCGTTTGATTCCAAAACGTACAGCTAGCTTTTCTCTTTCAATGTTTGCAAGTTTCTTTTCGCCAGAACTTAATGATTTGCTTGCGTAAGCTACAGGACGAAGTTCTTTGGCATAGTGTCCTTCAGGATTTTTGTCTGGTTGCAAAAGTGCTGCTCCTAGGCCTTTCAGACTGGAATCAACCATGAGAAAAGTGGGTGCTTGCATGTCATAGTATTTCAAGCATGCATCAGATGATATGAGGGTCTTCAAGTGGTTGAATATGTGTTGGTAGTCTTCTGACCATTCATACGGAGTTTCATTCTGTAGTAGAGATCGCAAAGGTTCTGCAGCAGCTGACAAATTTGGTATGAATTGTGCTAGGAAATTGACAGCACCTAAGAGTTGTTGCAGTTCCTTCTTTGTAGCTGGTGTTGGCATGTCATGAATATCTTCAACCTTTTTAGGGTCTGGTTTTACACCATTCTGGGTGTACAGCAATCCAAAAAATTGTATCTCCGTTGCCTTAATTGTACACTTTTTGCTGTTGAATGTTAGCCCATTGGCCTGTGCTACATGCATCAAGTTAATCAAGTTACGGTCGTGTTCTTGTTCTGACCTGCCGCAGACTACAATGTCATCCGCAATAGCCACTGTACCAGAACATTGCTCAACAATGTTGTCAATCTTCTGTTGAAAGATGTCTTGTGATACATTCAAACCAAATGGGAGTCTCTTGAAACAATATCTGCCGAATGGTGTTCGAAAAGTTGTAAGGAGTTGACTTTCCTCTGCTATCTCAACACTCCAGTATCCGTGTACAGCATCTAGTTTAGAAAAATATTTGGCATTGTGGAATCTGTGAGTTATCTCTTCCACTGTATGCATTTTGTGTGGACAGCGCTTTAGACTGTTGTTTAAGTGTTTTGGGTCAAGGCAAACCCGAAGAGAACCATCCTGCTTCAGAACGGTTGTGATACTACTACACCAATCAGAATGCTCTTCAACCTTTCTAATAACATCATTCTGCACCATCTTTTCTAGTTCTGTGGCAAGTTTCCTGGAAGTTTGCCTATTCTGTCGAACTGTTCTGGGAATCGCTGTTTAAGGTCATCTACTCCAGTGACGTATAGAGTAAGATGTTCTTTTTTGTCAGCTTTAATGTTGTTAATAGTTACCACACTCAGCTTTTCGCACATTGGTAAACCCAAAATTGCAGGTCCTTCAACATCTACCAAGTAAAATGTTGACAATGTCCATTCAGAATCTCTGTATAAACATTCAAGTGTTACTGCTCCGAAACAGTCTATACTTGTTCCATTGTAAGCTCTTAGCTTTGTCCTGCCACTCCTACTTTTTACATCCCTTGTGGGAAATCCTTGCTCATCCACCTTGTCAGGCATGATCTGTCTGAATATTCTTAAGGGTAGAGTGTTACCTTGGGCACCTGTGTCTATCTTGAACCGAATATATCTTTCTTTGTGCCTTTTAATTCCTGGTATTCGGAATTGTACCTTGCAGAAAGCCTGCGTTCTCTTTGGTTCATTACTGAAAGTTAGTATCTTCACAGTATCAAATGTGGAAGGATCACTTTCTTCACTGGAGTCAAGGTCCTCAGTCATCATAAAGTGTGTGTGTTTGCTGTTTTGATGACTCTCTGCTGTGAAGGTTGTGTTGAGCACTGTCTTGTTTCTTCTTGAAACATAATTTTATCCAGTGGCCCCTCTTTCTGCAGTAATGACATGTAGAGTCTTTAGCTGGACAGTGGTTTTGTATGTGGTTTAGGCCACAACATTTACACATAGCACCTCTGCTTGTGTTGTGTTTTTTCTTGTTGCTTCGAACCGGTTGCTTTGTTTTGTTTGGGTTTATAGCTTTTTACTGCATCCACCTGGGCTGTTACTGTACCTTGCTGAATTTGTTTAATGTTTAGTGCTTGTGCCTCGTGTTTCCTGCCTTCATCCAGAAGTTGTTGTAAAGTTAGTGTATCACTCTGGCTCAGTATCCATTTCTGGAACTCTGGCATTGGTGTGCTGAGAAGGACGAGAAATTAGAAAGAACAGTCTTCCAAGGGCCCCATTTTTTTTCTTCCTCCTGGGCACCATCACTCTAAGTTTACGCCACTGGTAACAATTCCAAAAACCTCTCTGTTTCGATAATTCGCTCTTTTTCTTCTTCTTTGTTAAATTTGCATACACTTGTTTTCTCCTTGATGCGAGTGAAAAAATCATCTAGACTTTCACCAGGTTTCTGTCGCAGGTGGTGAAGTTCTAATCTTGCCGCTCTAAAGTTCGTGTGCTTTATTATCAGACGTTTTTCAAATTCGTCCAATATGGCTGCGGGGTCTGTCGCCGACTCCACAGGCATGGCGGTAGCAAAACTGTTGTAAATTTTCAAACCTTCATCGTCCAATGCTTCTAGGATATATGGAGTTAGGGTTTGTCCTTCCAGACCAGTGGTCTTGGAATAAAGATCTATGCGTTGGCGCCATAACAAGAAAGCTTCACTCTTATCATCTTGACCGGCGAATCTCATTTGCGGTGCGTTGCGATATTGTTTCGCCGCCATGGCTGACCTCGATGACGAAAATTAGCCGAATAAACTGTACTCACGTGTTATCGTGTAGCTGTTTTGCGTCAGTCCGGTATCGACCGCTGCCACCATGTAATGTTATGATGTATGTATATAAACATTACCTCGTCATCTACACAAGCACACACATGTTTCAGAAGGCACTCAGTAAAAGCATGTTCAGTTTGTAGCCATGTTTATTTACAGCATATCGTACATGTGAAGATTCGCATATTATTACAATGTGTGGTTTCGTATTTATATTACAACGATAACTTGGCGGAGGACTGTGGAGGCTGAGATGCAAAGAATGAACCAGAGTTGGGGCACTGTACGAAGGATGACCACTGACCGTGCAAAGTGGAATCAATTTGTTGTTGCCCTACAAGACGCCACTAGGCGTGATGGCCACTGACTGCTTTGACGGTCGGTGGTTAAGGATCGAAGAAGAAGAAGAAGAAGAGAAGATTGTTACGATAATACCCCAGTTCACCTGGCGGAAAGTAAATAAGTCTGAGGAGTGGTAAACAAGATAAAGACATCCCATAGCAAATACTTCTGTAGTGGAGTGTTAGAGACTTTCCCCTACTAGATTCAGCATAGAAAGTAAATAATGGTGCATAAAATATGCCACATAATAATGACAGGGGAGAGAAAAATAAGAAAATATCACTCGCACGGGAATGTAATGCAATCCTGCCGGAGTGGACTTGAGATCGCACAACCGTATCGTCACAAACTGGTATTATAACGATTAAGCAGTTTGAGTACCAATATAAGAATTCTACGAGAATTAGAAAGAACAGTCTTCAAGGGGCGCCATTTTTTTCTTTCCTCTGGGCACCATCAACTCTAGTTACGCCACTGGTAACAATTCACAAACTCTGCAACTCTTGTGATTTCGTTACTTGGAGCTCTATCATCAGGTACAGGTGGTCCCCTAGCAGATATTGCCTGAGGGGAGTGAAGCTAGAGACTTCACTATACTAGGTCTCAGTTTAATGAAGTTAGGTGACCAGGTCCCTGCCTTTGCCTTCCTTAACGCAAGAGCAGAGCCAGATACTCATGTGAATCTGGGTAGACTGGAGCGTTACGCTTCCAAATTTCGAGCCCAAAACCCGATAACTCTGTCAGGAAGAGACAAACTAGAGTTTAATGAAGAGTTTCTCTTTCCATCACTTAACCCACACCAGATACAGGACAACACGGGGATGCTGGATGAGACGTCACAACAGTTGAGCCTGAAAATTCAGAGGAATGACAACGATCATACAAATAAATGCAGGATATAAGAACCAAACTGTACTAGGAGAAACACGCCCACAAGGCCTGGACTCTGTACATAAATCTTGTCTTGTCAGCAACATTTGTAAAGTTGGAGGAAAAACAAATGATATCAAACTAACACAAAAGCGATACAGAAGGCAATTTCGGGGAATACAAGGGCTAGATTGATGGCTTGGTTGCACTGAGGAATTCTAGAAATGAAAGGTAATCGAGCCCAATACAAACATAAGAATTTTCACTTGAAATGTCAAGGCCGTCTTAATAGTGATCATGAAACAAACTATCACTTACTGATGTTTGCGTATACACTAAAGATGAAAAATCAATGACGAAGCATCACCAATGCGAAATTAATGAATAGAAACAGACAAATATAAGTGGGGAAAAGGTGAGGAACACTCGTACAGTAAAGAAATCAGAAAATAGCGTCATAATAAAGTCCTTAGTCTAGAATCCCCAGGATAAATACACTAGAAAACTTTATAAAGACAATAAGGAAGGTACAGAAAACAAGGAAAGAAATGAATATACAAAGCAATAGACAGGAGGAGGGTTCGTCATGAACTCACTGAAGACCTGTGCTCCGTAAAGAGTTGAAATTCAAAGAGCAACCAGAAGCGTACTTACAGTATTTGGCACCCCGGGGGTGGAATAAACAGCCCAGCCATCAGACAAACCCACCAAGAATTTGAAAACATTTTAGGATAGTGACATTCTCTCGTCACGAGTAAAATATTTTCTTACCAGCTCTCTCTCTCTCTCTGTTTTTTTTTTAAGAAAGCAAAAAAAAAAAAAAAAAAAACCGAAGGGGGGTGTGGGTGGGTAAATGTACACCTAAAGGTAAAGGTAGTCACATAGCAACCATTGCCATAAGGGCGTGCTAGAGACTTCCCTAGACATGTTCTCAGCTTTATGACGTGGAGTGATGAGTTCCCTTCCTCGCTGTTCTTGCCTTCCTTGACTCAAGAGCAGAACCAGGTACCAATTTACAGCTGGGCTGAATGAAGGGTGACGGTACCAGGTTACGAAATGGTTAACTGTACCTCGAGTAGGAAGAGCTCTAACCACTCTGCCACTTGACACAAAATCCTACAAACGTAAATTCCTTTTCTGCAATTACGAAACGTGTTGAGTTGAAGTCATGAGCTCCAGTTTCTCCAACTTGGCTTGCGTTTAAAGGATTGTCACATCTGATCCTAAGCTCGGTAAGAAACGCGAGGCATGCTGTGCATTCCCTGCCATCCACGGGGGCTCTAACTATACAGAGCTAAAATACTGTGCTCTGGTTCTGGGCTCTCCCAAGGAATTGTCACGTCCTGCACAGAGCCACTTCTCAGCTCCACTGCCTATTACTGGGTCCATAGTGAGATCCTTCTGCATGCAGTCAACCAGGTCAAAGCCAAAGAATTACGTCTAGGGCTCAAGTGACTTCTCCAAGCTTAGTGTGCAGTATTGAGTTCTCAACAAGTTTCACCACAGGGGGAATCCCTGGAAGTGTGAGGATGATTTCAAAAGTCAACAAGTGTAATTAGCCTCACAGACAGAGGTTCACTTCCACATATGAATATTAAAGCATTCTACATAGCTGGTGGTCATATAAGGATGACTCCGGATAAGCCTCCGTGCATTGATGGACCTGTAGAACTGATGGAAAGAACTAGGCAAATACCACTGGAACAAGATGTGAGAAAAAGAGGCTGGAGTTGGGTGGAGCACACACTATAGAAACCGGAGGATAGTATTACAAGCTAATCATTGGTCTGGAATTCTCATGGCAACAGAAATAGAGGGATACAGAAAAACTCACGGAGCAGGGAACTAGGGACAGAAGTTAAAGGGATTAAGAAAACATGGAAATATCTTGAACGGATGGAACAGGACAGGAAAGTTTTGCGACCTTGTTCAAAGCCTATGATTCACTCAAACTGAAAGGTAAAGATGATATTTCCAGTTTATAATCTTGTTGACGTCCTTCTGGAGTGTTTAATCTTGCTCATTTCTTTTTTGGAGAATATAGTTTTACTGACTTCCTTTTTGAGAGTATAATCTTGCTGACTTCCTATTGGAGAGTATTCTTCTTCTTCCTCGTTCGTCCTGAAAAAGACGTTGGTTGCGTTGTGTCCGTTTACAGCGAAGCTGCGGTATTTTCGCCTTTCGGCCGACACATCCGACTTCCGCACGGCATTTTCTGGGACCAGGTTTGCCTTCCCTCTTCGATCCCTAGTCTCTCAGCCAGACTGCAGTGATGCAGCCTGTTTCCAGGACCACCACGTGGAGGTGGAGTAGGGTCTTGGTCAGCTCTGGTTCGCTGACCCCCTGACGCAGGCAGTCAAGCTATGGGTCGCTTACTGCATTCCTCACTTTTGATGCGTCTTGGGTCCCATTGGAGAGTATAATCTTGCTGACTTCCTATTGGAGAGTATAATCTTGCTCACTTCATTTTAGAGAGTTTAGTGTTCTTTAGCATTAGTAGACCTTTAACCTACTCAGCATATCAAGAAAATATGCACGACGACCTTCAACCTTGAGACATAACTTTTAATTCAGTTTGAAGAGCAATGAACTCCGAGCTTAAACAGAATGTTTCCAAAGTAGAGACCAATGACTTACATCAGTACGCCAAGTGTAATCAAACTCAGACCACCTGACTATTCATCATCATCACCCTTCAGCTTACGAAGAAGCATAAGCCTTCAATAACTTCACGCTAAACCTTCCTGCCCTGTTGTCTTCTTCATCTCTTTCATACCGGTATTTGTCTACAATTTCCTGTTCCATGCGATTGTTCGGTCTCCCTCGACTTCGCGCCCCTGTGTTAACGGAGCCCGATAGGGGAGCAATGAATAGTAACACTGTATCCTACAACGCATGTCGTTGCTGGTGACTATGCAGGGTTGGGCATGTTACAGGTTAACTCCTCCAGCAGACACTTTAAGCCAAAAAAAAAAAGAAAAACTACATGAACGAATCAACCTCGCTATTACTGAAAAAAAATTCTGCAAATATATCAACCCATGTTTTACGTCAAGTGATGCACTTAAAAATACACTTAACAACTTCAGCTGCCTCAAACGTTAACTTAATCACATGTTTTTATTTCTTCTCCTTTCACTGCATACTTGTAAGAACGCCAGTTCCTTTAAGCATCTTTGTTAGAAAATTTTATTTTTTATTGAGGTATTAGCTACTTTTCTTTCATGTTGAAGAGAAGTCACTCATCTGTTTTTGAAGTCTATTCCACAGATTATCCCCCATTAGCAAATCTGCAGTCAAAATTGTGCATCAGACATTCGCTCTTTTTTAATGTTCATTATTTCTTCATAAAGGAGAAAACTAGCATCTAGTGATCGCAGTTAGCATGTTAATTAGCATAATTATTTCCAAATTCGTGTGAATGTTGCCGAGTTGGCAATGAATATATGAATATGTGGTGAACAACTTTACGGCATGTCTGCCACAAAATGCCTCGCTGTCAGAACCAACAGGCCAGAGAGGAACGAACAAACGAAATATTTATTTAATCAGGGGAAAAATAGAGATAGAAGGGAGACGGTTGGAAAGAAGGACATCGTAGACCAGGTAAATTCCACTCATTCAGCCAAGGTTTGTTTCATGTGAGGAATATGGAATGTATGTTATATGGAAAGATGCGATATATAAAAAGATGTGATATATGAAGAAGTTTGAAGCATGGAGTGATGTGATATATTAAGAGACGTGACACACGGAGAGCTGTGATGAATGGCGACATGTAATACAAGGAGGTACATGGAGAGAAGTTATATATATACAGAGTTGTGATATACGTAGAGATATGATATGTATATAGATATACTGATGAAGAGAAAAAATACAATTAAATATTTTTTAATGATTAAATTTCATTTAAAGCCAATTATATGTGTGAAAGACATTTAAAAAACTTGGAGTAAATAACTCATAATATTGAAGAAAAAAAAAACGACTTAATGAGATTTAGCTTTCTCAAAGAAATGAAAGCATCCACAAGCAATACTGGCCAGTCTACATGCTCAGACCATCCACTTTAGCTGATATTATCTTGTTCGTGAACAAACATTTTTGTTTGCTGACTGTACATATATCCTTTAGAAAGCTTTCATTTATTTGAGTGTTCTAATCTCATAAAATCGTGTTTTAAATCATTTGAATGACTTCCAGTGTTCCCGCTCTTATTTTCGACTTTTCAGACGGTCAGAACACTGAAAAATTCTTGCGCATTTAAAGACATTTTTTAATGAAAATGAAAAAGTTTCTTTGTTTTTTTTTTCTACTAGACGTGATGGTTCTTATACCATGCTGTTATATTTCATACATTCACGTTTATTTTTCGATTAATCTATTTATCTGTCTGTTTATATATCTGGCAGTCTGTCTATCAGATCTATCTATCTATCTATCTATCTATCTATCTATCTATCTATCTATCTATCTATCTATCTATCTGTCTGTCTGTCTGTCTGTCTGTCTGTCTATCTATCTATCTATCTATCTATCTATCTATCTATCAGTCTGTCTGTCTGTCTGTCTGTTTGTCTGTCTGTTTGTCTATCTATCTAAACGTCCGTCCATGCGCCCACCCGCCCGTCCGTCTGTCTGTCAATCAATATGTCTACCTGTCCGATCTTCCGTCTGCATGTATACACACACAACGCAGGAAAATTGAACAACTGTACGCTTGTGAATCGTTCAAAGTATAACAAAATGACAGCCGGTTCAAGCAGATTAAGGCGCTGGTAGGCTCACAATAGACAAAGAGAAAGAAATATTGTACACGCCGGAGATTGAAACTCCAGGGGTGCGTTCAACTTGCCATTTTTCCTGGTGCGTTTCTCTCTTACAATGTCGCTGTTGTGACCTGGATGGATTGGTTCCGAATCTCCTACTAATACTTCTCGTGTATCTCCCCTCCCCCGTCTCTCTCTCTCTCTCTCTCTCTCTCTCTCTCTCTCTCTCTCTCTCTCTCTCTCTGTGCCTCTCCCTCTTCCTTATATGTTGTCTAAAAATATGATGTCATCTTAAACATTTCGCTAGATTTATCAAACGCAGGTACTATTTCATCAAGATCTCTTGCCGTGAAAGTATTCTTTGTCTCAAGTTTAAGATGGTTATCATTTCTGCTTCGTATTCATGCGAACTTCTTAAAGAACAAGTTCCAGGACTATATTCTACAGAAGCTTCTCTCTGGGGCAGGAAATTGTCTATTAAGTGATAGACGGATCTGATGTGCAGTAAAGAGAACATTCTAGTATACAGCACATGTACAATATTAATAACGTTGTGTGATGTCCCAGTGGAAACTGTTGTAACCTTTTATCACCACTCACCGCCATTGTCTTGCAGTAGTGTACTTTACCAAAATGTGGATCGGAAAAAAGGTAACAAAACAAATGTTGACACCCATAAACTGAGCCTGAAGAAAGATCACTAAACTACTTAAACGGTAAAGGTAGACCCATGGCAGATACTGCCTGAGGGGAGTGAAGTGTTAGAGCCTTCACTAGATCCAGCTTCGAGAGGTAGGGTGACTAGTTCCCTTCCTCGCTGCCTTTTCCTTCCCTGTCACAAAATTAACCATGATACAACGTTAAAATATCTCCAATGATACAACGTAGGGATAAAAACTAATGCGTAAGCTGCTAGAATACATGATCGCCCACGCCGCGGGTCATCACCCGCCATGGAAATTAAATTGTTAGACTTGAAGGCAAAACGGAACGGGATGAGAACGGAGATCAAAAGGAAAAATCTGACTGAACGCGTGCTTGAAACTAGCGAGGCTAAAAGGACGCAAATTGGTGGGGCAAGGAGGAAAAAGTCACGTTCCCCAAGTTGACATAAAGTAAAGAAATCGACAAAAGGGACCTTGGATATTATACGCCACAGTCATTTCTTGGACGCTTTTGCGATAACTTAGCCCGTTTATTTGAATGCAGTGATGAATTCCAGAAGATTCTAGAAAATATTTGAAAAGTAACTTTTCTTAATAATAAGGTTAGGAATATAAAACCTAGCTGGCCGGATGGCCCATCTTGAGCAGTGAAATAATATGCTTTCATTTATACAGACGGACAGATAATAAGAAAGATATTGACAAAAGACTGTGTTGTTCATATCAGCGAGCGTCTGCATTGAAATAAAACATGTCACTAATTTTCAAAAAAATTGTGGCCTTGAAGACGCAAGTGCTAAAATCTAGTTGGAATGAAGAGACGGGGTGGGATGGTGAATTGTGGCTAAAAATAACTTTAAAGGCAAAATTGTGTAGGGGAAGGCAGGGTTGGTTCAAAAAACAAGTGTGTTTTTTTGTGAAACGCAAGTAGAGACAGACGGACCAACAGACAATAAGGCATACTTGACTGAGGTATGACTGAAATGACTTATTGGTAGGATATTTGAATTTGAAAAAAGAAAAGGCAGTGATTGGCCATAGATGAATATATTATCGGCGCTCAGACGCGCATTTTGTGCCATTCATTATAAGTTGTCCTAGTAGACACAGTGAATTATTAAGTGGTGTAATTCCCAGAAGCTATTGAAATATTTAGAGGGACGCCATCATAATGCCAGCAGCTCAGCTGAGTTTTGCTAGCATTTAACTGTGTTCTATATTCATAATTCTGGTAAGACTGAAATTATTTCTTTGTACATTTTAATATTTGTTTAAGGTTCGAGTGATTTGATACTGCAATAGCATAATCTGTCCCTTACAACAAGTAAGGATTCGCTCTAGACCCCCCGCCCCAGTTCAGGGTCTAGAGACAAATAAAATACATAACCTCCAGCAAGGATTATGAAGGACAGATCAAGTGTTGAGATCAGTGGAACATATCACCTATCCTATTCTATGGCAGGAAGCTAATGAACATATTTCAGAATACGTAGTCTGGGAGAACTTATCCTATGTGAAACCAACTTGGTAAGATGTGTTGTTTGGTCAGAAAGATCTGACCCGTCTATGTGGTGTTGTTGTTGTGTAGTGTTGTGTCCAGAAATGGTTAGAGGATGGAATTCTGACACATGACTAATACTTTGATTGCAGAGCTGTGAGTTTCAGTTGCCACCACTGTGGTGTCAAATGAGTTGTTGAATATTACCAGAGTGGACCCGTGCGGTAACATTTTGTCAGAGCAGCCTATTATAGCCCCCAACCACTGAGAGGTGGGGCCACCAACCTTCTGATATTGCCCCCAAGCACGGAGAGGTGGGGCCACCAGACTTCTGATATTGCCCCCAAGCACGGAGAGGTGGGGCCACCAGATCTCAGCACCAGAGCTACACCTTCAAGCTACGTGAGCGTCTGGTCTGCTGAGAATTCACCAACTCAACTTATTTGCTAACACACCCATAAATTTCCATCAAATAACTGGACAATGTGTAGTCACCATAGACAGGGAGTGATGAGGCCACCCCAACAGCACATCCATTAAATGTTCTCCTAAAATAGATTACAACTATAAACAGTAATAATATTAACTAGTCTAGTAACATATATATATGTACACACCTTGCATTTATTATGTAATATTCATGCATTTCTTTCATAATTGCTAAACCTTTCATATGTTCTGGCCAAAATAAAACCTTGGTTCAGAACAAATAAATGTAAGAAAATTACTATCCAATTTTTACACACTTGAGTTAGTTCAGTGTATTATAACATTTATTAATATTATTAGACTTAGTAAATATTTGTGTGTGTGTATGTAAACTACCACAACACATTACATATCATTACCCTAGACATTTAACGTAGCCACATTCATTAGTACAAAAAAGATAAGTGTGAGGTCGTAGTGGTAGCAAGAAGGGCCTTCTGACAATTCACAGCTACATTTTATCTCAGGAGCCTTCACAGCTGACCTCATGCATCACACTTAGTAATATCACCATCATACAATACCATCAAATCCACTACATATATTGGGGTCTCTTTGTCCCGGAATAATTAGCCCATTAAGTATATTAGGATCTCCTGGGGGGAGAATTAGATTAGGGGAACACATTATATAAATTAAGTGTCCCTTAAAATTAAAAGTGTCCCTGAAAATAAAAGTTGGTGAATCTTCACAGCCAGTGGTAGTTAATTAATTAATTAGAATTATTTTAGACTAGAGTAATTAGAAGTACTTTAGTGGTTGGAAATTTTATCTTGCACATTGCTAGATTTGTTTAAAAAGTATGGCGGAGCTGGCCAAATTCAGATCAGCTGCTGTGCTGACGGCAAAGGAGATGGGAATGGATGGTCAGATTTTAATTCAATATGTAACGGCTGAATGTGATAAGTATATTGAACGGGAAGAAAGAAGATTAGAAAAAGAGGCTGAAAGAAAATTAGAGTCTGAAAGGTTGGCTGAAGAGAAGAGGTTACAAATTGAGGCTGATAGAGAAATTAAGAGGCTGCAGATTGAGGCTGACAAAGAGGCTAAAGCATTGGAGGCAGAAGAAAAACGACAGCAAAGGGAGGCAGAAGATAAAAAGGCCGAAAGGGAGGCAGAAGATAAAAGGTTGACTGCCGAAAGGGAGGCAGAAGATAGAAGGTTGCAGAGGGAGCACGAATTACGACTAAGGGAGCTGGAGCTACAAGGCCAGGCTCCTGAAAATGGTGCCAGCCCTTTTGCCTCAGATGCTACGCCCAGTCTGGGAGCCTCAACATCAGCTATGGGGTTTCATTTAGACCATTTTGTTGAAAAAGACGATGACATAGAGGGATACCTAGGACGTTTTGAGTTATTAGCTACTACATATGGGTTAGAGAGAGAGAGGTGGAGTTTAAAGCTATCACAGGGACTGAGAGGTACTTCTTACGAAGTCTTCGCAAAAATGAACAGAGAAGACCAGGAGAATTATGACATGTTAAAGCAGGCTTTGTTATTGAGGTACGAAAAAAAATGGGGAATTTTATCGTAAGAAATTTAGAAATGCCAAACTGTTGTCTGGGGAGACATAACACCAATTCTCTGCCAGACTGGAAACCTATTTGGAGAAATGGACTGCTCTGGGGAAGACCCAAGATCTTAAAGAAATGATCATGATTGAGCAATTGAGAGAGTCCATGGCTCCAGACATGAGAAAATTTCTCATGGAACAAGGTGCAGAGAAGTTGGGGGAGGTTTTAAATGTCGCTGAGAGGTATCAGGCAGCCCAGGCAGAGGTAAGTGGTGCTAAAAAGAAGCACATAGACACTTTTAAAGCTCCACAGCAATTTAATAAATTTGATAATAGAGAGCAGGGAAATAAAGGTAGGACATACTTTGAACGGCCAAAAAATGACTACCGAGACAGAAACTCACAGTTCAATGACCAAAAATCCAATGAAAGAAAACCGTTTAACCAAGGAAAAAGATGGTGTAAATGGTGCAAGAAAGATAACCATAACACCGAATTTTGTAGAAGGAAACCTTCAAACATTGCTGCAATGAAGTCGGGGACTCAAAGATTAAAGGTTAATCCTAAGGGACAGCAGGAACCTTATCACCCCCCAGTTTGTGAGGATGTTATTTGTAATGGGGTCACCATAAGGTGCCTTTATGATACAGGTTTGGATTATGATTCAGTTGTGAAGTCTAGCCTAGTGGACCCAAGTCAGTATACCACAGAAACAGTGGAAATACAAGGGGCAACTAAGGACATACCACTCATGACACTTCCCATCGCAAGGATAACGGTGAAAACTCGCTATGTGGAAGGAGAAATCAGAGCAGCAGTGATAGATGAACCAATCTACCCTCTGATATTGGGGTGTAGATACGTCTTCTTGGGGAATCCCGAGAGACCTGTGATTATGGCGACAGTGCAGACCAGGTCACAGAAGAAGGAGGAAGAAGGTGAACCTATAAATGCTCATCCAGAGGAGATGAGGAAGGCGCAGGCTGAGGATAGGACACTCAAGCCATGTTTTAAAAAATTGCCTAAATGCCACACACCTCCGAGCAAGGGGGAATATTTTATGAAGAACAGATTGCTATATAGGAAGACAGGAACTAGATCCACTGGTCACGGACAGTTGGTTCTTCCCAAGATATATAGGGCAAATTTAATAAGGAGCTTACATGTTGGAAAAGATGGGGACCATGAAAAAGTCGGTACCATCTGCCAAAAAGTTGCTCGCAAATACTATTGGCCCGACGTAAATGTCGATATTGAAAACTTTGTAGAAGCATGTGGCATATTTCATGAGGGAACACGCACAAAGGGAAAATATGTGCAGGACCTAGAAACGCCACGGGGCAAAATTAGGCCTGGAAGGAAAACTAATTATACTCAGGCAGACAAAGTGCAATGAGAGCCCCCTTTTCACACCCAGTCTTCACTTGAATGGATTAACATGGCCACTATGCGAAGAGTACAAAGAAGAAATTTTACCCAGGATAAGATGACAATCCCTCGGTCAGACTTATATAAACTGGAAGAACAGAAAAGAGAGCGAAGATCTCTCATAAGCAATCTAAAGTGGGGTGACAAACCCAAGAAAAAAATTGGTAGTGGTCGATTTGTGAGTGATGATTCTAGGAAGAAAAGTCCTCACTATAGTGCTTCTAATGGACGGGACCAGACGGGTTCCATGAAAAATACGTATGATAAATTAAAAATCCAGATGTAACTATTAAGGACCTGGACAGATGAGAAGGCGGAAGAGACTGTTATCTCATCTTATCAATACGTGAACGAACTGACCACTCGTTTGAAAGCTGGATGGAAACTGGCAAATGATAATTTGAAACAAGCCAGGAAGAAACATGCAGCATATTTTAATAGGAAGGCAAAGGACAGAGAACTGGCAGTGGGAGAGAAGGTGCTGCTTCTACTACCCGGTAGCCAGAATAAATTACAAATTGGATGGCAAGGTCCATATACGGTTCTAGAGAAGGTGTCTAGAACAAACTATAAAATTGACAAAAAGGGGAAGGAGAAAGTTTATCATGTAAACCTGTTAAAGAAGTATCTGGACAGACCACTCCAGGAAAGCAACCCCTTATTGACCTTAGCTATCGCAACCCAAATGCAAAAGGAACCACTCACCTCACATGAATACCCATTACATCCTTGTGAAACAGCAGCACAGGTAAAAGTCAGTAATCACCTGACTAAAAACCAGAGGGAGAGAGTTCAACAGGTTCTGGAGGAACATACAGATGTATTAACAGATAAACCAGGCCATACAAATTTGCTACAGTATGACATGAAACTGGTAGACTCAAACCCAATCTGTATGAGAGCCTATTCTATTCCGTTCGCGAAGGAGAAGGCATTGAAGGAAGAAATAGATTATTTGTTGAAGGAGGGGATTATTTCACACAGTGAATCATCTTTTAGCTCTAGTGTCGTATTGTTGAGAAAACCGTCTGGGGAACACAGACGGTGCATAGATTACAGGAAACTGAATGCTGTCACAGAAGGACAAGTGGATCCATTACCAGACACAACACAGTTATTTGCCAGACTGAACAAGGCAAAATACTTTTCAAAGGTGGATCTTAGTAAAGGCTATTACCAGATCCCAGTGAAGCCTGAAGTGAGACCTTATTTGGCTTTTAGCACTTCGGATGGACATTATGAATTCAACATGCTACCATTCGGACTGAAAAATGCTCCGAGTGTATTTTCAAGGATGATGCGCAAATTGTTGGATCCCCTGAATAACCCATGAATCACGAATTTCATGGATGATATTCTCGTCGCCACAGAGACATTTGAAGAACACATTGAAGCTCTAGAAATGTTATTTAATAGGCTTAGGAAGGCGAACTTAACTGCTAGGCCAACAAAATGTTGCATTGGATGCAAAGAGTTGGAATTCTTGGGATACACTGTATATCAGGGTAGCATGACCCCTGATCCCAAGAACTTGGAAAAACTGCAGAGAGCACCTAGACCACAAACAAAAAAGGACGTGCGATCATTCGTGTCGTTATGCGGATTTTATCAAAAATATATCAAAGATTTTAACTCTATTTGTGCTCCTCTGACTGATCTGACTCGCAAGGGACTTCCAGATAAAATTAATTGGACTGCGCAAAGTGAATTAGCGTTTCAGGACTTAAAGGAAAAACTCACTAGCAAGCCTATTCTCAAACTGCCTGATTTGACACAGGACTTTGTCTTAAGAACCGATGCCAGTAATGTAGGACTCGGAGCGGCTTTGTTGCAAAGATCATCTTCACCTGATGGGGAACTGAAACCAGTCGCTTATGCAAGCCGCAAATTGAATAAGGCGGAACACGGATACTCCACAAGCGAAAAAGAATGTTTAGCGTTAATCTGGGCCATAAAGAAGTTTCAAATCTATCTGTATGGTAGGACTTTTGTGGTCGAGACGGATCATCAGCCTCTCGTATTCTTATCTCAGGCTAAGCATGAAAACGCAAGATTGCTGAGGTGGTCTTTATTGCTTCAACCTTATCAGTTTAGTATCCAATATATCCCAGGCAAATTGAATGTCGGTGCAGATTTCCTCAGTCGGCACCCCTGTGATCAAAATTAGAGTAATGGCAGGCGTAAGGAGAGATTTTATCTATGTGTATCAATGGTTTTGGAACTTGCCGTAGGCATGTTTTCAAGTGGGGAGATGTGTCACAAAATTAACCATGATACAACGTTAAAATATCTCCAATGATACAACGTAGGGATAAAAACTAATGCGTAAGCTGCTAGAATACATGATCGCCCACGCCGCGGGTCATCACCCGCCATGGAAATTAAATTGTTAGACTTGAAGGCAAAACGGAACGGGATGAGAACGGAGATCAAAAGGAAAAATCTGACTGAACGCGTGCTTGAAACTAGCGAGGCTAAAAGGACGCAAATTGGTGGGGCAAGGAGGAAAAAGTCACGTTCCCCAAGTTGACATAAAGTAAAGAAAGCGACAAAAGGGACCTTGGATATTATACGCCACAGTCATTTCTTGGACGCTTTTGCGATAACTTAGCCCGTTTATTTGAATGCAGTGATGAATTCCAGAAGATTCTAGAAAATATTTGAAAAGTAACTTTTCTTAATAATAAGGTTAGGAATATAAAACCTAGCTGGCCGGATGGCCCATCTTGAGCAGTGAAATAATATGCTTTCATTTATACAGACGGACAGATAATAAGAAAGATATTGACAAAAGACTGTGTTGTTCATATCAGCGAGCGTCTGCATTGAAATAAAACATGTCACTAATTTTCAAAAAAATTGTGGCCTTGAAGACGCAAGTGCTAAAATCTAGTTGGAATGAAGAGACGGGGTGGGATGGTGAATTGTGGCTAAAAATAACTTTAAAGGCAAAATTGTGTAGGGGAAGGCAGGGTTGGTTCAAAAAACAAGTGTGTTTTTTGTGTGAAACGCAAGTAGAGACAGACGGACCAACAGACAATAAGGCATACTTGACTGAGGTATGACTGAAATGACTTATTGGTAGGATATTTGAATTTGAAAAAAAGAAAAGGCAGTGATTGGCCATAGATGAATATATTATCGGCGCTCAGACGCGCATTTTGTGCCATTCATTATAAGTTGTCCTAGTAGACACAGTGAATTATTAAGTGGTGTAATTCCCAGAAGCTATTGAAATATTTAGAGGGACGCCATCATAAGGCCAGCAGCTCAGCTGAGTTTTGCTAGCATTTAACTGTGTTCTATATTCATAATTCTGGTAAGACTGAAATTATTTCTTTGTACATTTTAATATTTGTTTAAGGTTCGAGTGATTTGATACTGCAATAGCATAATCTGTCCCTTACAACAAGTAAGGATTCGCTCTAGACCCCCCGCCCCAGTTCAGGGTCTAGAGACAAATAAAATACATAACCTCCAGCAAGGATTATGAAGGACAGATCAAGTGTTGAGATCAGTGGAACATATCACCTATCCTATTCTATGGCAGGAAGCTAATGAACATATTTCAGAATACGTAGTCTGGGAGAACTTATCCTATGTGAAACCAACTTGGTAAGATGTGTTGTTTGGTCAGAAAGATCTGACCCGTCTATGTGGTGTTGTTGTTGTGTAGTGTTGTGTCCAGAAATGGTTAGAGGATGGAATTCTGACACATGACTAATACTTTGATTGCAGAGCTGTGAGTTTCGGTTGGCACCACTGTGGTGTCAAATGAGTTGTTGAATATTACCAGAGTGGACCCGTGCAGTAACATTTTGTCAGAGCAGCCTATTATAGCCCCCAAGCACGGAGAGGTGGGGCCACCAACCTTCTGATATTGCCCCCAAGCACGGAGAGGTAGGGCCACCAGACTTCTGATATTGCCCCCAAGCACGGAGAGGTGGGACCACCAGATCTCAGCACCAGAGCTACACCTTCAAGCTACGTGAGCGTCTGGTCTGCTGAGAATTCACCAACTCAACTTATTTGCTAACACACCCATAAATTTCCATCAAATAACTGGACAATGTGTAGTCACCATAGACAGGGAGTGATGAGGCCACCCCAACAGCACATCCATTAAATGTTCTCCCAAAATAGATTACAACTATAAACAGTAATAATATTAACTAGTCTAGTAACATATATATGTACACACCTTGCATTTATTATGTAATATTCATGCATTTCGTTCATAATTGCTAAACCTTTCATATGTTCTGGCCAAAATAAAACCTTGGTTCAGAACAAATAAATGTAAGAAAATTACTATCCAATTTTTACACACTTGAGTTAGTTCAGTGTATTGTAACATTTATTAATATTATTAGACTTAGTAAATATTTGTGTGTGTGTGTAGTGAAATCTGTGAGAACTAACGCTAAATTCCACAGCACGTTCAATTTGCATACCGAAGTAAGGGCCTAAACGATTTGCCGCGGTTTAACATTAATACCATGACGGGCGTTCGAAAGACCCCTTTTTTTCTCGACCCGCGTTCTGGACATATATTCACACACTGGTTTTAGCAGACGATATATATACACACACGCAATGTGACGTGGCGCCGTAAGGTTAACGTCCGATAAGGTAGTTTAAAATAAAAGGAAAAATTAAGGTTAATGTCCGATAAGGAGTGTCACGGTTCGTGTTTACCAATTTAAAATTGAAGCATTGTAGGAAATAAAAAGATACTAGGAATTGGAAAGACATACAAGAATAAATATGTACTGACTGTGTAATAGATAACAGCAGAATTAATAAGTATGTATGAGTATTTAAAACTATTAAGAAATAAAGAAGTTGGACAGAAGACAGATAGACTTGAAAATCTTTCTCAGTTTCGCCCGTAGGTAGGTGGGGTAAACGTAGGTAGGTGGGGTAAACGGGGAAGGAGTCCTTAATTTGAATATTTGAGGTCAGTTTTATTTGAAAAGGAACGCTATTCATTAAACAGTCTCTGATTGGCTGTAGTGTACTAGACTAAAACGGTTGTATAAAACCAATTAGTAGTTGGTATTCGGGGCCACTTGTTAACTAAAATTGATACACTAAAGTTGTTGTTATAGACAAGGCAAGAGTACTGTCTTGGTTGCTAATTCTGCATAGCAGCTATCTGGATTTGTTACCATATATCGCCCTATTCAACAACTTGGTGTATAAAATTTCTTTGATTGCGGTAAATATGATTTATATTAACATTTATATTGTCATTTGTATCATGTATGCATTATCGACTCTGTATGAACCTAAAAGGGGACACATTTATCTGGAGGGAAGCTAACATCAAAACTCTGTGTTGTTTCACAGCGTTGTTAGGAAACAAGTGGGACATATTTGTATTGTTCCAGAGTTTCATCTACGAGTGAGCCCAGGTGACCTAACACCTGTCCATAAGTTCTGCAGTGAGGCCTAAATACTGAGTGCCTACACAGTGATTTACCTATTGAAGCAGAAATCGTGTCTTGGCAGTGGAGGCTGGCGTTTTATACATACTTCAACCAGCCTGGTTCCAGAGACCTCAGATAAGAATTGTCTGGGAAATTGATATCACAAACACTCCACTCTCTCAGTTTTCACAAAAGATAGTGTATCAGACAGTGAGGAACAAAAACGTTCAATAAACTTGTACCCGTTTCTAGGAGCAAGAGATACTTGACATTTTCCCAGTTTGAGACATATAAATAATTGTGGGATAACACCGACTCAATGACAGTTGTAAAATAATTGGTTGTAAATAATTTCATTATCATGTTGAGTTGATTATTCCTGTGTCAGAAGAATAACTAGATACAGGAAAATAAATTATAAAAAAATAAGTTACATTCCAAACTTTACTCAGTGACTTGTTTAATCATTGTTTATTAGTAATAGGTGTAGGTGTTGTCTTGTTCATACATTTCATCACATTGCATATACCCTAGACACTTGCTAGACAACATACACACACCAATACACTTCAGTAGGGGAAGAGATATAATCGGGTGAGGTCGTGGTGGAAGCAGACAAGTACCCTGTAAACTTATTTGTATTTAATAAACCTCAGGGACTTGCATAGCTGACCTCACACCAGATATCATTAATATAATATTGAAACCAATAATAACAACTAATTCACCACATAAATTGGGACGCTCTTCCGGGATTTAAAGGTTCTTAGTACCCTACATTAATGGAGTCACTAGTCCCAGTATTTGTAAAATCTAATAGTAAAAATAATTTGAGAGTGGTTTGAGATATCATTGCCCTTTGTCTTGTGTTTAGAGTTGATTAATTAGTTAAGGTAGTGGATAGTATTGCATATTGTTAACTATAAAATGGCGGATATGGCTAAATACAGATCTGCTGCTGTGCAGACTGCAAAGGAAATGAATTTAGATGGGCAAGCTCTGATTCAGTATGTGACATCAGAGTGCGATAAGTATATGGAAAGGGAAGATAAGAGATTAGCTGAGGAGAAGAGAATTATGTTAGAGGATGCTAGGGAGCTTAAGAAATTAGAGGCTGATAGGGAGGCTGAGATCAAGAGGCTGCAGTTAGAGGAGAGGAAACTTGAGGCTGAGGCCAAGAAAAAAGAAAGGAGACTTGAGGCTGAGAGAGAAGATAAAAGACTCCAAAGGGAACATGAACTACGACTAAGGGAGTTGGAGTTACAAGGCCATGCTCCTGATAATGGAAGTAGCTCATCCACCTCCGACTCTGCTGCAGGCCAGGTTGCCTCAACCTCAGCCATGGGGTTCCAGTTGGACCCATTTGTAGAAAAAGATGATGATATTGAGTCATTTTTATCTAGATTTGAAAGGTTAGCTACTATGTATGGGCTACAGAAAAAGAGAGGTGGAGTATGAAGGTATCTCAGGGGCTTAGGGGAACCTCTTATGAGGTCTTCGCCAAACTGAGCAAGGATGATCAAGATGACTACGACATTCTTAAGCAAGCTCTTCTAGTTAGATATGAGAAAAACAGTGAATTTTACAGAAAGAAATTTAGGGATGCCAAACTGTTGACTGGAGAGACTTACCACCAGTTCTCTGCACGCCTGGAGACATACCTGGAGAAATGGACTGTTCTGGGGAAAACCCAAGATTTAAAGGAAATAATTATGACTGAGCAGTTAAGAGAGTCCATGGCTCCAGACCTGAGAAAATTTCTCACGGAACAGGGTGCTGAGAGGCTGGGGGAGATCTTAAATGTGGCTGAGAGATATCAGGCAGCCCAGTCTGAGATAGCAAGTTTAAAGAAGAAGCCTATAGACCATGATAAAGCTCCACCAAACCAAAACCAACCTAACTATGAACACAGAGATAAATTTAATAAGGGTAAAGCCTATTATGATAAGCCCAGTTTTGACTAACGAGATAGAAACTCGCATTTCAGAGAAAGGAGACCCTACAAACCAGAAGGGAAATATTGTAAAGTTTGTAGGATGAATAATCATAATACTATTGACTGTGGTAGGAAAGTTCCTCCATATCACGCGGCATGCATGATAACAGTGGACAAGGGGAAGAAGAAACTAACAGAGAATCATATTAATCTTCAACATCCCCCCATCTGTGAAGAAGTGACATGTAATGGTGCCAAGGTTAGGTGCCTTTACGATTCAGGTTTAGAATATGACTCAGTTGTGAGTGCAACCCTAGTGCACCCTGAACAGTATACCACAGAGACAGTGGAGATACAAGGGGCCGTAAAGGGAATAGACACCATGACACTTCCAGTAGCCGAGATCAATGTAGAGACAAGGTACGTGGAAGGAGTGATCAGAGCAGCCGTGTGTGACGACCTTAATTACTCGCTGGTGTTAGGAAGTAAATATGTTTTTCTAGGGAGCCCGGTAAAACCTGTGGTAATGGCCACGCTTCAGGTTAGGTCGACCCCTAGTAGAACGGAGGAGGAACCACCACTAGTTTATTCTCATAAGCAGATGAGAAAGGCCCAGGCAAAGGATAAAACATTAAAACCTTGCTTTGACAAATTGCCAACCAGCCATGCACACCCTAAGAAAGGACAATTTTATTTGAAGGAGGGACTGCTCTTCAGGAAAGCTAGAGCAGGATCCAAAGAACAGGGACAGTTGGTATTGCCACTTCCCTACAGGGAAAAAGTGATGGCACAAGCTCATGTTGTACCTGACGGTGGACACCAGAGGAGTGGAACAACACGTCAAAGGACATCTGAAAAATATTACTGGCCCCAAGTAGCTGCTGATGTTGCACAATTTGTGGGGGCCTGTGAAAAATGTAGCAAGGTACATTCCCCAAGTTGGAAAAATCATAATCAGATGCCAGCCAAGCATTCTGAAACATATGGGCCTAAAAATAACAAGGAAAATAATAAGGTTGACATAGAGGATAGGTATCCACCTTCCCACCAACAGTTTGCACCAAAAATATTTAGATTAGTAACTCTGAGAAGGGCATCCAGAGAAAATAGAAACTCAGACCAGTCAACCCAGGCTCAGTTTGAAGCCGCAGTTAGGGAACTGGCTGAAATCAATATTGAAGATAATCCGCCAGATTTGAACCCGAAACAAAATGTTAGAAGGAAAGTGGGGAGTGGACGAGTGAGCAATTCGGAAAATGCTCACAGCGCTTCACAATATGGCTATTAATTTAGCCTGAAAAGGGCACTGGTGACATTGGTAGTCACCCGACCCTACACCGTCTAAGGGGAAGTATTGGTCGGACCCTGGATGGAGATCACCCACACATATTATAGCAAAGATAAGGGCGAATTGATTTCTGATGCAGAAACTCATTTCCCCACATATTATCTTATTTCACCAAATTGTCGGTAGGCGGAGAATATAGTTGGTGAATATGGCCTCCATTTGAGTGGCACAATATAGAATATTATTAGAAGGGTGTTTCCACATTCAATCAAGCCTGAGATCAGACCAATTGTTGGCTGTGAACATTTCGGAGGAGCAGAGTGCCTCCATTGTTGCCTTTTTGAATTGAGGATAGTCCGAGTGTTTATTAAGGCTGATCAGGAAATTATTGGATCCCCTACCCAACTCAGATATCACCATATAGATCAACTCCTCATAACGTACAATTTGAGGAACATCTAATATTCTCGAGACATGTCGTTGAGCAGACTCAGAGAAGAGAAATGGTGAATACTGATTGCTAAGCAGCATTAAGACAAGCAGTAACACTTGCAGCTGTTCAGTAACATAACTGAAATAGATTCTTGGATTGCAGAGGTCTGAGGCAGCTTTCTTGAGTTGTGCTTACTTTGAATGACCCCACTGCAGAAATCCATGAAAACACAAGGGCAGGAAAAGCCTAGGGAATAGTACTTTATTTACGCTAATTGTCTCACAGATAATAACTTGCAGTGAATGCATGTTTTAGGAAAGGAGGTGTGTAGTGAAATCTGTGAGAACTAACGCTAAATTCCACAGCACGTTCAATTTGCATACCGAAGTAAGGGCCTAAACGATTTGCCGCGGTTTAACATTAATACCATGACGGGCGTTCGAAAGACCCCTTTTTTCTCGACCCGCGTTCTGGACATATATTCACACGCTGGTTTTAGCAGACGATATATATACACACACGCAATGTGACGTGGCGCCGTAAGGTTAACGTCCGATAAGGTAGTTTAAAATAAAAGGAAAAATTAAGGTTAATGTCCGATAAGGAGTGTCACGGTTCGTGTTTACCAATTTAAAATTGAAGCATTGTAGGAAATAAAAAGATACTAGGAATTGGAAAGACATACAAGAATAAATATGTACTGACTGTGTAATAGATAACAGCAGAATTAATAAGTATGTATGAGTATTTAAAACTATTAAGAAATAAAGATGGCTGTATACCGCTCCACCTATGTCCCAGTCTTGACATATGGATGCGAGTCGTGGGCAATGACTACAACCCACAAAAGCCAGATCCAAACCTCAGAAATGAGGTATCTGAGGAAAGTGGTTGAAGTAACAAGAAGAGACATGGTCCGCAACCAGACGATCCGTCAAGGCCTAAAATCCCATCCGCTGCAGACCCAAATAGAACAGTCCCAACTAAGATGGTTTGGCCATGTCTGCAGAATGGGAGAAGATCGGCTACCACGACAAGCATGGGAAACAAAGAGCCAGGGATCCAGACCTCCAGGACGACCCAGAGTCCGCTGGGAGGACAACATTAGACAATCTTTGAAGGACCGAGGACTAGAATGGAACCAGGCCAGGAAGAAGACAGCTGATAGAATGGTCTGGCGCTCTCTCTTCCAAACCTCTACACCTCACGGTAGAAGGGGAACGACTAAGTAAGTAAGTAAGAAATAAAGAAGTTGGACAGAAGACAGATAGACTTGAAAATCTTTCTCAGTTTCGCCCGTAGGTAGGTGGGGTAAACGTAGGTAGGTGGGGTAAACGGGGAAGGAGTCCTTAATTTGAATATTTGAGGTCAGTTTTATTTGAAAAGGAACGCTATTCATTAAACAGTCTCTGATTGGCTGTAGTGTACTAGACTAAACGGTTGTATAAAACCAATTAGTAGTTGGTATTCGGGGCCACGTGTTAACTAAAATTGATACACTAAAGTTGTTGTTATAGACAAGGCAAGAGTACTGTCTTGGTTGCTAATTCTGCATAGCAGCTATCTGGATTTGTTACCATATATCGCCCTATTCAACAACTTGGTGTATAAAATTTCTTTGATTGCGGTAAATATGATTTATATTAACATTTATATTGTCATTTGTATCATGTATGCATTATCGACTCTGTATGAACCTAAAAGGGGACACATTTATCTGGAGGGAAGCTAACATCAAAACTCTGTGTTGTTTCACAGCGTTGTTAGGAAACAGTATTAACCTGGTGTAGAAAAGCCAGGCAGGCTCTCTGCCATATGGGGAGAAAAGAAAATTAAATATGATTAAAAAAAATGTTGTGTTATGACATAAGACCAGGAAGATCACTGGCCGTCTTCTTCAGCAAGTCACCGTGATTGTACATGACTTGATAGTATTAATGTAAAATGTTTCCTTTATCAAGGAAAATGTCAAACGGTGGTTTGAAAGTCATTTATCCAGAAGGGGGTACCAACCAAATTGAGAACGTTAACTAATTGTTTAGTTACCATACTGATGTCTGATGATATTGAACATGTTAGGGTAGGGAAAGAGAGAGATTATTAGATGCTGAGTGGGACATATTTGTATTGTTCCAGAGTTTCATCTACGAGTGAGCCCATACATACTTCAACCAGCCTGGTTCCAGAGACCTCAGATAAGAATTGTCTGGGAAATTGATATCACAAACACTCCACTCTCTCAGTTTTCACAAAAGATAGTGTATCAGACAGTGAGGAACAAAAACGTTCAATAAACTTGTACCCGTTTCTAGGAGCAAGAGATACTTGACATTTTCCCAGTTTGAGACATATAAATAATTGTGGGATAACACCGACTCAATGACAGTTGTAAAATAATTGGTTGTAAATAATTTCATTATCATGTGAGTTGATTATTCCTGTGTCAGAAGAATAACTAGATACAGGAAAATAAATTATAAAAAAATAAGTTACATTCCAAACTTTACTCAGTGACTTGTTTAATCATTGTTTATTAGTAATAGGTGTAGGTGTTGTCTTGTTCATACATTTCATCACATTGCATATACCCTAGACACTTGCTAGACAACATACACACACCAATACACTTCAGTAGGGGAAGAGATATAATCGGGTGAGGTCGTGGTGGAAGCAGACAAGTACCCTGTAAACTTATTTGTATTTAATAAACCTCAGGGACTTGCATAGCTGACCTCACACCAGATACCATTAATATAATATTGAAACCAATAATAACAACTAATTCACCACAGTGTGTATGTAAACTACCACAACACATTACATATCATTACCCTAGACATTTAACGTAGCCACATTCATTAGTACAAAAAAGATAAGTGTGAGGTCGTAGTGGTAGCAAGAAGGGCCTTCTGACAATTCACAGCTACATTTTATCTCAGGAGCCTTCACAGCTGACCTCATGCATCACACTTAGTAATATCACCATCATACAATACCATCAAATCCACTACATTCCCTAATTCACGAGCTATGTCAGTTACCCATCTACAGCTGGGTAGACTGGAATGTGGCACCACCGTGTTTCGAACCCAGTGCCCTCGTCGCGAGAGACTAAGCGCCCTAACAACTGTGTCAATGGGACACTTCTAAAGTACATAGAATGATAAAAACCTGACCTTGGAAGTCGAGACAGTTGTTATGGAAATGGGATTTGTTGTACACGAGGACAGGACCTTCATTGGTGGAGGTCTTAGAGCGCTTTCTGGTGAAGGCAAAGTTACCGGATCCTGAATCTGGTAGCATCACAATCCAGTTCACCCAGCTGTTAATGGGTACCTGTCTCTGCTTCTGAGCTAGTGAAGGGAAAGGCAGCGAGGAAGGGAAAGGTTTACCCTACCTCATAAAGCTCAGACATTTCACTCCCCTACAGCAGTATTTGCTGTGGGGCTAAGTTGACCTTTTTTTTATAGACGAGAAAACCGATCTGTGACACAGTTATTGATGGACGTGGAAACTACAGAGGAGGTAGGAGACGTGAGCGTTAACAAACACAGGGAAAGGAGACCCTACGACAGACGTGAGCGTTAACAAACACAGGGAAAGGAGACCCTACGACAGACGTGAGCGTTAACAAACACAGGGAAAGGAGACCCTACGACAGACGTGAGCGTTAACAAACACAGGGAAAGGAGACCCTACGACAGACGTGAGCGTTAACAAACACAGGGAAAGGAGACCCTACGACAGACGTGAGCGTTAACAAACACAGGGAAAGGAGACCCTACGACAGACGTGAGCGTTAACAAACACAGGGAAAGGAGACCCTACGACAGACGTGAGCGTTAACAAACACAGGGAAAGGAGACCCTACGACAGACGTGAGCGTTAACAAACACAGGGAAAGGAGACCCTACGACAGACGTGAGCGTTAACAAACACAGGGAAAGGAGACCCTACGACAGACGTGAGCGTTAACAAACACAGGGAAAGGAGACCCTACGACAGACGTGAGCGTTAACAAACACAGGGAAAGGAGACCCTACGACAGACGTGAGCGTTAACAAACACAGGGAAAGGAGACCCTACGACAGACGTGAGCGTTAACAAACACAGGGAAAGGAGACCCTACGTCAGACGTGAGCGTTAACAAACACAGGGAAAGGAGACCCTACGACAGACGTGAGCGTTAACAAACACAGGGAAAGGAGACCCTACGACAGACGTGAATGATGGGTGATAATCGAGAGATAGAAGAAATAAAGAGAGAAAAGATGAACATTAGTGGTAATTTCTTTCTTTCTCCTTTGTCGTTCCCGACTAAGCACGGGATCAACATTTCAGCTAGCCACTTTACAAGATGCCTACGTCAAAGTACTTCATAAACTCTGACAGTGGTGGTGTCTGTAGCGGTTGGTGTTACATGCCATGCACAATCTGTCATCACAGTTTAGATTCAACAATTATTAACACACAGTAGGGCTCTTTCTCCTTGACATTGTTGTGTGTGGTAGTTCAGGTCAACATGCCACGTTGTCGCAGACGTGGGATGCACAATCAGAAGAAACACTGGTTTTGGTGGACCAAGCCCTCTAGCGAGATAACTGTTTTCGCCCTCCCCTCAGTTGTTTTAGGAGCCGTGGTAGCACAGTGGTTAATGCACTGGCTTCCTAGCTCGGTGGTCCATGGTTCGATCCCCAGTTGAGGTGAGATTTTTTAGACCGCAAACGGCTCCGGGGCAGGGCCGGATTAAGCTAGTACGGGGCCTGTAGCATATGTTAAGAAAGGGGCCCTATATTAAAAAAGAACAATAAAACAACACAAATATATTTGAACACATACATTTTTAATTTGCATTGTAATTATCACTATCAAAAGTAACAACACAGTCAACATTATTGTTTAAATATTAATGTTTCTACATTTAGCATGAGCAAATTTGTTGATGATATAGGATGTATCAATTTCACGCAGAAGTTTATGTTCAATGCTCATTAGTGTGGGATAGTTCAATCTCCTTTGACCCATGGTGCTCCTTAGTTCATTTTTAATAAGTTTCAGTTTTGAAAATGATCTTTCTCCACTGCAGTTGGTTACCATTAGTGACAAATAGATGCGCAATGCGATTTCTACATTTGGAAAACAAGACTCCAAAGAATTGTCAATTATCAAACGGTAAAACTGTAACTCTACAAGGTCTAGAGTAGTGCCAATATGAGAAGCAAGATCAGTTTTCAACAGTTCTGTAAACTGCACAAGTTCTTCACAAAGACTTTCTTCCAGATCTTCCGGATATGATTTAATAAGATTCGATGATCTCGTTACCACCTCTTCATGTGTAAACGACTGTAACTGTCGAAGGAATCCAAATACATCATTCAACTTTTGATAAACTTTCTGGCGTTTTGACAAGGCAGAGAACAAGCTATCAATAAGGACAAGAAATGGTCGGCTTTTAAACTGCTGAGAAGGCGTTTGAGATTCAACAAGTGGATCAAGTGTGCTGGAACCACTGAAATCATCATACTCTCGATTTCGTTTGTGTTTTCGAGTTTTTTCTTGATAATGTTCACACTCAGTCAGATCCTTGGCCTTTTGCTCTATGTCTGCAAAAGTAGACCGCATAGCTTGAATATACCCCAACAGGGATTCATAGAATGCACAAGCTGTATTCAAATCTTGGTCAGAAGATTGCAAAGAAACGCTGTAATACTTGATCCCACAGTATGATCATTATTCCTGTTTCTAACTTCATCATGGTTGAAAGTAGACCACGAGCCTGTTGACGACACTCTGCTTTCTGATCATTGTTATCTGAAATATCATCCAAGACTTGTTTTATTGCAGAAAAGCTGTGTAAAAGTGCTTTTGTTGCATCTGCCCGAGCGGACCACCTGGTATCTGACAGTCTTTTCACAAAGGGCAAATGGGACTTATTATGAGTACCGCCAGCACATAATGCAGTAGAAAGAAGACCCCACCGGTAGGTAGAAGCAGAAAAGAAGGTGTAAAGATTTCACAAATCCAAAGAAAATGACTGCTTCTTGACAACCTTCAGCAGCACATTTTCCAACCAAATTTAGTGAATGTGCAAAACACGGAATGTAATACGCAAACTTATTCATCTCTTTAATTCGTGCTTGTAATCCTATAAACTTGCCACTCATGTTGCTGGCGTTGTCATAACTTTGACCACGGCAGTCTTTAATATCAATGTCATTTGCCTTTAAAAAATTAAGTAGACTTTTAGTAAGCTGTTCAGCACTATGACCTTCCATATCAAAAAATGTCACAAATCTTTCAACTGGTCCAGATGGCAAAACATAGCGCAGAGTCAAAGTCAGCTGGTCCATATTAGATATATCTGGAGTAGAATCCAATGAAACGGAGTAATATTTGTATTTCTTCACTTCACAGAGAATGTGATCCAGTATGCTGGATCCAATCAGATTGATGAATTCCTCACACGTTGTTTTAGATAGATATGATGTATGTCCGAATCCTTTGTTTGCATGAGTACTTATATGCTCTGCCAGAAAAAGGTCAAACTTGGCCAGTAATTCTAACAACCCTAAGTAATTCCCGTTATAAGGGGACCCAACAATTTCATCACTGCCACGAAATGAAAGGCCTCGTTCTGCTAAAAACTTCACAACTTCAATTATTCGCTCTAGAAGTTTGTGCCAATACATTTCTTGAATGTCCATTTGTTTCACAAGTTGGGAATCGACACGTTCACCTTTGTTTTTTACGCATCAACAGTGAAATTAAATCTTGTCTATGTGAGGAGCTTTCTTCATGTCGACGCAATAGATTGCTTGCATTTTTCCAGTCACTAAACTCTTCCACAGTAAACTTTGATGAACATTCTGAACTCATAAGCTTGCATGGGAAACAGAATAGGCGCCCTTTACTTTCTGAATAACATAACCATTTTCTTGCATGTTGCTTGTTTGTAAGTTTATGAATATGTGTAAAATAAGACTTCTGACAGTATCGAGTTTTCTTTTCAGTGTCATACATCGCACGCATGAAGAGAAGGCACTATCAACATTTTGACATTTTTCACTTCCCTTGGATATCCAATATTCACGCTCACAGTCGTCTATATTGTTCGGCCAGTCACCAATATCATTAGAGTACTTCTTCGTTTCACTTATTCTTTCACATTCAGACTCAGTGTATACTGTGTTTTGCTGTATGTTTTCTGCTGCACAGCCTGCACTAGTGCTAGTTGTTCCTGTACTTCCAGCTTCAGCGGTTAGAGTACCACCACCATGAACATCAAAATATTCTGTCAGCTTACGTGTTTTTTATATCACAAGTTGATCTCTTCTTTCTTTTTCTTCCTTCACTTTACGTTTTTCACTTCCAGAAGCATAATTACGTCCAATATCTCTGTGTCTGCTGCTTATTTTTTTAGTTTTCTAACCTTACAAATCAAGAAATTTTAATCAAGATCGAAAAAGAGTGCGAGCACGTCGTATACCTCAATTAAAACAGGAAGTTTCCGTTTCCTAAATTCTAGTTTTTATTGTTAATGCAAATTCATTTCACAAAGAACGAAACAAAATTACAGGGGCAGTCGCCTAGAGCGAAAAAAGTAGCTTCCGTCCAAACGTGACCAAATCTTCAACGCCACTTAAATGGCTTCCGTCCGCAAACAGTTAAGATAAAAATAACGAAGAGTCACGCTAAATCACCCTCTTATGCTCTTTCTCTCACAATTTCGTGACACCAAATGAAAAGGCGCTAAAGATGGCATAAATCACAAGATCATTGGTTTAACGCTCGTATTAGAAGATGACCAAAAAATTATGTACATATTTATTGGCGCGGGGCCCCTAAAAGCGCGGGGCCCGTAGCATATGCTACTTGTGCTACTACGTTAATCCGGCTCTGCTCCGGGGTCGACCCAGCCACATAAATTGGGTACCAGAGCAACTCTGGGAAGGTTAAGGCGGCCGGCGTGATGCTGACCACATCACCCCTAGTGTGCTTATGGTCAAGAAAATATGAGCCTAACACCATATTCCCAATATGCCTCAATAGGCGTGTAACGGGATCATTTACCCTCAGTTGTTTTCTCCTAATGTATGATAGACGAGAATTTTTGGCGCTCCCAACCCCAATTAAAAAACAAACACACATACACACAAATCTGCCTCACCTTGCCATAGGAAATGCAATGGGGGAGGGGGGGGGGGTGTTAGAGAAAGGTTGGACTTATTTCCTAATTCAAAACAGAGTATTAACTATCGTTGTTTTTCCAAACAGAACAGACCATCCACTGTTAACTCCCAGCGCCCCCCCTCAACCTAAGACAAACTGCTGATTGTTTTTTTTGCAAGCACAAGACGAACTATTCAGCTCCTAAATTAGCAACATCTACGTTTACCGAGCAAAGATATCTCAAATACGTTCTGGCTCTCAAGCATCAACTTCCTGTTATCATAGACACTGACCTACAGGAGAAGTAAGCAGTTTGACTACGGACACGTACATAGATATAAATGAATGAATGTTTTTCTGTCGCTTTGATGAGTATGCGCACCCACAGTAATAAACCCCATACCAGGTAGCCTGCGTCAAAGAACTTCATGTGATTTTGCAGTGGTGATTTCTGTAGTAGTTCTTATACATAATGAGACACTAGCTCCATGCACAACCACAACTTCGAAGATAAGGGCGAGAATTATTATGTTATTATTAATGACTGACGACGATGAAAATTTAGATGTCTTAATGAAGAAATATCTCGATGAATATCATCTTTGTCCTTTTCTCCCCTCACGGAGCCAGGAGTCATCAGTACAACACCCCCACCCCCCTTTATAGGAAACCTGCACCAAATCATATATGTGCTGGTGAAAATTTACAACAGTGGTTTCTGAAGCAATGTGTTTTACATGATGAAGTTGTCAGGCCACATGCATAACCTCATAGGAGTCGCCTCTTACGACATGCTTGACGGAACAGTAGTCTTACCCTTTCTTTGTCTCCTGAGAGACCACGGAGAACTATATGGGACCTCCATAAATATGTGATACAATAACTGTATGGCTGATAATGATGGTGGTCGCACGAGGCGACTAACGTGAGGTTGGGCATGGGGTTGGCAGCCTCATCATGTCAAATAAATTATTACAGAAACTTCCACTACAGCAGCATGTCAACTCCGGGACCTTACACGAGTTACAGACACTACCACTACAGCAGCATGTCAACTCCGGAACCCTACACGAGTTACAGACACTACCACTACAGCAGCATGTCAACTCCGGGACCCTACACGAGTTACAGACACTACCACTACAGCAGCATGTCAACTCCGGGACCCTACACGAGTTACAGACACTACCACTACAGCAGCATGTCAACTCCGGGACCCTACACCAGTTACAGACACTACCACTACAGCAGCATGTCAACTCCGGGACCCTACACGAGTTACAGACACTACCACTACAGCAGCATGTCAACTCCGGGACCCTATACGAGTTACAGACACTACCACTACAGCAGCATGTCAACTCCGGGACCCTACACGAGTTACAGACACTACCACTACAGCAGCATGTCAACTCCGGGACCCTACACCAGTTACAGACACTACCACTACAGCAGCATGTCAACTCCGGGACCCTACACGAGTTACAGACACTACCATTACACGAGCATGTCAACTCCGGGACTCTCCACGAGTTACAGACACTACCACTACACGAGCATGTCAACTCCGGGACTCTCCACGAGTTACAATGATTTTAACTGACGTATATTATATTAACATTAACTTCAGACCATCGTACATTCAAAGACTACGTTGTTTTCCATCTTTTCTGACACCAGACGAGAATGATACATTATACACAGGTACTTACGTTTGCTGGTAAAAGATGACTACAAAATGAAGGCCCGCAGACGAAATGATTGCCAGGATTTAAGCATCAAAATCAAGAAAAATCTGCCACTATTGTCTGCCACTATTTTTAGCAACACGTAAGGCATATTGTATTTAACAAAACATGGACCTAGTCTTTCTATACTAAGCTAATATATCTCCTTATTTTATGGTATGTAAACAATTGGAACTGTAGAATCCTTCTGTGCGTCACATGACTTATCTCGTGCGTCCGATAGATATAAACACGAGTTTATGTATCCTGCAATCAGCTGATAACGACATAGTGAAGAATCTTCAAACATTAGTCATATGGAACTCCGTATACTATGCATTTAATCTTTCCAGCACAGGTTTTGAATTTAAAACACGAACGACAGAAATAAAATACATATAAAATGGTGTATCCGAATGAATCTGGAATGAATGTCCCATTTTTCGCTTCTTGGAAAACATTGAGGCTACCACTCAGTGGCGTACTAAGGAAGTGCAATTTGGCGGCTCGCCCCGGGTGACAGAAAGGAATGGTCTGCCATCGGACACTTTTAAGGCAGCACTGTACTGTTTAAAAATCTACTTGCAAGCTTATTATATTTGTATTTATTTGGCGGGGGGGGGGGGGGGGGGGCGCGCCGAAGCTTGAATTTTAAGTACGCCCCTACTACCAATACTGGTGCCAAAAGCGCTGTATGTGATTTTGAAAGGGGATTTATGAATGAATTAGCTATGAACCAGCGGTCGGCAACACAGGGGCTGTGGTATCTATTTTAGAAACACTGAGCTCTGTAAAAATCTACCGTGATAAATTCATGTCGCAGAAAAAAGGTGGAAAATTAGCTTCAGTTGCAAAATGAAGTTTAAAAAATGTCTCCCAATACTACTTTTTTGACAAATGCAGTGGCTGCCTTGTACCTATAATCTTGGGGACACCGGGCTTTCTAATGCTCTCGAGCAAAAATCTTTAATATTTTATGAAGGAGATCAAAATGAGACAGCTAAAATATTTTGGCCATGTAAAAAAATAAAACATAACGCCTTACTAAAGACCACAATAGAAGGCAAACGTGCAGGAGGTAGACAGCACTATAAGTGGGAAGATAGCATTAAGAGATGAACAGGAAAGAGTCTATCAGAGTGCACCATCAAGAGATGAACAGGAAAGAGTCTATCAGAGTGCACCATCATGACAAGAGACAAGAAAGAGCCTATCAGAGTGCACCATCATGACAAGAGACAGGAAAGAGTCTTTCAGAGTGCACCATCATGACAAGAGGCAGGAAAGAGTCTATCTGAGTGCACCATCATGACAAGAGGCAGGAAAGAGTCTTTCAGAGTGCACCATCATGACAAGAGGCAGGAAAGAGTCTATCAGAGTGCACCATCATGACAAGAGACAGGAAAGAGTCTATCAGAGTGCACCATCAAGACAAGAGACAGGAAAGAGTCTATCAGAGTGCACCATCATGACAAGAGACAGGAAAGAGTCTTTCAGAGTGCACCATCATGACAAGAGACAGGAAAGAGTCTATCAGAGTGCACCATCATCAAGACATGAGACAGGAAAGAGTCTATCAGAGTGCACCATCATGAAAAGAGACAGGAAAGAGTCTGTCAGAGTGCACCATAATGACAAGAGACAGGAAAGAGTCTATCAGAGTGCACCATCATGACAAGAGAAGGAAAGAGTCTATCAGAGTGCACCATCATGACAAGAGACAGGAAAGAATCTATCAGAGTGCACCATCATCAAGACAAGAGACAGGAAAGAGTCTATCAGAGTGCACCATCATCAAGACAAGAGACAGGAAAGAGTCTATCAGAGTGCACCATCATCAAGACAAGAGACAGGAAAGAGTCTATCAGAGTGCACCATCATCAAGACAAGAGACAGGAAAGAGTCTATCAGAGTGCACCATCATCAAGACAAGAGACAGGAAAGAGTCTATCAGAGTGCACCATCATCAAAACAAGAAACAGGAAAGAGTCTATCAGAGTGCACCATCATCAAGACAAGAAAGAGTCTATCAGAGTGCACCATTATCAAGACAAGAGACAGGAAAGAATCTATCAGAGTGCACCATCATCAAGACAAGAGACAGGAAAGAGTCTATCAGAGTGCACCATCATCAAGACAAGAGACAGAAAAGAGTCTATCAGAGTGCACCATCATCAAGACAAGAGACAGGAAAGAGTCCTTCAGAGTGCACCCTAATCAAGACAAGAGAAAGAAAAGAGTTTATCAGTGCACCATCATCAAGACAAGAGACAGGAAAGAGTCTATCAGAGTGCACCATCATCAAGACAAGAGAAAGGAAAGAGTCTATCAGAGTGCACCATCATCAAGACAAGAGAAAGGAAAGAGTCTATCAGAGTGCACCATCATCAAGACAAGAGAAAGGAAAGAGTCTATCAGAGTGCACCATCAAGACAAGAGACAGGAAAGAGTCTATCAGAGTGCACCATCATCAAGACAAGAGACAGGAAAGAGTCTATCAGAGTGCACCATCATCAAGACAAGAGACAGGAAAGAGTCTATCAGAGTGCACCATCATCAAGACAAGAGACATGAAAGAGTCTATCAGAGTGCACCATCATCAAGACAAGAGACAGGAAAGAATCTATCAGAGTGCACCATCATCAAGACAAGAGACAGGAAAGAGTCTATCAGAGTGCACCATCATCAAGACAAGAGACAGGAAAGAGTCTATCAGAGTGCACCATCATCAAGACAAGAGACAGGAAAGAGTCTATCAGAGTGCACCATCATCAAGACAAGAGACAGGAAAGAACGTATCAGAGTGCACCATCATCAAGACAAGAAAGAGTCTATCAAAGTGCACCATCATCAAGACAAGAGACAGAAAAGAGTCTATCAGAGTGCACCATCATCAAGACAAGAGACAGGAAAGAGTCTATCAGAGTGCACCATCATCAAGACAAGAGATAGGAAAGAGTCTATCAGAGTGCACCATCATCAAGACAAGAGACAGGAAAGAGTCTATCAGAGTGCACCATCATCAAGACAAGAGACAGGAAAGAATCTATCAGTGTGCACCATCATCAAGACACAGGAAAAAGTCTATCAGAGTGCACCATCATCAAGACAAGAGACAGGAAAGAGTCTATCAGAGTGCACCATCATCAAGACAAGAGACAGGAAAGAATCTATCAGAGTGCACCATCATCAAGAGAAGAGACAGGAAAGAATCTATCAGAGTGCACCATCATCAAGACAAGAGACAGGAAAGAATCTATCAGAGTGCACCATCATCAAGACAAGAGAAAGAATAGTTGGAGATCCACTGCAGCTGACCTTCGGTGTGAAGATGGCACCTGATGATGATGAATGCTTTCAAAAAAATTGTTATGAGAAAAATTATAATATTTATCCACAAAACTTTTATGTGTATGTGTAATGTATGTCCAGAAACTGACTTATTCTATCAGAAAATACATGTAAATGTAAAAACGATAAATAAAATTGGACATTATCACAGATTACTTGATCTCAATATACAAAGGGATGAGATTATTCTCAAACATATATAAGTTCAAATAATGAAAGAAAACAAATAAATTACTTATAGAAAATACTAACAACAAAATTTAACACATACAAACAACAGTTTAAGCTTTTTTTTAAAAATATTTATTTCACTGAAATAATCAATTATTTAAGGAAGAGAAAAATGGATAAAGCCAAAAAGACTAGTTAAAAAAGACAGCATCAGACATTCAGAATTCCCATTCGCAGAAAACTGTTCTAAAAGCAACCAGTTCTATTTATTTAAGCATTTGAAGTCAATTTTTAAGAAATGTAAGCAAAGGAAAAGCTAACTTGGACTTTTAAAATCATAGTGGTGGGTAGGCAACTTAAAATATGGATTGGAACAAAATATTGCACATCAAACAACAGGAGGCAATTAACTGAACACATTAATTATCTACAAGTGAAGTCCTATATCTGCCATGTCATTGTAGGCCTATAATGATGTCATAATCTCATTCATTTCCCTTTCTGCTCCCTAGGGAGCATGGGGTTCATCACTGTTGATCCCCTTATAGGAAGCCTGCACCAAAACACTTTTATGCTCTTGCAGCAGTTATACTCATACAGCAATCTGTTTAACACAATGAGGCTGCACAACGTGATACTAGCCACTTCTCTACTCAGTGACCCAGAGTGGGTTTATGTGGCTGTCGAGTGGTTCCCGTGGGTCTCTGCACTACTGCACCCTCAGACATGTCAAAGATGGCGACTAATATGAGGTTGTGCATGGGACTAGCAACCTCATTATGTACAACCAACTGCCGCAGAAACCACACAGCGGCAACAGCATGTGACTGCTTGGTGCAACCTTCCTAGGGAACCAGCATCTGTGGTGGCTCCATGCTCCATGAGCGCAAAGAAAAATGATGATGATTTCAATGTGCCATATGTCAAACTTGGGATGTGGAGTAATATGACATGTAGGTAATTAATGATGATTTCAATGTGCCATATGTCAAACTTGGGATGTGGAGTAATATGACATGTAGGTAATTAATGATGATTTCAATTTGCCATATGTCAAACTTGGGATGTGGTGTAATATGACATGTAGGTAACTAATGATGATTTCAATGTGCCATATGTCAAACTTGGGATGTGGAGTAATATGACATGTAGGTAACTAATGATGATTTCAATGTGCCATATGTCAAACTTGGGATGTGGAGTAATATGACATGTAGGTAACTAAAACAATATCATAATTACGTGTGACTGACTGTTAATTCCCTTTACAAATAGTGTGAAACAGAAAAACCAAATGTTGTCTAGCTAAGGCAGTTTTGGTGCAAAAGACATTGTTAGTAAAGGAGAAAATACTTCAAATAAAAAAACAAATTTTTTTTTTCATACACTTCACTCAAAATATTATAGTTCAGTCAAAACAGATCATTACAAATCAATATCTTGTAATTCATCATAATAATAAAATTCCTGTGTCAGCAAACCAACAGGATGTTTCTGGGGACAAAAATTGAATGGGTGCGTGGTGGGGCGCATTTCCTGCTGGTCATGATGAGAAATAAGGAGCTTAAAAAAATTTCAAAAGAACTTCCTAAAAGCTTTAACAATTGAACACTTCCTGAGTTGAAAAGATGATAAGATAAAGAAATGTAAATATCAATGAACTGTGAAAGAGCGAGCACTTGACCATGATTTACAGAAATGTGGAATACCCTTCGCCCTGCTACCAGCAGCTTGGAACAGATAAATCATTATTCTGCTGGGTGACTGGCTGTGATAATGTTGCTTAATCTGGACATAATCAAAATGTTACACTGTATAAAATAAATGTAATACTGCTTCATTTAAGTTTGGTTTGCTGGAATAAACAATAAAAACCTGGGACTATTAGCAATTTTCAAAATAAAAGAATAATTCCTTGTTATTGTTACCCTTAACAGGCCGGCCTCATGCTGATTTAACTCGTTTGACCCAAAAAGGCCCTACGTACATATGGGGCCAAGCACTTGGATCAAATTACACAAAATTATAACTGCAATATTATCCACAGAATGCAAAGAAGCAAGAAATTTAAATTTCGACACAATTTTGAAAGAGTTTGTGAAACAGAACACTTTAAATATTTCGTTATAAGTAGTTTTTGTTGTAACATGTTTTATGTCCATATATATATATAAATATATATATAATTTTATTTTTAACACAAATGTAATAGCATCTATTCCTGATATCTAATCTGCAATAATCCAGAGGGCCCCACCAAAATGGTCCAAATTGGGCCCCACAATTACTTTGGCCGCCCCTGACTCCCTGTGGAGCAAACGCCTTCAACAAGTTTAAGTCAAACCTTCCTGTCCTGTCTCATTCATGGAATATCTTCTTTATTTAATTGAAGTCTGTCTCTCTAGTCCCCTCTCCAAATGTGTATTAGTCTCCATCTATTTTGTCCACAGTGAAGATTCTGGATAAGGACCACCTTGTAATGCTATAAAATGGATTCCTCAATGTGTGTCCAACGCCCGATGTCCTTTCCTCACATTTTGTTCCCACTGGCACTTGTTGGATTCTTTCCATCAGTTTCCTAAATTGATCTTGTCATACCATTGTAATCCTTCTGTCATCCTTGACACATTCTACATCTTTTCTCAATGAGTTCTGTAGGTTGTCCTTCATGAAGAGCTCTTATTTGTATTTCTTCATACACTTTCCTTATTAGGTTAATGAATTTATAGGGGAGTGTAGATTGCTTCAGCTTCCATGGGGATACTAACTGTCAGAGGCCTTTTTATATTAACAAATTCAATGTCAAAATGGTGAATTCAATTCCAAGCCCTGTTCTAATATTATTACACAATGTGGTTGTCTGACCTGTACAATATCAGTTTTATGCAAAACCTGCCTCTTCCTTCAACTGTCAGTCTATGGCCATTTTAAAACACTTTTATTTAATCTGATATGAGCATTGCTTGGATGTTTCAGATAGGATGACATAATTTTGCACAACTTTCTATCCTGGTACATTTTAAACTATTAAAAGTTGAAGGAACCTTGAGTGATCTGTCCTGGGGCATCATACAAAAATTACAGCAGAAAAAGTCATAGAATTTTTACTAAACTAAGCTGTGAAAGGATCACAGAACTTGGTGACATTGTACACAAAATTGTGAACAGGGTCACAGAATTAGGTGACATATCAAATTTGTGAACAACGTCACAGAACTTGTGATGTACACAAAATTGTGAACAGGATCAAATATTTGTTTCTACTTTTAATGCATTTCAAAATGAAAGGTATTTTTCCTTTACTTGATTAATCTCAGCAGTATGATTCTGTTAATAATTTGTGTGGTACTAGCCACAGACAAAACAAAATATGCTAAATCTGTGTGGATCCCATGACCCGATACTGGTTACCTAAAAAACAGGATCCCTGGACCTTTTTAAGAATACTGAACAAGGCAAATAAGAAGTGTTGTGCATGCAGCTAGCAAGGTCATTATATCAATCAGCCTGCTAAAGAAACTACTACTGCAAAAACACACAAAGTGCTTTGGCACAGGTTTCCTGCAAGGGGCCATTTGCAATGTTAGGCCCATACTTCTTAAAAGAGTTTTTTAAAAAAGACAAAAAGAAGATTAGATTCGTTCCTACTGGGGTTTTTGCCTGTTTCTTCCACCCCAACCAGAAAAAAAACCGCGTCAAATTTCTTTTTACAGAATATTCTTCATAATTACTTAACATGACAGGTGTATATTTTTGTCCACGTTGTTTATTGAAACTTTTGTGGTTTTAACATTTCTACAGGATGGCGTAACCAGCCCCATGCCCAAACCTCCTTTTATGACATGCATGGTAGGTCACAGTTTTACTATTCTTTGCTCCCCTTTCAAGGCCCGGTAACACGAGCATAAGGTGTTTGTATATTACTGATAACATTATAAAAAATAAAATATTAATCAAATGAAACAATGGAACACAATATGGCAGTGCTTCTTAAACTTGTCAATGGTTCACCCAAGGGTGAATACAATTATCTTGGGGGTGAATGAAACTAGAAGGGGTGAATTAAACATGATGAATGTTTTCATTTGCTCAGATATTCATATTTTTTTCTATACTTAAAAAAGACCTTGCCATTAACGTGGTTAGTAAGCCCTTATTACTTTTTAATGGCAGTGGAGCTGAAAATTTGATGTGTTTTTTCCTCTCTAACTATGGTTTTCTAATTTCAAAGTAGCAGGATATTGCCCAAATTTACAGTAATATAATCTTTTAGGGGGAGACTAGACGAGCTAGTGGGATCATACATTTATAAATGGCAACACTGGAGGATCACCGTAGGCAACTGTTGAACTTTTAACTTTAGTTCATTTTGCCAATTAAGCTACTTTTCTGCTAGGATTAGAATTCAGTATATATATATATATATATATATTTACTGTACTTTAATCTACCAGCACTTATTGACATCAAGCAACATGAATTCCAGCTATATTATGGAGATTTAAGCCCCATTTTTAGGCAATCTGAAGTTAGGTTGTGCCATCTTCTTTACCAAAAACATAATGAAATTTAGTCGTGGGTGAATGAAATTTTGTGATAAAGACTCGAGGGTGAATAACACTGAACTAGTTTAAGAAGCATGCAATATGGCCATGTAAATACTAACTTTTTCTGCTCCATGAGCCACACGACATACTATGCTATGGTACATTATTCTCTCAAGCACCACCTGGTTATACTCATGTGGTTACAGTAAGATGTCCTCATGTCTGCGCTTTAAGCAATATAAAACAAAATTATTTGTGCATTCAAAGCAACACTACCAAATTTTCTTCAGCCATATTTACAATGATTTTACAACGAATTTGTAAAGTATTATGTGATACTGTCTCATGTTACTGCATGATGTTAAAATCACCTGTGGAAAAACAATACAGCCACTCATCGAGGTGCCTGAGTAAAGCTTAAAACCTGCCAGGTACAGAAAGAGTTAACTGAAGATGAGCAATAGTACATTAAAAATGTATCTCAAATGTTATTTCAGAAAACAGCGCTTTAAGAAACTAACATATCCATGTGTTACCTTCTGCCATCTTTCATTTCACCATAAAATATGCCCCCTTAAAATAATTAACATTTCTGCATTCTTCCTAATGTCTCTCCAACTGTCAAAGCTCACATGTATGAAGTCTTCACTGCATTAGATCTCTCCACTATTCATTTTCACTCACCCTTTGTGAACAAAAAAATCCAGAAAACACATTTTCTTCAAAACGTTATGGCATATCTAACGCTAAAGAGATGAGATGAGTGTCAGATCTGACCTGACAAAGCTGAGATCAATGCCATATTCAGTCTAGCACTGATTTGTTCAATACATGATCCAATCTATTTTAAAATTATGAAATCCAGTCTACAATTACGGATTAGATCAATACAAGATCAATCTACAGAACACTGATCAGATAAATACAAGGTCAGTCTACCGAACAATAATGTGATCAACACAAGGTCAATCTACCGAATACTCAGCAAATCAACGAGAGGTCTAATCTGCCTAATCATCATCAATTTAATACAAGATCTGATCTACCTAATACTCATCAAGTAAACACAAGATCTATTTATGTTAAGACATATCAGATTAATACAAAAATCAACTGACTTAATACTGATCAAATTGATACAAAATCTCATCTGCCTAATACTCATCAAGTAAAAACAAGATCTATGCTAAGACTTAACAGATCAATACAAAATACACTGACCTAACAATGATCAAATCAATCCACCACCTACCTACCTGACAATGAGAAGATCAACACAAGATTATCCACTGTAAGCTGATCAGATAAATTTAAAAAAAAAAAACTCTCTCCTTAACAAAGATAAACCAAACAGCATATATATTTGTATATGCTTAACAGAATGCTTATTATTAATTCTAATAATTAAATATAATAAGGATACAGCGGAGAGCTTATAGGATTTTTATGATGACAAACAAAAATAACGATCATTTTATATTTATTATTCTAGCTTGTTACATATTTAATGTTGGCAAAGGGTTGAAAAAAAAAAGGATCCCATTACATGCCTATTGAGGCATATTGGGAATATTGTTATTTGAACTGAAGCAGACTTAAAATATTTCAAAAGCATTGTTATATACAGTCTATACAAGCAAGCCGTAATAAAAATAAAAATTCTGAAAAGAAATCCTCAACAATTCTGTGAGCATGACTGGAGATTTCACTACCTATTAAGGATTATGCTTTTTTTTCTCTTTTTCTGCTCCTCATGGAGCATGGATCTACCATTGCAGCTGGTCCCCTTGCAGGAAGCCAGTATCCAGCATACTTATGCTCTTGCAGTGGTGGTTTCTGCAACTATTTGTTTTACACGATGAAGTCCCCTGCCCCATGCACAACCACACATTAGTTGCCTCTTACAACATGCTTGAGGGGGTAGTAGATCAATTCTTTTTTTAGTCTCCTCACAGACCATCAGGAACTACACAGCTACACAACAGCTATCTTATAAAGAAGGCAGTCTGTCTCAGGCTTCTCTCATGACCATGCACTTTTACCCTCAGAGGATGTTTGTGAAGGCCACGCTGTCAGTCTGCTTCTCTCATGCTGACATTCTAAGAGGACATGTTCTACCACTTGCGTTTGTTCCTGACATGGACGCACTGAAACGGCACTAAATACTGAATCCATGACACAACACCTCATATATATCAACAACTTCACAATGAATTCATGACATCTCATATATATAAACAACAACACGATGAATTCCTGACATCTCATATATATCAACAATGTCATGTTAAATTCTTGACAGCTCATATATATATAATATATATCAACAATGTCACAATGAATTCATGAAACCTCATTTAAATCAACAACATAACATACTAAAAAAAATATGACAATGCACACACAAAAACTCCCAAGACTTTGCACACAACATGACCAAGTACTCAGATAATAAAGGCAGTTTTATTATGCTGTACCATTTTTTTTTAAAAACACTAAAAGATTTCATTCTCCAGCTAGTTCCCTACAATTCCTTGAGTTTCAGAACTGCCGAGACAGCACAATTTCCGTTTACAGACAAAAATAAAAAACAACACATTTTTTTTAAATGTAGGAGTTTTGTCTTATTTAGGTAAAGCATGTCTGGTTCAGCCAAGAAACAAGAGGTCCTTTGGCTATTTAGGGCATATGTCTAAATACAGAAGATCGTACTGTGTAATTGGTGGACAAGATCTGACAATGGATATTAAAATAAAACACCTTCTTCAATATAAATGACAAAAGAGAACACAAATAGACAGTAATAAAAAGAAACAAACAAAACAAAAGTGAAGGCATATCAATCATTCAATCAATGCCCTTTAGGACCTGCCCCCTTTCAGCAAACATATGGCAAGTCCTCCTGTTTTTTTAATATTTCTTTTGGTGTTTTTTTTTCATTTAGCTTCCACTTTTTGTTTAAAGAAAAAAGAACATCGAAAGCAAAATGAAAAAGAAAACACTAAAGCAACAATTCAAAATGCTGACAGCACAAATACAAAATTTTGTAAGATAAAGAATTTTAAAAGATTTTATAACAGAACCAAGCCTTGTGGTCTGACTGATGTCATGATGTAGGGACAACGTTTCTTAATATGTGCTCTACTGATTCCTTAGTGCAGTAACCTCTACCCTAAGGATCCTAGTATAGTAAAGTAACTGTGATAATGACACTATAAATATTATGTAGCAGTTTATTAGTATACTCTAAAGCGTAGCAGCTTTGTGCATCGGGGGAAAAGACTTATAAGACAGCATCAAGAAGACCTATCCATGAAGACAACACCACTGAAGCCCACCCTATACCCTGTACCATGGGAGCAGGCCAGCAGTGCCCTCCAAATTAATACAACAGTCAGTGGTCTCACAAGTGGATGTGAGTATAATGATCTGCAAAAACGAACTGCTACATTGAGTATGATCCAAGAAAGCTATCCCGATCAATCATGGATACATGCCTATACAGATGGATCAGCAACTAATGCTGTTAGAATGGAGGTGCCGATATCTTTATCTCATATCCTGACAACCACTATGAGACTAGGCACATTCCCACTGGTAAATTCTGTTCCAACTATACAGCTGAGGTTCAAGCTCTAGAGCAAGCTGCAAATATGATTTATAACACCAACACTGACTGCCACCAGGTAGTCATCCTCACAGATGCACTGTCTGTCCTGCAAGCTCTCAAGGGTGGTAAACTCCCGCATCTGAGAAATGAACTAAACAAGGTAGCTGCCAAAAAGAGAACCATACTTCATGGGTACCATCTCATTGTGGTGTACCCGGAAATGAAAAGGCAGATAAACTTGCAAAAAAGGGAGGAGAATGTGAACAAGAAGATAATGAAGTCACATACTTTGAGAAAAAGAGAGCTATCCAGACTATCAGAAGAGAACAGAACCAACCCAAAGACGACTATCACACTCTCGACCGGCAGGGACAGACAACTATTTTCGACTCAGGACAGGGCATAACAAACTGAATAAACACATGCACAAGCTACGATTGTCTGCTTCACCACTGTGCACATGTGGAGTAAACGAACAAACTGCTGAGCATGTTCTACAGGACTGTCCTCTGTATGACCAGTTAAGAAAGATATACTGGCCCAATGACTCAACACTAAACTCAAAGCTATATGGAGTTAAAGAGGAACTTCAAACAACTGCTAGACATGCTCGAAAATTAAATCACTTCCATTCAACCTGGCTGCGTCGCGTGATAAACATTCGATGGCAGTATAAGATCCCAGATACCGAGGTTCTTCTTCTTTGATCCTTAGCCACCGACCGTCAAAGCAGTCAGTGGCCATCATGCCTGGTGGCGTCTTGTAGGGCAACAACAAATTGATTTCACTTTGCTCGGTCGGTGGCCATCCTTCGTACAGTGCCCCAACTCTGGTTCATTCTTTGCATCTCAGCCTCCACAGTCCTCTGCCAAGTTGTTTTGGTCAGCCTCTCTTTCGTTTTCCTTTAGGGGTCCATAGCATAGCTGTTCTTGTGATGGCATCGGGGTCTCTTCTGAGGACATGGCCAACCCAGCTCCAGCGTCTGCCAGCTATGATGGTGTGCATGTCCTCTTGCTTGCTCAGAGTAAGCAGATCTTGGTTGGTGATGGTATTCGGCCAAAAGATTCGGTGAATTTTTCTTAGGCATGTTGTGTGAAAAAAATGACAATTTTGACATTTCCTTCTCTGTAACTCTCCAGCATTCCGCACCATAGAGAAGCACAGAAAGCACACAGCTCTGATATAATCTTAATTTTGTCCTTGTGCTGTACTGAGAGGACTTCCAGATGTTGTTTAAGTAACCGAGGTTCTATCAAGAGCAAATATGTCCAGTGTCTATACTGATTCAGAAAGTGCAGTTACGATGGACCAGACATCTGGTTTGCATGCCAAGTGAACGCCTCCCAAAGAGGCTGCTGTATGGTGAGTGAGGGAGTGAAAGCGTACAAGACGACTGTAACAATCCCAATTCAGTAGTGTACAGCAAACCAACAATCAGTGGTGTTAATGATGGGTGTTGTAAGTAGGTGAAGACTGGGCATGTGATGGAAAATAAAGGTCAACTCGACCGACGCAGGGTTGTGTAAACATGGAGTGAGAGTGCAAGGTACGCGAATGATGGAATGTTCTGTAGAGTTGACAAATGGACTTGACACACACTCACTCAGCTGGAAGTCAATGACATAGACGACTGTGGACGTTTCTATGGTTTAATAAGGACGCACACTCGGACATCACGATTACAGTCACAGTACAGGTTGGCAAAATATCATCATATATTTGACAAATGGGTGGCAACATCAGCTGTATATTCATGTAGCATATAAATACAATGGGGCGATAGTAGGCAAGCACTCAATGTTCTGGTGGTCTATCGCCACATGCTTCCACTGACTAATCGCGTCAGTAAAGGTAAATACATCATCACAATGGTTCACTGTCAGAACCTTCTTTTGGCTAAGTTTCACAAGCCGTAAGTTTATCAAAACTTGATAGTACCAATGTTAGACCACAATAGTGGGTTTTCATAATATGTAGATCTCTGTACCATTATCCGATAATAAGACCTTTTTCTGTTCTCCGACAATGATCCGTTTACAATGACGGGAATTCAAAATGGCTTTCCTCCTTGAGCTTCGCTCACCCAGGATGATAAATGATAATCAGAATTAATTCATAATTCGAGCATAAATGTTCTCATAGGGCTTCCATACATTCTGTTATCAACAAGGCTGCTTCATCAAGTAATCCAGTGCTGCTGGATTACACGTCATCTTCATCTGCATTCAAACAATTCTAATGTGCGATAATACATCTGCCATCTAGGCCTAGCCACAAAGTTCAGCAAAAGGGTCTGGTTTTATCTTGATTTAGGAATAAACACAACAGCGAATAACGCACGCCATTCCTTGGCGTTAACAAAGAACATTAGGAGAATCTCTGATCATACAATCATGCAGAAACACCATCTCCTTCCTAGAATCATTCACAGAGATCATTCTACAACGTTTCTAAACGACCAGCCCCAAAAAAAACAGCCATGACATGACAGCCTTCTTCGTCGACACTCTAAATCGATGCATGCGCCGAAAATGCCTTTTGACCCCAGCGTTCAGCTCAAAAAATAGGCCGACATAGAAATACAAAGATTCAAAGATATAAGATCGAATCTTCTTAAATAGACAAGGAATACATGTAAATTCGGGCCATAAACATTTTAAGCAAGACCAATCTGTTTTCTGGCCATAACAGACGAACAATGACATAGATCTAGAATTCATACGCCAGATCGAGATACAAGAACCGATAACCCATAGAACAAAAGTATTAATCAATCATGGGTGATATATCTTTGGCCAGAAAAGCATCCTGATTCTAAAAACAAATACTTTCCCTCAGACAAATAAATATTATAATAACTACATACATTGCCACCAGTAATCTGTTGGTAACAACGACGACCAAAGAAGCGCTTCAAAGACAGCCTGAGGGAGTCACTGAAGAGCTGCCAGATTAATACAACCACCTGGGAGCAACTGGCACAGGATTGCACAGCCTAGAGAGGCGCTATCAAAACAGGTGCCGCAGTCAGCAAGGCCAACCATGTGAGGACAGCCCAGAAATAAACATGCAGCCCGAAAGTCAAGCGTGGATGTGCAGCCTGTATTGTATTCGGGCCTTGTATGTCGGTCATGCAACAGAACTTTCCTTGCCCGCATTGGCTTGAGCACCCACTTAACCTCATAAAATGAACTGTACTACGAGAGATGTCGATGGTCCTCATCGAACACGATAGACAAATCCTCATCATCACCTGTTACACAAGGTGCAAAATATTTCAAATAGTAATACAGGTAGGTAACCTTTGATCCAAAATGATTGGGGATAGATATCTTTTGGTAATCAGAATTTTTCAATTTTCTGATGCTGCCCAAATCATGATCCACAAGTAACCCAACTCACGATTCAACATTTGCTGTTGTTGCTGTAAGCTCTAGCACTTAAAGGTAACTTGTTTCTGTATTAAGCATGTGCTAGTGTAGTAGTATCAAGCACACAGACCAGATAACATCAAGAGCACCCACAGTGGGGACACTGGATATGGATAAGGGAGAGATACTGAGAACAATTAATGATCGCCTGTTAGAGAATGACACTGTAATAGATGAATCATCAAGGTTAAGACTGTTGGAATTTGGCATCAAACGTCAGGCTAGCAGAGATGGACGTATGAGAGGATGCATCCGCCATGTATATAACCAGCGAGCTACTGGAACAGTTAGCATTCACACTTTTCGACATATACTGAGGGAGACTGAGCACCTACGGGTTTGCCCGGAGTGCAATGATGTCGATCCTGTTCAACAATAACATAAACCAGAAACAAGATGAACCTGACCTCGCACATGTTCGAGTCATTTCTGAGTGAATCGCAAAAAAAAAAAAAAAACGTATTTATTATTTTTTTTAAGAAACACTTTCAATTTTCAGAGTTTTTTGAATATCAGAATTTTGGAAAAACAGCTGCTAACCTGCAACTGTAAAATCACTGACCATTGTATGCTGAAATGACTGCACCAACTGAGGGATGACCACTTTCACTGCTTCGATGACTGGATTCAGTGAAGTTAATGAACCAATATTTACAATATGCCTGTTAAGTATAACATCTTGGAACATGAGAAAAATTCATCCCTCACTACCTTTCAGCTCCTCACAGAGCATAGGCCTTTAAAAAATAGCTTCCAAGCCCTCCTGTCCAGTGCCATCCTGCTTAAAGCTGGTCCACGTCCTCTTTATGGCATTCACTTCTATCTCAAGGTCACTTGTGTTTTTTCAGTCTCCCTCTTCTTCCCTTACTGTAGGGATTCCAGAATAAGGACTGCCTTGTAATACTATAAATAGGTTTCTCCACATGTCCTATCCATTGCCAGTGTCACAGGACAATAACTGATACATCTTATATGCTGTAGTAAGTATTGAAGTGTTGGAGCAGGTGACCAGAGCACCTTGGCAGCAAAGACGTTCACAGTTTTCAATATTATCATTATCTGGATTAGTAAAACATAACACCACAGAACAGCATACAAACATTACCTACACCAAAGACTTGCTGACATCTCATTTAGCACAGTACAATATCATATCCCAGTATAAAAGACAGCTAGTTCAGGCTGACAGGGGCCTGCCTCAAGTAAATGAGGAAGTTCAAGTTAAAAGATTTGTGCAAAAATTTGTCTATACAGTATTTAAAGAACAAGGGATGAAAACAATCTTATTTTCAGACATAACATTATTAAAAAAACAAACACACACAGTAAAATGACACTTGTTTGAAATTGATAGTATCACAATTTGTAGTACTAAAGTGTCAAAACCCATCAATATTTCTATCTACATTATACCCAAAAAAAGAAAAAAAAAATTGAGATCAAAGCAAAAAGGCAAACCAAAGCCAAAAAAAAAAAAAAAAATTGGCACCAAGCATTATACAGAAATGTATGGTCAAGTAGAACAGTGGAATAGTAGAATAGCCCAGGCAAAAAACAGCATTCTGTAAAATGAAAAGTATTTTATGCAACAGTTCTTTGTCAGAGAAAGTGAGAGAGATAGAGCTCTATTGTTGAATACACTGTACAGAGGAATAACGTCTAGCTAAAAATGTGCGGCATGTTTTCTGGGGGTCCCTGAGGAGATGAAGAAAGAATTTGACTACTGCTCCCACAGAGGTGACTAATATGAGACTGGCAACATCATCTTGTCAAATGAATCACTACAGATTCAACCGCTACAAGCACATGTGCTTTGATGATGGCTTCCTCAAGGAAGCCATTTGTGGTGGTGAATCCATAGGGAGCTAAAAAGGAGATAATGATGAGCAGAAATTGTTGTTACTTTGGTAATAAAATAGATCTTACTTTGGATGTTAGTTAAATATTACAATGAGTTCAATGAACAATGACAGCTTCCACATCTGCTCCATTGTAGAATATATAATACTGAGAAATAATATCTAACTAAAAACAATAACTTTATTAAGAAAATGCAAAGTAAATTAAGTAAAAACCAAGGCACACATTCTTGATCACACAACCACCATGGCTATTATCTACTCAACACCAACATTTCTCCCTTCTGGAAACATGAATCGTGATTAATCAAATATTTTCTCTGTGGTAGGCCATTTAAAAGCCAGATAGGTTGAAGTACTTTGTGTTTTAAAGCTGAAACTATTTACAGCATAAACATCTTGTTGATTAACATTATAAAATAATCCACTTTCATTCAACAAAACTTGCAGATTTAGGTAATTAAATTCCCCACTTGCAGACTCAGCCACCAGTCATTTTCACCTACATAGTAAAATGTGTCTACAGAAAGTGTAAAATATTCACTTACAGAGGCTGCAAAGTATTCACTTAGAGATGTCAAAATACTCACTTTCAGACAGTAAATTGTGATAACAGATTCTGTAAAATATCCATCTTCAAATAGTAAAATGTTATGTTATCAGAGATGGTAATATATTCCTTTTCAGACAGTAAATGGTTATGTTAATAGAAACAGTAAAATATCCACTTTCAGACAGTAAATGGTTATTTTGACAGACTATAAAATATCCAGGTACAGACAGTAAATGGTTGTGTTGACAGACTATAAAATATCCACATACAGATAGTAAATCCTTATGTTGACAAAGACAGTACATTACCCACTTTTAGATAGTAAATGGTCATGTTAACAGATTCTGTAAAACATCCATCTTCAGACAGTAAATTATCCACTTTCAGACAGTAAAAGGTTACGTTGACAGAGACAGTAAATTATCCACTTTCAGACAGTAAAAGGTTACGTTGACAGAGACAGTAAATTATCCACTTTCAGACAGTAAAATATCCACGTACAGACAGCAAAGGGTTATGCTGACAGAGACTAAAATATCCACCTACAGGCAGCAAAGGGTTATGCTGACAGAGACTGTAAAATATCCACATACAGACAGTAAAGGGTTATGCTGACAGAGACTGTAAAATATCCACGTACAGACAGCAAAGGGTTATGCTGACAGAGACTAAAATATCCACATACAGACAGTAAAGGGTTATGCTGACAGAGACTGTTAAATATCCACATACAGACAGCAAAGGGTTATGCTGACAGAGACTGTAAAATATCCACGTACGGACAGCAAAGGGTTATGCTGACAGAGACTGTAAAATATCCACGTACAGACAGCAAAGGGTTATGCTGACAGAGACTAAAATATCCACGTACAGACAGCAAAGGGTTATGCTGACAGACTGTAAAATATCCACGTACAGACAGTAAAGGGTTATGCTGACACAGACTAAAATATCCACGTACAGACAGTAAAGGGTTATGCTGGCAGAGACTAAAATATCCATCTTCACACAGGAAAATAAATCATGTCCACTGAGACTAAAATATCAAATGATCAAAAGACAAATAAGGACAGTAAAATATACACTTTCATACACTAGAGGACAAATTGTGGAAATTTGAGGTTTGAAAACATTAGAAGAGTGAAAAAACTGTACCAAATTAAACACTCTATGCTCGTGGGCCTTGTTCTTGCTGAGAGGAAATGTCAACTTGATAGCCTGTGTTTGAACCTCCAAATTGCTTATTGCTTCGCTTTATTTTCCAACACGATGAAGTTAATCATATTAAGAGATGGGAAAAAATAAATTATGTCCATAAAGTCTTCAGCAGAAACAAGACACAAAACAGTATAAAAAATAAAACAAAAGAAAGTGTAAACTAATCTAAATCCATTAAATGTGATCAAATGATTTGGATACATTTAGATTCACTTATACTTCCTTTTCTGTACTTTGTGTGTGTGTGCATCTTAATCATGATGAAGATTTCATTATTATAAAAGTTGACTGTATTTTTTCCTGTCTCATAGTCAGACTTTTTCATTTTACCTTATTTTTATTGACCTCATTGTTTTATTTAGTCTTAATGTAGTTCCCCTCATGTTCCCTTTCTTTTGTGCCTTATACGTTGTATGTTTTTCAAATGCATATAATCTACTTATCTAACCGTCATTTCACTGTCTCTTCTACTATACAGATATTAACAAACAGGGAAACCCGAGGCCTGTGAGCAGTAAATAATTTATGAAAAGGTGTAAGTGGTAGGGATTCAAAAGAAAGAAAGAAGGAAGTCACTAGACAACACAAAAGTAACAACAGTGACAGGCACTTTGGTGATTCAAATAAAGGATAATCTGAATGATGCCATCACCTCAGGATAAGAGTTCACCATGACAGCACACTCATTATCATATGCCATGTCACGGTTCACTCTTGCAGCAAGGCAATGACATCTTTCAAATGATCACTGGATCGAACTGCTGAACAGCCTATCACTTCTGCTACTTTTCTGTTGTCATGTCATCCTTTCTTTAGGGTGCCTTCCACTAACCTATTAATCATTTATGTCTTCTACCACGCGATTATTAAGTAAATATCAGTCAGAATGATACTGTAAAATGTAGAACTTTTATTAAGCAAACAGAAATAGAGAAAACATCCCTTGAATATAAGTAGCCACCATAAGAAATATGTAAGCCATGTTCTCATGTCTATTTATAAACAAGAAGCAACCACTATAAAGCAGAACTTCTAAAAAATGGTAGAGGAAAAAAAGTAGGAATATATAAGTACATCTTAGGTTATTAAAAACATATGTGATGTAACATCATAAAATCAAGCAAAAGTAAGACTGGATATTTTCAAGAAAATAACAAAACAAATGTGAAAATGGGATGAAGATAATCTTACTGAGATTCTGGTATTTAAAAGGGGAAAAAAGTTCCCCACTATAATGGGTTTTTTTTTTTTTTTAATGTTCGCTTCTTTGCTCAATCAGGATAAACGTTAGAAGTGTCCAAAATAATTTTTTATGTATTTAGCATACATTTAAAAAGCTGTGAATTCTGATATGTCCATTTTAACTAGATTTTCTCAGAACTCAGACTTCAATACACTCTTAAGGCAACCATAACTTTTCAAGAAATTAGATCATTTTGATACTGCTTTCACCAGTGAGGTGACTTGTGTATGACCTTGTGACGTTCATATTCTAATACCATACATGCCAAGTACTACAGGTTAACCGAAATCTGTACAAGTAATTCGCCTAATTATTAAATATAGCTGTATATATAAATCGATCGTCTTGCGCCACACCTTAGCCGATATTTGTGCCAATAGATTCGGCGAGATGATAGGCCACGTGAATAAAAAAAAATCAACCAATGAAATCAAGCTGCCTATTTTTCGATTGATGCAGGATTTGCGTGGCGTGTAATCAATCAATATTCTGCGCTAATGCTGACGGCAGGTTACTGATTATTTTAACGATTACGTCGCATTGAGCATAATTTGTTATTAAGGCTGCTTATAAGCAAAAAAACAGTGGTGGATACCACTACATATTACTTGATTTGTCTAAAACTTGTAGAATCTGTGTAAGAAGTGTACATACGAATAATAATATAATAAGAATTTTGAAACTGAAAAAAAAACATCATGAAAGCAAGGCAAATTTGTATCTTAACCCGGATCAGAGCTCCGGGAAAAGTTTTTTTTTGGAGTTACTTCTCAACTAAGCTTTAATTTCTTAAAAAATATTTTGATTTTTCTTTGGTCGATAAATCATTAATACGATCATCGAGCGAGCTATTTTTATTAAATAATTAATTACTATCAATGTTTGTCGTATTGACAATTGACACTAAAAGTCATATGGGTATTTAAAACTGCCAATTGGACTAAAATCGCGATTTTCATTTTTGAAATTCGGTAGAGAATAAATTATGCTAGTGCCAGTTTATATTTTTGAAGTTCGGTAGAGAATAAATTATGCTAGTGCCAGTTTATATTTCTGAAGTTCGGTAGAGAATAAATTATGCTAGTGCCAGTTTATATTTTTGAAGTTCGGTAGAGAATAAATTTTGCTAGTGCCAGTTTATATTTTTGAAGTTCGGTAGAGAATAAATTATGCTAGTGCGTTTATATTTTTGAAGTTCGGTAGAGAATAAATTATGCTAGTGCCAGTTTATATTTTTGAAGTTCGGTAGAGAATAAATTATGTTAGTGCTAGTTTATATTTTCATTGCAAATTATAAACTTTTTAGTTTAAAAAAATTAATATGATCATGTGATTTTATCATTTTTAAAATTACATCAGATATTTATGGAAATAATTCAAAACCGCCCAGGAAACCTCCCCATTCCATATCATAAAACAGGATAATATAGGTTAGTTAAATTTTTCTCTTTGCAATAATAATGATAACAAAGTAGTAAAATCAGTTGTGAGAACAGTGGGACATCTGTTTCAATGTCATGCTTTTAAGTCCAAACATCTTTAGGGTTAGGATTTCTAACCTATAGCCCTTGTTATTGTGTCTCAGAATTCTTTTATAAGGTCCTATCAAACACAGGATTTCCCAGTCTGTTAGTCATAGTTAAGCGCAGAAATAGACTAAATGATGTTATGATCACATCATTTTAACAGCGTAAAATAAACTCAGACACTTATTGTTTCAGTTTTAAAATAAGTGAAGATCTGCTTTAAAAGGCAGAGTCCGCATGTTTCAATTATAATGCAGCCCACTGTAACTGAACGTATTTTTACACGGATGAACTCTTTTGATACATTTTTTTCAGTCTTTGTACAGGTTTTGTGGGTCTTTGTACAGATATTTTGGATTTTTGTGTACAGGTTTTTCATCTCCGAGGTGTGGCATGTATGTAATACTAAAAAATATTAATACGTTTGATTTTTGTGATGGAACCTTTGGGGGGGGGGGTCCATGAATGAATTCTAGAGTGCAAATGTACGAACATAACCTAAGATTTAATATGCAACATTTTAAATTATGCTTTTATGCATATTTTTTCTGAGAAAAAATATATCAAAGGGGTCCGGGGTACAAAAAAGGTTAAGAAACCTGGGTGTATGGGGAGATAATGTACAAATTATATTTAAAATATGTAATTTATCAATGTTACAAGCAAAAACTAAGTATTGTAGACCAGTACATGAGCAGACATTCAACAGGAACCACTTCAGGATTGTAGCAAGAGTAACAAGAAATAAAATGTGTTGACATACAGGTTTGGTTAGGTCAAAGTTTATGCCAGATCTGCATCAATGATTACAGCTTCCCCTAGAACTAAAATACTGTGAAGCTTAGTTGCTTTTTGAGCATGCACATCCATCTTCTGCTGGTAGTGAGAGCTCCTACCTTCTTATCTGCCCATTTCACTGAATGAACTTCCAGCCTTATCCATAATTAAAACTTGTAATTATAGTAGGGGTCGACATCAGGCAGATCCTGATGATTGACAGATTACAGGGGCTAACATTAAATATAATTAAGCTTTATTGATGGAACTGAAGGATGTAAATCGTCTGGCAGAGATAAAAGTTACTTATTCCAAATACACTGAAACCTGAAAACATTCAGGATTTTACCAAGGAAGATCTTAAGAAAGCTCAGTGTTTCTAATGTAGATCCCCCCAGATCTTGAGTTGTCTGCCACTGTTTTAAGGAGATACCTTGCAGATTCATGCCATCAACACAAAATAAGCAGTTTTCCCATCCTCTCCATCATGTGTCCATGAGAATAAACCATCATAAATAAGCAAACATGAATTGATGATTGGCAGGTTTTTTTTTCTATTTTCTCAGAATACTCTGTTATGGTTGCCATAGAACGGTTGAAGTCTAGAGCTCTACACCCATTAGGTCTTCCATCACCTGCCTCCATTCTTCTTACAACTGCCTTGTTTTTCCTGCTCCAAAATCATGGATGCGTCTGCCCACTTCGTGCTGTTTGCTGTGGAGCTTACTCCTAATTCCCAATTTCTCTGGAATGTTCTGTTTTTATTCGCATAGAAAAATTAATTTCTATTTATTGTTATTTAACATTTTTATTTTTACAACATTTAAAAACATATTTGTTATAAAAAAATTTTTTCCATTTTAAAACAGAAACGGTATACACAGAACTGGCATAGACTGAGGCTCTCCATATTTCTGCTTTAAAGCACTGATGTTGACACTGAATCAACATTGCCTTCTAATCTAAGAAACATAGGACAAGAAAAGCACTGGCGTGTAAACTGTCTTCAATAAAAGCCATCACCATTTTGAGACCTATCAAGACAGTGTCAACCACTCTAACCCAACCTTTCTCAACCTGTTTATCCTGGAGGAACCCTTGACATAATTGTCAGGTCTCAGGGAACCCCTGCATAACAATTATTATATCTACAGCTCACGGTACGTTAGCGTGATCAGTAAGTAGTAAATATAACAATTCAATAAAAATTGTCAATGCTTTTTTGAGTAGAAAATGGATCAGTTCATTTTGGCCAAGTGATTAATCTACTCCTGTTGTGTGGTTCCCACTCCCCACAAAGGTTACCAACTGTAATGGAAGTCAGTAGTGTAATGTTAATGTTAATCAGAATCAACGTCATTGCACTCCGGGCAAACCCATAGATGCTCAGTCTCCCTCAGCAAATGTCGAAGGGTATGAATGCTAATTGTTCCTGTTGTGCACTGGTTGTATACATGGCGGATGCATCCTCTTATATGTACATCCCTGCTGGTCTTACGTTTGATGCCAAATTCCAGCAGAATTAGCCTTGATGATTCATCGATTGCAGTGTCATTCTCTAATAGATGAACATGAATTGCCCTCAGTATTTCTTCCTTATCCATGGCCAATGCACCTTTTATGGGTGCTCTTGAAGCTAGTCTGTCAGCTCTTTCATTGCCATGTACCCCGGCATGACCAGGACAGTAGATCCATTTCAGTTCTTGAAGATTCAATGCTTCAATGGAGGTTTTCCATTCATGTCGAAGCCATCCATTTTGGACCTTTCGAAGAATGTATTGTGAGTCTGATACAAAAATAATTGCCTTTGTTAATAAAGTCTCTGACAGCCATCTTAAGGCAGCAGTAACTGCCTCTACCTCCATTCTCATGCTGGAGGTTGTTACCATGTAAGCCCCACTATGTTCAGCTACGGTTCTGCCCTTTACTCTAGCAGAGAAGCCCCACCTGATTTATTACCACATATTACAGACTCATCATACACAATGGCATCATCATCCCCAGCATTATCATTTATAAGCTGATCAATTTCCAGCTCTGCTCTCCCATTGGCCCAAGTTGTGCATTCTCTACCAAGGCTGATGATGACTTGCTGGTAGTTCATCCAGCTCTCAAGTGACTTACTCTACTCTTCTCCCTTGAATATATTTTCAACTGGGGTCACCTAAGTCTCCTCTGCCTGCACCATCCATGACATCCCCCTCTTTATTCTCGCTCCTTTGATGTCAGCTATGTTCCCGTGCAGAGGATGCCTTTTGTCTGTGGTTACACGCATATATGCTTTTACCTGGGCCATCATATATCTGGATCTAACTGACAGCAATCCAAGCATGTGCTGCATCATCACAATTAGGGTATCTCACGTGCAGCCCAAGACTATACGCATCCCTTCATGTTGAATGCGTTCCAGTCATTCACATTGTGATATTGACAGTCAGTTGTGTAGGTAGAAGAAACTTCAAGTTTTCCTTTTTTTAATATGCTACTTGACTTTTTTTTTTAAACCTTATCTAATTAGGCCTAAAAATCTGACCACAAATTTCTAATCTGCAAGATGATAATGAAATATTGTACATGCAAGAGTGAACCACGGTCCTATTGTGCACTGCCATATGGCGCTGCTCAGTCACTGCGAGCACCAACATCGCCTGGCGTGCAAAGTTAAAAAAAAAAACGACGTTTATTTTTTCAATCATGATCTCTCACGGAACCCCTAGCAACCTCTTGCGGAACCCTAGGGTTCCGTGGAACTACGGTTGAGAAACCCTGCTATAACCTAACACATGTGCTCGGGAAGTTGGGGAAAAGTAGAGGAAGATAAAGGGCCAATGAAAAATAATAATGTAGGAAAACACAAACGTGGAAAAAGATCACAGATAATATGACAGTAAGCTTTATTATGGATTTTTCTCTTTGTGATCAAGATTTTTGGAAGAAACACTAAGCGGTTTACATGTACTTTCACGCATAGCCCGGTTTATGTTCAGTTTTGGTTCACTTTCAGATTTTATAGAGTCTCTACTTTCCTTCAGCTGGCCCTCAGCTTCAGGACAACCAACATTTTCACTATTTTTTCTGTCAGAACTCATGTCCTCTGTGGACTTCGCTACATTACTCTTTTCCTGCAGAGTCTGCTCATTACATTTGTATGCTCTGCCAGTAGCCCAGCTTTCATAACTACCTTTTGTGTTTATCTTTCTCTGAAGTTCCTTACTGTCTACACTTTGTTTGGCATCTTTTTTAACACCAATAAACACTTTCTTCTGACTCAGTTTGTGAGAAGAAGATCTGCTAAGCGGCAGTTCTCCTCTCCAAGAAAATCTATCTTTTAATGCTTGTCTGATATCACTCACATCAGCACTGGATAATGATCTGGACTTTTTAGACAAAGTTTTGGAATCACCCATGAGTCCTCTCATAAAGCGGGGAGATGCAGAATATTTGGCTGCCATTGTGGATGTTGAGGATGTGCTTGGAGCTGCAGGAGGAAGAGACGCTACTGTAGCTGAAATTCGAGGAGTGGAAGAAGAGCGTACAATGGGTTCATCTTTACCCAGAGTTCGTCCTTCACTTATATTGCCCATAATATTTAATCTTTCCCTGCTTTTTATGATTTCTTGTCTCAGAGATAACCTCTCCCTGCTTTTTCTCAGGTCATCCTGCAAACTGTCTCTTAAATCTTCCTTGTTCTCATAAATGCTTTTTTTCTTTAATCCTGGATCATCTGCCTCAGTCAGGTAGAGATTCACAGCTTGTGTGACAGCAGAGGGCACAGGTTCAGATCGTCTTCTCCATGACTCTAGGTCTAACCTGTTTTGAATAACTCTTCTAGGCACTTCATTGCCTCCTCTCATTTCGCGTATCGCTGGCTGGGAGGAGACGATGTAGGAAGTAGCTGATGCAGAAGCAATAGCTGAAGAGTCGTCTGCAAATGGAACAGGATTTCTGGTATCACGACTGTCCAAAATAGGATTCAGTGCAGCAGCAACAACCTCTTCCGCAACATCACTGTAAGCAGAAGAAACCTGAGGCCGAGCATGTTCTGATTTTGGCACTGAGGAACGTGGAGGGATTAAAGGCTTTGTGTGGCATGTCTCCAGGAAGATATCAGAAGGTCTCTGTGCAACACTGGTGGATGTAATCACTGCTGGATCAGGTGACCCATTCCTTCTGCCAGAGCTGGAGTTGTTTGGAAATAGTGCTTCTCTCAAGTATGAATCTGATGATATGCTCTCCAGTTTTCTTCTGCGCATAATGGGACTGCCAGGAAATAAAGAAAGTGCATTCCCTCCTGTAGGATTGGGAGTCATCTGGGACAGCAGTTGCTAAAAGTTAAAAAAAAAAAAAAAAAGAAATATAACAAAGGCAAGAGCAATATTTTTCAAGAAAGAATGACAAGAAAAGCTATTTGAAATGAAAATTTGATAGGTATTTCCCGTTACCGTTCTTAGAAATTCATATCTTGAATTTCATGTGATAACGATGTTTATTTTTTTAGAAATTCATTTTATTTTAACGTATCCATCAAGAACTACCTAGAAACACCAAACATGCATATAGTCTTCCTCCCCATCAAGACAGAAATTCATCAGTATTTAGAATACCTTTATACATGAGATATTTATTGGTACATTCAGTATTGTCAATGTCTAATTTTTTTGGTGCTCAGTAAAATCCGAAGAGTCATTCTGCAGTGCCATTAAGTTATTCAAGTTTTTGTAGTGATCCTGTTTTTTGCATAATGTCTACTGAGAGTGATTATTCACAACTTTTCACCCACTTGGAAAACACATCATTAGTTTTGGGTTAAAAATTTTTTATTTTTTTTATTAAATCGGTTAACTCTTTCATTCCAGAGTTATTTTGCACGCTGTGCCAGACTTTTTTTGTGGGCAGAATTTTATAGAGTGAAGTGTTCATCTTTCAGTCTAAATTTGTTTGTGAATTTTCCTTTGAACATGTACTTATTATATACCAAACTGTAGGGAAATTGATAGAGAATTCAAATATATAATGTCTTTGGTAGTGTTAACACAAGTATGTTCGGTATACTTAAAACATTTTGCATGTAAAATTGAAAAACGCTAAAAAGTTGACTGTAGAATACGATCTTACCAAAGACAAATTACTGTTGTAGACAATAAAACTTTCTTTTTAGTCTTCAAACATCAAGTTAATCCATATACAAGTAAAAAAAAACATGCTTATGGCCACAATTAGTACATTTAGTGTTATTCACACCAGTTTTTCCGTGGTCCTTTGTAAGAAAAATATAAATTATGCAATCGTGCATTACGTAATTTTCAAACAAATAAAGAAGAATAACGTCATATAAAAACTTTTTTACTCTTGTTTAATGTTTTAATTGTATCCCTAGCTTTATCTTCTACCAAGAACTAGTGATTAGATGTTACGGTAGGTCTAGTTTTGTTGCTTTTTGATCGGCCAGAATACGACTACGCCCACTCATCAACTAAACCTAGTGTGTCTAGCTTTTCTGCACAGATTCTGTATTTCGACAACAAACTGTGACTACCAAACAATCATCATCAATGTCAGCAATGTTTCAAAGTAGTTTGACACATTTATTTGCTTAGGAGACTTAGAAAATGTAAATATAAAGCGAGACATATTTCTCTAGCAACAACAACGAAAAACGCAAATCTTCACAAAAATTGTGATAATAACATCAAAACACGCACATGTGCTGATTAACTACAGTCAAATTAGTTGTTTAGATAGTAGCGGAAGTCATTCTACGAGTTTTAATATATGAACTGCATTAAACGGACGATTTTTAAGGTTTATGCGTGATAAACTAAAAACCACGCTGTGAGCGTTGCTCTGGCACGGCGCGTTGAATTTTGCAACGCTCAGAGCGTTGGTCTGGAGTCAAAGAGTTAATAAGTGGCTAATCTGGAAAACTTCTAAGTAAGCAATATTCTTCAATATACTTTCAACAAGCAAACTATTTCAATATAAAATAAAATTTAAAAAAGTCTTCAACGAGGTTATGTAGCACACCTTCAAAGCCTCACTGTGCTGGTATTCCAGCCTCGCCATCTCTGTGGCAACAACGGGTGGCAGATCTGGGATGGAGCAGTACAGAGAAAACTTACCAGTGATGATAAGATGCTGAAAATGGAAGCCAAAAATGTGAATGTGCATAAGGCAATGTATGAAGTAATGAATAAAGCAGCTATAGTCAATTTTTAATAGCAAAATATAATATGCATAGGATACAGGAGGAGTGTCTGCCTGCAATCAATGGGACAGACATAGCAAATTCTGCTTTAACCATCTCTGTCTGTCTGTTTGTGTAAGACATTACTTCCCAAATAGGAAATACTGTGAACTTCTTCAATCTAACGATCACTGATGTTTATTGTACATCATCATTTTTCTTTGTGCTCCTTATGGAGCATGCAGCCATCACCACAGCTGGTCCCCTTGTAGGAAGCCTGCATCAAGCAGTCACATGCTCTTACAGTGGTGGTTTATGTGGCAAGTTGTTTTACATAATGAGGTTGCCATCCTCATACACAACCTCACACACAACCACATACACAACCTCACACACAACCTCACACACAACCACATACACAACCACACACAACAACACACACAACCTCACACACAACCACACACACAACCTCATGTTAGTGACCTTGCATGAGGGTGCAGTAGTCTTATTCTTTCTTTGTCTTTTCAAACCCCCCCCCCCCCCCGAACTACACACAGCTTTATTGTACGTGCTTCCCTATTATTTATTTTCCATTTTCATTGTTTTATTTACGTTCTTGTGTAGCCATTTTTCTTCAGATCTAAATAGTAGATATTGAAAGCATCTACAAGTCATTGGTGTATAATAGCCCCTTCAGTCATAACTGACTATGGGAATGTGCTCCTGAGGTGACAGCCCTCAGCTATTTTTTTCCCGGTGTTCCTTTCGACGTTTTCTCATCTCTTCTGCTTGCTGTGAAAGCTTCTTTTCGCCCAATCTGAGGTGGTGCCGTCGTGAGCATCGCCAGTTGGTGCGATCGACAGCTTCATCCTCCCAGGTTGCTGGATTTATGTCCAGTGCCCTCAGCTGCAGTTGCCCAACTTTTCTGTTGCCAGTTGTCTGTAGAAGATATCTTTTGGAATGCAACCATCTTCCATGTGGAAATTAGTGTCTGTAGAAGATATCTTTTGGAATCCAACCATCTTCCATGTGGAAACTAGTGTCTGTAGAAGATATCTTTTGGAATGCAACCATCTTTCATGTGGAAACTAGTGTCTGTAGAAGATATCTTTTGGAATGCAACCACCTTCCATGTGGAAACTAGTGTCTGTTGAAGATATCTTTTGGAATGCAACCATCTTCCATGTGGAAACTAGTGTCTGTAGAAGATATCTTTTGGAATGCAACCATCTTCCATGTGGAAACTAGTGTCTGTAGAAGATATCTTTTGGAATGCAACCATCTTCCATGTGGAAACTAGTGTCTGTAGAAGATATCTTTTGGAATGCAACCATCTTCCATGTGGAAACTAGTGTCTTTATGATAAATTATGAATTGCACAACAGAAATTCAGCTTTAACTTTATGGTTAATGACCCGAACAGGAAAATTCTTTTAGGCTTTGAACTGTACTTCAAAAACATGTAATTTTAGCAGTGGGACTTTGGTATTTGACGAGAAATGTATTATTTTGTTGGAAAATTCGCACAACAGCATTGAACATCCTAATAATATTAACAGAGGTATTGAGTTAGCAGTAAAACAAAAATAATGAGTGTGTCAAGGAAATAAACAATCTCAGAATTTTGTTTGATATTAAATGGATAAAAATACCCTTCATCCTGTTAGGGTACATATAGTGTATACAACTGTAATAAAATATTTAATATACTCTGTACAGGCATGTTCTTTTATCATGAAATATCTGGTTGGGGTCGGAGTGGCTAACAGATATGGCTTCTCTTCTTCCATCCTTAGCCATCGACCGTCAAAGCAGACAATGGCCAATCACGCCTAGTGGCGTCTTAAGGGCAACAACAAATTGATTTTATTTGCCGTTGTTTCCCACCATGCCTAGTGGCGTCTTTAGGGCAACAACAAATTAATCTTTATTTGTTGTTGTTTCCGTAATCAAAGTGACTGGCAAACATGTGATCAGCCCATTGTGCATCAGATATGGCGTCTGCCTCAAATTCTAGAGATACCGGGTTTGATTCCCAGTTGAGGGAATATAATTTATGGAAATTTTTTCAGAACCAGTGGTCCTAATGATGTCATACTCCACCCTGGTATCCTGGGTAATGAGATTGGATGTCTAGCCTTCTCGGATAAGGGCGAAAAAATAGGAGGTCCCGTGTGCAAGTTTCGCATGTTAAAAATCCCACGGCAGTTGGAAATCGTAAAGAGTAGGCCTATCATGCCGCTAACCTGGCAAATTAAAAAATTAGAAACCTACCCACCACAAAAATATTCACAGAATGTGTGATTCCTATATACACACATTGGGATTCTCACCCGTGCTACAGAGTTCATGCACTGTGCTGAGATCCTCCTTGTGTGATCTAAGGGAGGAGATCGGAGCACTGATGGAGTTGTCCATGTGCAATGAAGATAGTCCTTAAAACCAAACAAACTAAACAAACCAAACCAAATAAATATTTGGTTTTAGCTGCATTAATATGAGCAGTTTCTTATTTTTAATTGTCTAATTACACTGACAAACAACATTTTTCTTTCTTATATAAGAATAAGTGTTCTTAGGTCAGTTTCTTGCGCTGATTTCACATTTGAAATCCGTTTATCTCTATCACGTCGGGTTCTTAAGATATTTGTGAATAAATATATTTTTGGGAAACCGTTATTTGCTCCGTTTCATTTTTACTATATAACTTTTTAAAAATTAATAAAATGCAAAATAATTCTACTTTTTATACTGCTAAAAGATGCATGACATATGTTACGTTATATTTCAAACAGTTACTGTATTTTGAAATAATTCTGAGTGAAATATGGCTTCTAGAAGTTGTAGAAATTCGGCTGTTACGTGTGCAGATATTTTACTGATCGTGTTCACCAGAAAAAATTTTCACCATTGCTAAAGAAAGCATATGAACTTTATTTCGATTCGAAAGTTGATGATGCAAATAAATCTTGGAAGCCAAATGCAGTTTGTTCGACTTGTGCAAATACATTGGCAGGTTGGTTACGAAAATCGCCGAAGCATAAGTCGATGCCTTTTGGAGTGCCAGTAATATGGCGTGAACTGACAAATCACGCTACTGATTGTTACTTCTGCTTGACAAATATCTATGGTTTCACTTTTAAAACTAGAAAGTCTGTGGTTTATCCAAATATTGAATCGGTTTCGAAACCAGTGCCTCATGATCCAATCACGTGTCCAATCCCAGTTCCACCAGAACAATATCCGTTGGACGTGAATGAAATATCAGAAAGTGATAGTTTACCTGCTTTAGAAACTAATTCTGACTCGGATTATGTACCGGTGAATGATGGTGTTCACTTAATTAACCATTCAGAACTTTCAGATCTAATACGTGATCTCGCTCTCACCAAAGGACAAGCGGAATTACTCGGTTCGCGACTCAAAGAATGGAATCTTTTAGCGCCCAATACTCCGGTATCTAAATTTCGTCATAGATACAGAGAACTTGTTCAATACTTTGAGATGGATGATGACATTTGCTATTGCAAAGATGTAAAAGGTCTAATGGTGCACCTCGGTCATGAGCACATAGTCAACGAATGGCGACTTTTCATCGACTCTTCCAAGACTAGTCTAAAAGCCGTGTTATTGCATAATGGAAATTTATTTTCATCAATTCCAGTCACCTACTCTGTTCATATGAAAGAAACTTATGACAATATGGCTATACTTTTGGCAAAAATAAAGTACAATGACTACCAATGGCGGATTTGTGGAGACCTAAAGGTCATTGCAATTCTCACGGGCATGCAGACTGGGTATACTAAATTTTGTTGCTTCCTATGTGAATAGGACAGCCGCAACAGACAGGAACATTATGCAAGAAAGGTGTGGCCTATCAGGGATCGTATGCAGCTCGGGCATAAAAATGTAATACACGAGCCATTAGTTAACAAAGACAGCATCATTTTACCACCGTTACATATAAAGTTGGGGCTCATGAAGAATTTCGTAAAAGCGTTAGATAAAACGAGCAAAGCTTTCACTTATCTTCGAGAAAAGTTTCCGCAAATTAGCGATGCAAAGATTAGCGATGCAAAGATAAAGGAAGGTATCTTTGTAGGACCTCAGATTAGGAAAGTTATTGCAGACAAACAATTCGAGAACTTGTTACATGGTAGTGAACTTCGCGCATGGATGGCATTCAAATCGATCGTCGATAACTTTCTGGGAAATCACAAATCTGTCGACTATGTGCATATTGTTAAGCAGTGCATAGATGCATACAGAATTATGGGCTGTAACATGTCCCTCAAAATCCATTTGCTCGATTCGCATCTTGACTTTTTCCCTGACAACCTTGGCGAAGTCAGCGATGAACATGGAGAACGATTCCATCAAGATATCGCCGTAATGGAGTCACGTTATCAAGGACGGTGGAGTGTGACCATGCTTGCCGATTATTGTTGGATGCTTCATCGCGATGTACCACATGCCATTCACCGACGAAAGTCGACTGCAAAGAAATTCAAGCCTACATAACTGTTATACTTCTTGTACAAATGATGTTGTAATACTGTATGCGTTGTTAAAAAACTTCAATTGCGTATTTCTAGAGATCCCGACCTGATAGAGAAAAACGGTTTGCAGATTTAAAAACAGCGCATTAAAATTGACCAGAAAAACATAGAAATGTTAGAGAAAGAAAAAAAAAATTTTTTTTTGTTAGTCAGTGTTATTTGACATGTTCTTGTTGGAGCTATGAAAAGCTTGTATGTCCTCCTATTAAGCATTGATTCTAAACTGCTATTCAACCTCCGATTATTTTTTTTAAATTTCAAACTTATATTTATTATGTTTGCAGTGCCTCAACCTTTCTTAGTTTCTTGATCTGTCTTTTTGTTTCCTTCTATGCTAACATGGGGAGGTCACTATACTATTAGATCTGAACATCCTCTGGTATATAAATATATGTTCAAGGCATATCTGGTCTCATGCATTGTCATATCTTAGAGCTAGAGCTGCTGTAAACATTGCCAGCTTCTTCAGAAGGTTGACATAGACAAGTTTCTAGGCTGCCATATCAGCCATGATAACAGATGTATTGTCTGTAATACATTATCACTTGCCATTTGTGTGTGTGTGTGTGTATATATATCAGGGTGATTGAAAAAACACTTGCTGTTTTAAAATTGTAATTTCTTCACTCCTATCCAACTAATGTATATGAAACAAACATCACAATAAAGAAAATTAACTGCCATCTTATTACATAAAATGCACTATCACACAAACAATACAACTCAGTGTGAGTTCTAGTCTTTTCAACACGACTTCACAGCAGCAGCAACAATTTCTGCTGTCTCTTGTAACATCAGTTTAGTGGTCATTCTATTCTGTAATTTGTTTTATTTCGTTTATGCAACTTTTGTTGTCAAATGGCAGTTATTGCTCCTTGTTTTTGACACTCGCTTTATGTATTAAATGTCCAATTGACAAAGTGGTTACAGCGCTGGTCTCTCGCGGCAAATGTGCCAGGTTTGATTCACGGTATCGACACGCTTCAGTATACCCAGCTGTAAATGGTACACAACTTTGCACTTGAGTTAGGGAAGGAAAAGGCATTGAGGAAGGGAACTGATCACCCCACCTCTCAATGCTGGACAAAGTATAGTGAAGTCTCTAACAATTCACTCCCCTACAGCAGCATCTGCTATGGGATTACCTTGACCTTTACTTCCGAATTCTCAAGTTGTCTCAGTTCCATGCAAACCAAAATTAAGAAAAGGGAAAGCATGCAGTAAAGACTGAAATTCACTTAAGTTTTACCTCTATGATGACGATAATGAGACAGTAGGTAATAGAGGTTAACCCTGGACACATACGCTCCAACAGGCCTGATGTAACAACAAGGATACAGTTCACAATCACTGCTATCACGCTGGTCACCAGCAACACATCCTGTGAGAAAAACACATTTATAACTCTCAGATAAAATAACATTTATAAATCTCATATAAAATAACATTTACAACTCTCAGATAAAATAACATTTATGGCTCTCAGATAAAATAACATTTATGACTCAGATAAAATAACATTTATGACTCTCAGATAAAATAACATTTATGACTAAGATAAAATAACATTTATGGCTCTCAGATAGAATAACATTTATGAATCTCAGATAAAATAACATTTATGACTCTCAGATAAGAATAACATTTACAACTCTCAGATAAAATAACATTTATGACTAAGATAAAATAACATTTATGACTCAGATAAAATAACAACTCCGCTTAGGCCAGTCCCAAGCCCAGCTGAAAAAGGAGGAGGGTGGCCTGCATGGAGGCCGTAAGGAGGCAGCCCCTCTACCATGCAAAGGCACAACAGGCCAATCACCTGTTTGCTTTAATTCATGATTACGCGAACTACAAGAGAGAAAACCGGACTGATTCTAAAGGCGATGAACTGGAACAGACTACGGACTACGACTTATGGAACTTGGAACACAAGAAGTCTTCTTCTTCTTCTTGCGATCGCATCTTTGATGATTACACCGTCAGACGAGTTCTCATGATGAATTCGACTGTTGTTTGAAGTTCCTCTTTAACTCCATATAGCTTTGAGTTTAGTGTTGAGTCATTGGGCCAGTATATCTTTCTTAACTGGTCATACAGAGGACAGTCCTGTAGAACATGCTCAGCAGTTTGTTCGCTTAATCCACATGTGCACAGTGGTGAAGCAGACAATCGTAGCTTGTGCATGTGTTTATTCAGTTTGTTATGCCCTGTCCTGAGTCGAAAAATAGTTATCTGTCCCTGCCGGTCGAGAGTGTGATAGTCGTCTTTGGGTTGGTTCTGTTCTCTTCTGATAGTCTGGATAGCTCTCTTTTTCTCAAAGTATGTGACTTCATTATCTTCTTGTTCACATTCTCCTCCCTTTTTTGCAAGTTTATCTGCCTTTTCATTTCCGGGTACACCACAATGAGATGGTACCCACTGAAGTATGGTTCTCTTTTTGGCAGCTACCTTGTTTAGTTCATTTCTCAGATGCGGGAGTTTACCACCCTTGAGAGCTTGCAGGACAGACAGTGCATCTGTGAGGATGACTACCTGGTGGCAGTCAGAGTTGGTGTTATAAATCATATTTGCAGCTTGCTCTAGAGCTTGAACCTCAGCTGTATAGTTGGAACAGAATTTACCAGTGGGAATGTGCCTAGTCTCATAGTGGTTGTCAGGATATGAGATAAAGATACCAGCACCTCCATTCCTAACAGCATTAGTTGCTGATCCATCTGTATAGGCATGTATCCATGATTGATCGGGATAGCTTTCTTGGATCATACTCAATGTAGCAGTTCGTTTTTGCAGATCATTATACTCACATCCATTTGTGAGACCACTGACTGATGTATTAATTTGGAGGGCACTGCTGGCCTGCTCCCATGGTACAGGGTATAGGGTGGGCTTCAGTGGTGTTGTCTTCATGGATAGGTCTTCTTGATGCTGTCTTATAAGTCTTTTCCCCCGATGCACAAAGCTGCTACGCTTTAGACGTCCCAATGCCAGATCATCTAGTCTTGCCTTCATTGGGTGCATTTGCATACTGTTGTACTTTTCCATCTGGATCATGGTTTTTGTGTCTCTTCTATGGGACAATGTCTGTAATCCAGCAACCTTCTGCATCTCTGTTATTGGTGTAGTTTTCATGGCTCCTGTAATGAGCCTGAGAGCTTGATTTTGCACCTTGTCCAAAGACTGCAGATGTGAGTTAGCAGTTGATGACCATGCTGCTGAGCTAAACTCTAAGTGTGGTCTTATTACTCCATTATAAATCTTCTTTAGATTTCGTTCATTTGCTCCCCAGTTGGTACCTGCTAATTTTCTGAGTATGCCTAGTCGTCTTCGGGCCTTTCCTTCTGCATTTTCAATATGCTTATTCCATGTAAGCCTTTGGTCAAATGTCACCCCAAGATAGGTGGGGTAGCTTTCTTCCTTGATCACGGTTGTCCCTAGGTGTATGTTAGCTGATTTGTCCTTGGGGGCGAGGGAGAACAGTGTTGTGGAGGTTTTGTCTGTGTTTATTGTGATAAGCCATTTCTCTGCCCATGACACTAGCATGTCTGCTGCCCGCTGCATTCTATAATTTGCTGTGGTGACATTTTCATCAGCGCACCAGAGTACTAGGTCATCTGCATATAAGGCAGCTTTAACTCCTGCAGGGAGATCTTTCACCAGGTCATTGATGTAAACAAGGAAGAGTGTTGGGGAAATTACTCCTCCTTGAGGTACCCCCTGATGGAGCAACACTTTTCTGCTCTGCAGACCGTCAAGAGTGACTCTAGTTCTCCTGTTATGCAAGTATGACTGGATCCATTTCATCATGTTGCCTTGGATTCCACTTCTCCTAAGTTTTGCAATGAGGCCATCTTTCCACACCTTGTCAAAGGCCTGCTTGAAGTCGACCCAGATCGTTAGGACCTTTTTCTTCTCCTGGAAGGCATCTTCTATTGCTTGAGACAAGTAAGTAACTTGGTCTTCTATACTGTAGCATTCTCTAAATCCAGCTTGTTCCGGCACCAGGATCTGCTCAGACTCTAAATACCATTTCAATCTGTGGTTGACTATTCGCTCCATAGTCTTCCCAACACAGCTTGTGAGACTGATTGGCCGGTAACTTGCAGCCTCGGTCTTACATTTCCCTTTCTTTAGTATGGGTATTGTGATGGCTTCTCCATACTTGGGGTACCGTTCCTTTCAACCAGCTGTGGTTGAATATCTCAAGCAGTTTTGTCTTTGCTGCTGCTGAGCTCAGATTTACTAGCATTTCGTTGCTGATTTTGTCTGGGCCGGGTGACTTTTGAAACTTAAGCTTGGAAATAGCCTTCTGTAGTTCTCCTAGTGTGATGGGTTCCCTCATTGGGGCAGGAGTATCTGTCTGTCCCATGGTTGCCAGTATTTCTTTTCTTATCTCTCTCTGATGATCTATGTTAATGGGTAAGTTGCTTTCTGAACTGTATCTTCTAGCAAACAAGTCTGCAGCTTGTTTGCCTCTGAAAAGTTTGCCACCTTCATCCAATGTGATAGTCTGCCTAGGTGAGGAACGCTCTTCATTTAGAGACTTGACTAATCTCCAAAGTTTCCTGCCGTCTTTCTCAAGGTTCAGCGATGCCGTTTTAGTTCTCCAGCTTTTCCGTTTTTCTTCTAGCTTTGTTCTCTGAAACTCTGCTACAGCCTTTTTCCATTTGTTGTGAGTTTCAAGTGAAGGCTGAGACTCTGCGTCCTTTCTAGCCCTGTCCATAGCTTCCTGACGTTCTTGGAGTGTGCTGGACCAGTATGGTATGTAGTTACGCCGGCATCCTTTGGGAATGGTTTCTTTTGCAGCTTGTAGTATGCATCTGTTGAAGTCTTTTACCACTTCATTAATGTCTCTGTTCTGTACCTTGAGGGTAGACAGCAGCGTGTTCACCTGATGCCTGAATAAACCCCAGTTGGCTTTTTTGTAGTTCCATCTTGTAATGGCTGGGCCTGTACTGAGAGTTGCACTCTGGACAGTAAGAAAGATTGGGCGATGGTCGCTTCCCCCTAGTTGGTCTCCTACTTCTCTACTAATAGATCCAGCTATATCTGGTGTGGAGAAGGCAAGATCTGGTGTTGAAGTTGTGTGCCATCCTCTGGAGTAGAAGGTAGGAGTATCTGTGGCATTATTGACTAGGATTAGGGAGTGATCATCTTGCCAAGTTTCAACCTCTTCACCTCTGTGATCCAGATGGTTATAGCCCCAGCTCTGGGAGTGGCTATTAAAGTCTCCAACTGCTATAAAGTTGGTGGCTGGTACCTGTATAGAGCTGAGACTCAGGGGTTTGTTGTTCGGACAGTAATAGTTCAGGAGTTCTATTTCCATCTTGTCTACCTTTATCTGCAACAGCTGATATTCTGCTCCATCCATGTAGGTTTTCCTTTCGTGTGCAGGAATGTTATTCCTTACAAGAGTAAGTACTCCTCCTTTTCGTCTATCTTTTCTGTCGGATCTGAAGCATTGATATCCCCTTATTTTAAAGGTTTGATCTGCTTTCAAGTGAGTCTCTTGGATACAGCAAACACTGACTTGCTTCTCATACAAGATGTTTTCCAGCTCTGTCTTTTTGCTGTATCCAGCCTGCTTGCTGTTCACTCCCTCTGCATTCCAGTGCATCATGACAAGTGGCACTCTGGGTTTCTCTTTTTCTGTTTTGTTTTGGTCAGTAGTTCTTCTCCGCCGTCTGCTGACTCCACAAGACGGTCTAGAGGGTCCTCCAGTAGCTGAGGGTGGGCTCTGTCGAGGCTCAGAGCCCGGCACTGCACCTGCCTGGTGGAGCTCCACAGGGCGAGCACCAGTACGAGATTTATTTGACGGTGTACTCTCCATAGAAAAAAAAAAAGCGAGTTGCGTGATACTGTGGTTTCCGGTGCGCCTTCTGGCCCAGTATCTATGACTTTAGCACCTGTTCAACGGGAGAGTGGGCTCATCCCTAATCTGTTTATGTTCCCAGTAGTAGACTATTCGCAAGCAGCCTGGGGGTGTCACTGCTCTGCGCGGACCTTGTTTACCGAGGCGGCGTCCGAGCTCGTATGGTGAAAATATGGTTGCGTTATCTTCAAAATAGCCCTGTCTTTCCCATGGCTTTTCTGCCATCCTGCAACTTTGAGTTAGGGAGTTCTGAGCTCCAGTCTCTTTCCCAGGCATTTTATCCTGGCCTGGCACGCATACAGAGGACCCCACTTCTGGTTCTAAGTTAGCAGTTGGGGATAGGTGGGGTAGCACACTGTGCATTCCCCGTCATCCAGGGGGCTCTCCAACTATGCAGAGCTTGCATAATGCTGTGCTCTGGTTCTGGGCTCTCCCAAGGAATCCTCACGTCCTGCACAGAGCCACTTCCAGATACCCACCACCTGCCAACCCTCCATTGTAGAAATCTCCTGCATGCGGCCATCCAGTCAAGAGCCAGTATTAAGTCTGGTGCCCAAGTGATCCCCCCAAGCTCAGTGTGCAATGCTGGGTTCTCATCATGCTGCAACACAGGGGGGGGATTGTGATGCTCAGCCATCTCTCTCAACTCTGCACCGATAAGTGACATCGGGGACTTAACTGTGCCTCAGTACTGGGAGGCCCCGTTTCCGGGTACACCACACACAGCCAATTGAGGCAACGGTCGCCGTGGGCGTGTCTTCAGTGGGGAAGTTGTGGAGTCTTCCTGTCCATGTTCTTGCACATCCTAACACTGCCCGCAAGACATCGGAGGTTTGGAGAGTGGCCTTCTCTGCTTTTTTGAGCCGGGGTGGGCTCCCCGGGCAAGTCTCGATGGGGATCGGGACGTGTCCACGCGCCAGTGGGCCCAGCATCGGCCGCATCTGATGGAGGACTTGCTCTGCCAGGTTTGATGTGGATTTCCTACCGCCCCGGGTAGAAGCCAGAAGTGTACTGTGCCAGCTCTGGGGGAGATAAAGGGGGTGTTTCTGCGTCTCCTTGTGATACGTAGCCAAGGTAGGGCTCACAGTGCTCTTTCCCCGCCACCAAATTGCCTGCTGGTTACGCCGAGTTCTCCGAGGCTCTAGGCATGTGACCAAGAGACACAAGAAGTAAAAATGGGAAAGAAGAGGAGCTGATGGAAGAGATGAGGAAAGCAAAACTATAAATCCTGGCTATAACGGAAACAAAGAAAAAGGGACAAGAAGTCATGGATCTCGATGGCAACACGCTACTCTACAGTGGTGTACCCACATCTGAAAGAGCTAAAGTGGGCGTGGGTTGTGTAGTGGTTTTGATGGTATTGTATGATGGTGATATTACTAAGTGTAATGTATGAGGTCAGCTGTGAAGGCTCCTGAGATAAAATGTAGTTGTGAATTTTCAGAAGGGCCTTTCTTGCTACCACTACGACCTCACACCTATCTTTTTTCCTAATGAATGTGGCTACGTTATAATCTAGGGTACTGAATGTAATGTGTTGTATTGACATATACAAACACACACACACAGATATTAAATAATATATTATCAATAAAATTTAGAACACAATGAACTAAATCCAGCTGGTGAAATTTTAGAAAGTAAATCTTTTTTTAAATTTATTTGTTCTGAACCAAGGTTTTATTTGGCCAGAACATATGAAAAGATTTTGGAATTTATGAGTGAATGGCATGAATAAATGACATGATAAATAAAATGTGTGTACGTATACAAATTTTAAGATTAGTTAGTATTTCTACAGTTTATAATTTGATTTTCCCTGGGAGAACGATGAATAGATGTGCTGTTGGGGTGGCTTCATCCCTCCCTGTCTAAGTTTACCAAACATTGTCCATTAATGATGGAAGTAAATGGGATGTTTTAGTAGGAATTCACTTTGGGTGTTATGTCTATGAAGTTGGTGTAAATCCAGCAGACCAGCCTGCTTACGTAACTTTGAAGAAGTAGCGCTGGTGCTGGAATCTGGTGGCCCCACCTCTCCGTGCTTGGGGGCAATATATCGGGTGGCCCCATCTCTCCGGGCTTGGGGGCAATACAAGGCTGTTCTGCCGAGATGCGACACTGCACGGGTCCTCACTGTCAATTATCTACACAGCATTTGACACCACCTTTTGGTGTCAACATAAAAAACTCACAGCTCTGAAATAAAGTATTGGTTTGGGTTCAGAACCTTACCTAAGGAGCCACTTCTACACGTAACAATTTACAATAACACCATTTAGACAGGGTCAGATCTCTCTGACCATACAACACATCTTACCAAGTTGGTTTCCCATAGGATAAGTTCTCCCAGACTACATATTCAGAAATATGTTTATTAGCTTCTTGCCCTAGGATAGGATAGGTGATATGTTCCACTGATCTCAACACTTGATCTGTCCTTCCTAATCCTTGCTGGAGTTTATATATATTGTTTGTCCCTAGACCCTGAACTAGGGCGGGGGGTCTAGAGCAAATCCTTACTTGTTTGTAAGGCTAGATTTCGATATGGCAGTATCAAATCACTCGAAACATTAAACAATATTCAAAATATACAAAGAAATAATTTCAATCTTACCAGATTATGAATAAAGAACACAGAAATGCTAGCAAAACTCAGCTGAGCTGCTGGCTATAGTATGGCGTCCCTGAACTTATTTCAATTTATTTCATTTGGAAATCACCACACTTGAAATTTACTGTGTCTATCACTGGACAACTATTGAGGAATGGCCCCAAATGCGCGTCTGAGCGCCGATAATATGATTGTCTGTGGCCAATCAATGCCTTGGTTTTTTTAAATTCAAATTTCCTACACTAAAGTCATTTCAGTCATGCTTCAGTCAAGTATGGATTTTTATCTGTTAGTCCGTCCGTCTCTACTTGCGTTTTCACAAAAACGTACTTGTTTTTTTGAACCAACCTATTCGTCCCCTCTACACTTTTTGTCTGTAAAGTTATTTTTAGCCACAGCTCCCACCAATTCCCCTTCTCTTTCATTCTAACTAGATTTGGACACTTGAGTCTTCAAGGTCGCGATTTTTGTGCAAATAGTGACTTGTTTGATTCAATGCAGTCTTTCGCTGATGTGAACAACAGTCTTTTGTCATTATCTTCATTATTAGCTATCCGTCTGTATAAATAAAAGCATATTATTTCACTGCTCAGAATGGGCCATCCGGCCAGCTAATTTTTATATTCCTAACATTAATATTAAGAAAAAGTTACTTTTTAAATTTTGTAATATTTCAAGCATCTGCGTTTGCCGCTGAATTCAAATAAAAGGCTTGGTATCGCAAAAGCGTCCAATAAATGACTGTGGCGTATCATATCCAAGGTCCCTTCTGTCGAGTTCCTTACTTTATGTCAACTTGGGAAACGTGACTTTTTCTCCGTTTCCCCCCAATTGCGTCTCCTTAGCCTTGCTAGTCTCACGCAATTTTTTCAGTCATATTTTTTTTTTTTTCCTTTTGATCCGCCGTTCTCATCTTGTTCAAATGGTAACCGTTTTGATTTCCCGTCTAGCAAGTCAATTTTTATGGAGGGTGATGACCCGCGGTCAGGGCGATAATGTACTATCAGCAGCTTACGCATTATGTTTTTATCCTTACATTTTTTTCCTTTGGAGATATTTTTACGTTGTATCACTTGTTAATTTTATGACACATCTCCCCACTTGAAAACATGCCTACGGCAAGTTCTAAAACCAGTGATACACATAGATAAAATCTCTCCTCACGTCTGCCATTACTCTAATTTTGATCACAGGGGTGCTGACTGATGAAATCTGCACCGACATTAAATTTGCCTGGGATATATTGGATACTAAACTGATAAGGTTGAAGCAATAAAGACCACCTCAGCAATCTTGCGTTTTCATGCTTAGCCTGAGATAAGAATACGAGAGGCTGATGATCCGTCTCGACCACAAAAGTCCTACCATACAGATAGATTTGAAACTTCTTTATTGCCCAGATTAACGCTAAACATTCTTTTTCGCTTGTGGAGTATCCTTGTTCCGCCTTATTCAATTTGCGGCTTGCATAAGCGACTGGTTTCAGTTCCCCATCAGGTGAAGATGATCTTTGCAACAAAGCCCCTCCGAGTCCTACATTACTTGCATCGGTTCTTAAGACAAAGTCCTGTGTCAAATCAGGCAGTTTGAGAATAGGCTTGCTAGTGAGTTTTTCCTTTAACTCTTGGAACGCTAGTTCACATTGTGCAGTCCAAATAATTTTATCTGGAAGTCCCTTGCGAGTCAGATCAGTCAGAGGAGCACAAATAGCGTTAAAATTTTTGATGTATTTCTGATAAAATCCGCATAACGACACGAATGATCGCACGTCCTTTTTTGTTTGTGGCCTAGGTGCTCTCTGCAGTTTTTCCAAATTGTTAGGATCAGGGGTCATATTACCCTGATATACAGTGTGCCCCAAGAATTCCAACTCTTTGCATCCAATACAACATTTTGTTGGCCTAGCAGTTAAGTTCGCCTCCCGAAGTCTATTAAATAACATCTCTAGAGCTTCAATGTGTTCTTCAAATGTCTCTGTGGCGACGAGAATATCATCCATGAAATTCGTGATACATGGGTTATTCAGGGGATCCAACAATTTGCGCATCATCCTTGAAAATACACTCGGAGCATTTTTCAGTCCGAATGGTAGCATATTGAATTCATAATGTCCATCCGAAGTGCTAAAAGCCAAATAAGGTCTCACTTCAGGCTTCACTGGGATCTGGTAATAGCCTTTACTAAGATCCACCTTTGAAAAGTATTTTGCCTTGTTCAGTCTGGCAAATAACTGTTTTGTGTCTGGTAATGGATCCACTTGTCCTTCTGTGACCGCATTCAGTTTCCTGTAATCTATGCACAGTCTGTGTTCCCCAGACGGTTTCCTCAACAAAACGACACTAGAACTAAAAGATGATTCACTGTGTGAAATAATCCCCTCCTTCAACAAATAATCTATTTCTTCCTTCAATGCCTTCTCCTTCGCGAACGGAACAGAATAGGCTCTCATACAGATTGGGTTTGAGTCTACCAGTTTCATGTCATACTGTAGCAAATTTGTATGGCCTGGTTTATCTGTTAATACATCTGTATGTTCCTCCAGAACCTGTTGAACTCTCTCCCTCTGGTTTTTAGTCAGGTGCTTACTGACTTTTACCTGTGCTGCTGTTTCACAAGGATGTAATGGGTATTCATGTGAGGTGAGTGGTTCCTTTTGCATCTGGGTTGCAATAGCCAAGGTCAATAAGGGGGTGCTTTCCTGGAGTGGTCTGTCCAGATACTTCTTTAATAAGTTTACATGATAAACTTTCTCCTTCCCCTTTTTGTCAATTTTATAGTTTGTTCTAGACACCTTCTCTAGAACCGTATAGGGACCTTGCCAACCAATTTGTAATTTATTCTGGCTACCGGGTAGTAGAAGCACCTTCTCTCCCACAGCTAGTTCTCGGTCCTTTGCCTTCCTATTAAAATATGCTGCATGTTTCTTCCTGGCTTGTTTCAAATTATCATTTGCCAGTTTCCATCCAGCTTTCAGACGAGTGGTCAGTTCGTTCACGTATTGATAAGATGAGGTAACCGGTTCTTCCGCCTTCTCATCCGTCCAGGTCCTTAATAAAGCTTCTAAAGGACCTTTTATTGGCCTCCCAAATAGCAGAGTTGCGGGAGCCATCCCGGTTGAACTATGTGGTACCTCCCGATACGCAAACAATGCGGCGGGCAGGAATTGATCCCACAGATCCGGTTTTTCGTGTGCCAGCTTTCTCAGGATAGAAATGAGAGTCCCGTTGAACCTTTCTACCTGGCCGTTCCCTTGTGGATGGTACGGACTACAATGAAAGTGTCTGGCTTGAAATAGTTTAAAAACTTCTTCCGTTAGTTTCCCCTTGAACTGAGATCCATTATCCGTCAAGATTTGATGCGGGAATCCTAATCGGGTGAATATTGTAAGTAGTGCCTCTGCTACATGTTTTGAATCAATTGATGGCAGGGCTACCGCCTCTCCCCACATAGAACAAGTGTCCACCAGAGTAAGGATGTAACTGTTCCTCCTCTTGGTCCGAGTGAGAGGTCCCACAATATCCACTGCAACCCTCTCAAAAGGTGTTCCCACTATGGGCATTTCCCCTAGAGTTGCAGGAGCAGTCCAGTGCCTTGGAGCTACCCTTTGACATTCAGGGCAGGATTTGACATATCTTTTTATATCCTCCGTTATCCCTGGCCAGAAGTAATGACAAGCTATACGCTGTCCTGTGGCGCTGATCCCCATGTGACCACTGAAGGGAATCGCATGCCCGAGTTCCATCACTTTATCTCTATATGAGGTGGGAAGAACCAACTGGTTGTGACCATTTGTTCCAGTTCCGGCCTTCCTGTATAATAGTTTGTTCTTCATGAAATATTCCCCCTTGCTCGGAGGTGTGTGGCATTTGGGCAATTTTTTAAAACATGGCTTGAGTGTCCTATCCTCAGCCTGCGCCTTTCTCATCTCCTCTGGATGAGCATTTATAGGTTCACCTTCTTCCTCCTTCTTCTGTGACCTGGTCTGCACTGTCGCCATGATCACAGGCCTCTCGGGATTCCCCAAGAAGACGTATCTACACCCCAATATCAGAGGGTAGATTGGTTCATCTATCACTGCTGCTCTGATTTCTCCTTCCACATAGCGAGTTTTCACCGTTATCCTTGCGATGGGAAGTGTCATGAGTGGTATGTCCTTGGTCGCCCCTTGTATTTCCACTGTTTCTGTGGTATACTGACTTGGGTCCACTAGGCTAGACTTCACAACTGAATCATAATCCAAACCTGTATCATAAAGGCACCTTATGGTGACCCCATTACAAATAACATCCTCACAAACTGGGGGGTGATAAGGTTCCTGTTGTCCATTAGGATTAACCTTTAATCTTTGCGTCCCCGACTTCATGGCAGCAATGTTTGAAGGTTTCCTTCTACAAAATTCGGTGTTATGGTTATCTTTCTTGCACCATTTACACCATCTTTTTCCTTGGTTCAACGGTTTTCTTTCATTGAACTTTTGGTCATTGAACTGTGAGTTTCTGTCGCGATAGTCATTTCTTGGCCGCTCAAAGTTTGTCCTACCTTTATTTCCCTGCTCTCTATTATCAAATTTATTAAATTGCTGTGGAGCTTTAAAAGTGTCTATGTGCTTCTTTTTAGCACCACTTACCTCTGCCTGGGCTGCCTGATACCTCTCAGCGACATTTAAAACCTCTCCCAACTTCTCTGCACCTTGTTCCATGAGAAATTTTCTCATGTCTGGAGCCATGGACTCTCTCAATTGCTCAATCATGATCATTTCTTTAAGATTTTGGGTCTTCCCCAGAGCAGTCCATTTCTCCAAATAGGTTTCCAGTCTAGCAGAGAATTGGTGGTATGTCTCCCCAGACAACAGTTTGGCATTTCTAAATTTCTTAAGATAAAATTCACCATTCTTCTCGTACCTTAATAACAAAGCCTGCTTTAACATGTCATAATTGTCTTGGTCTTCCCTGTTCATTTTAGCAAAGACTTCATAAGAAGTACCTCTCAGTCCTTGTGATAGCTTTAAACTCCACCTCTCTCTCTCTAACCCATATGTAGTAGCTAATAACTCAAAACGTCCTAGGTACCCCTCTATGTCATCGTCTTTTTCAACAAAATGGTCTAAATGAAACCCCATAGCTGAGTTTGAGGCTCCCAGACTAGGCGTAGCATCTGAGGCAAAAGGGCTGGCACCATTTTCAGGAGCCTGGCCTTGTAACTCCAGCTCCCTTAGTCGTAATTCATGCTCCCTTTGCAACCTTCTATCTTCTGCCTCCCTTTCGGCCTTTTTATCTTCTGCCTCCCTTTGCTGTCGTTTGTCTTCTGCCTCAATCTGCAGCCTCTTAATTTCTCTATCAGCCTCAATTTGTAACCTCTTCTCTTCAGCCAACCTTTCAGACTCTAATTTTCTTTCAGCCTCTTTTTCTAATCTCCTTTCTTCCCGTTCAATATATTTATCACATTCAGCCGTTACGTATTGAATTAAAATCTGACCATCCATTCCCATCTCCTTTGCGGTCAGCACAGCAGCTGATCTAAATTTTGCTAGCTCAGCCATACTTTCTAAACAAATCTAGCAATAAGCAAAGTAAAATTTCCAATCACTAAAATAATTATAATTATTCTAGACTAAAATAATCCTAATCAACTAATTAACTAACACTGGCTGTGAAGATTTACCAACTTCTAATTGTCCTTTTAATTTAAAGGGACACTTTTAATTTTAAGGGAATTTTACAATTTTGTTCCCCTAATTTTATTTCTCCCACCAGGAGATCCTTATATTACTGTTTATGCTAATTATCCCTGGACAAGACCCCAATATATGTAGTGGTTTTGATGGTATTGTATGATGGTGATATTACTAAGTGTAATGTATGAGGTCAGCTGTGAAGGCTCCTGAGATAAAATGTAGTTGTGAATTTTCAGAAGGGCCTTTCTTGCTACCACTACGACCTCACACCTATCTTTTTTCCTAATGAATGTGGCTACGTTATAATCTAGGGTACTGAATGTAATGTGTTGTATTGACATATACAAACACACACACACAGATATTAAATAATATATTATCAATAAAATTTAGAACACAATGAACTAAATCCAGCTGGTGAAATTTTAGAAAGTAAATCTTTTTTTAAATTTATTTGTTCTGAACCAAGGTTTTATTTGACCAGAACATATGAAAAGATTTTGGAATTTATGAGTGAATGGCATGAATAAATGACATGATAAATAAAATGTGTGTACGTATACAAATTTTAAGATTAGTTAGTATTTCTACAGTTTATAATTTGATTTTCCCTGGGAGAACGATGAATAGATGTGCTGTTGGGGTGGCTTCATCCCTCCCTGTCTAAGTTTACCAAACATTGTCCATTAATGATGGAAGTAAATGGGATGTTTTAGTAGGAATTCACTTTGGGTGTTATGTCTATGAAGTTGGTGTAAATCCAGCAGACCAGCCTGCTTACGTAACTTTGAAGAAGTAGCGCTGGTGCTGGAATCTGGTGGCCCCACCTCTCTGTGCTTGGGGGCAATATATCGGGTGGCCCCATCTCTCCGGGCTTGGGGGCAATACAAGGCTGTTCTGCCGAGATGCGACACTGTAGGGTCCTCACTGTCAATTATCTACACAGCATTTGACACCACCTTTTGGTGTCAATATAAAAAACTCACAGCTCTGAAATAAAGTATTGGTTTGGGTTCAGAACCTTACCTAAGGAGCCACTTCTACACGTAACAATTTACAATAACACCATTTAGACAGGGTCAGATCTCTCTGACCATACAACACATCTTACCAAGTTGGTTTCCCATAGGATAAGTTCTCCCAGACTACATATTCAGAAATATGTTTATTAGCTTCTTGCCCTAGGATAGGATAGGTGATATGTTCCACTGATCTCAACACTTGATCTGTCCTTCCTAATCCTTGCTGGAGTTTATATATATTGTTTGTCCCTAGACCCTGAACTAGGGCGGGGGGTCTAGAGCAAATCCTTACTTGTTTGTAAGGCTAGATTTCGATATGGCAGTATCAAATCACTCGAAACATTAAACAATATTCAAAATATACAAAGAAATAATTTCAATCTTACCAGATTATGAATAAAGAACACAGAAATGCTAGCAAAACTCAGCTGAGCTGCTGGCTATAGTATGGCGTCCCTGAACTTATTTCAATTTATTTCATTTGGAAATCACCACACTTGAAATTTACTGTGTCTATCACTGGACAACTATTGAGGAATGGCCCCAAATGCGCGTCTGAGCGCCGATAATATGATTGTCTGTGGCCAATCAATGCCTTGGTTTTTTTAAATTCAAATTTCCTACACTAAAGTCATTTCAGTCATGCTTCAGTCAAGTATGGATTTTTATCTGTTAGTCCGTCCGTCTCTACTTGCGTTTTCACAAAAACGTACTTGTTTTTTTGAACCAACCTATTCGTCCCCTCTACACTTTTTGTCTGTAAAGTTATTTTTAGCCACAGCTCCCACCAATTCCCCTTCTTTTTCATTCTAACTAGATTTGGACACTTGAGTCTTCAAGGTCGCGATTTTTGTGCAAATAGTGACTTGTTTGATTCAATGCAGTCTTTCGCTGATGTGAACAACAGTCTTTTGTCATTATCTTCATTATTAGCTATCCGTCTGTATAAATAAAAGCATATTATTTCACTGCTCAGAATGGGCCATCCGGCCAGCAAATTTTTATATTCCTAACATTAATATTAAGAAAAAGTTACTTTTTAAATTTTGTAATATTTCAAGCATCTGCGTTTGCCGCTGAATTCAAATAAAAGGCTTGGTATCGCAAAAGCGTCCAATAAATGACTGTGGCGTATCATATCCAAGGTCCCTTCTGTCGAGTTCCTTACTTTATGTCAACTTGGGAAACGTGACTTTTTCTCCGTTTCCCCCCAATTGCGTCTCCTTAGCCTTGCTAGTCTCACGCAATTTTTTCAGTCATATTTTTTTTTTTTTCCTTTTGATCCGCCGTTCTCATCCCGTTCAAATGGTAATTGTTTTGATTTCCCGTCTAGCAAGTCAATTTTTATGGAGGGTGATGACCCGCGGTCAGGGCGATCATGTACTATCAGCAGCTTACGCATTATGTTTTTATCCTTACATTTTATCCTTTGGAGATATTTTTACGTTGTATCACTTGTTAATTTTATGACAGGTTGCATTGTGGCCAAAAACCAAACAGATAGTATCAAGGGATGGAACTTTGTCTCGGAGTGCATTATGGTTGTAAAACTAAAAGAAGGAGAAACCATAGTCAACCTGGTCATAGTGTATGGGCCAAATGAGGATGAGAGAGCAGAAGTCAAGGAGGAATTCTTCGAGCTGCTTCAAAGGACAGTGGATGAGTGCTTAGATGAAATTATCATGCTCTGAGATTTCAATGCCAGAGTTGGATATGACCATGCTAGATGGGGTGGAGTTATCGAAAGATATGAAGAAGATACTCTCAATGACAATAGAAAGCGACTCCTTAGATTCTGCAGTGAACAGAATCTGATCATTACAAACACAAAGTTCCCCCATAAGCGCATATATGCATACACTAGATGTGAACAAACAAAGAATGAGAAGTCAGTGATCGACTATGCCATTGTTAGGAGGAGCTCATTCAAATACGTCCGGGATGCTAGAGTCTGGAGGGGGCCAGAGATTGGAAGTGATCACTACTTGCTTACAATCAAAAGAACAACTGAAAGAGTTGCTCAGCCTAGGAACTGCCCAACATCACGCAAGAAACCAAGTAAACGAACGGGAGAAATGAGCATTAAGACCTACAAGCTGAGAGAGCCAGAAATGAAGACCAGATATCAGGGGCTTATTGCTACAGTGGTGAGAAACACAGAAGAACAACCTGATGACTTGGAAACCCTCTGGCTTAAATTCAAGGACATCATAAAGACAGCTGCTGCAGAAGCATGTGGTGAAGTCTGATTTGGGAACAAGAGAAAGAGGACACCTTGGTGGACAGAGGAAGTCAAAGAGAAAATAAGAGAGAAGAAAATGGCATGGAAACAATACTTAGGAGCTAAAAACACAGCAGGACAAATAGAGAAATATAGAGAATATGTGATACTCAGAACAGAAGCAAAGAACAAGGTGCTAGCAGCAAAACAGAAGTCCTGGGAAGAATTTGGAGAAAAGCTAGAAAAAGATGCGCAAGAAAACCAGAAATTGTTCTATAAGACCCTAAAGAACATGAAGAAGGAAAAACAATGCCCTCTTAAATTTATAAAGGACAAGCAAGGCAAACTGCTTACTGCCCTGAAGGAAGTAATGGAAAGAATATTTCTCAGAACTCCTTGATGGTGAGCAAGGTCAAGCATCAGAAATAATAACCACTAGCACAGAAGAGGAAACCAATGGTGATGAAAATGACATAAAGATGGAAGAACTGAAGGCAGCACCGGAGAAAATCAAGATGGGCAAAGCAGCAGGGCATGATGGTATAACACCAGAAATGGTTAAGTACATGGGAGCATCAGGCGACCTATTACTCTTAAGGGTCCTACAGGCAGCGTGGTACAACAAGACCATACCAAAGGATTGGGAGATTGCCATTATAACACCAATTTTCAAAAAGGGTGACAATCAACAATGTGGAAACCATAGAGGCATATCCCTTCTCAGTGTCCCTGGTAAAATATACTCTAGAATCCTAGAGCAGAGACTCCAACGCCTAGCTGAGCCACAATTGGATGAGGTCCAGTGCAGATTCCGAGCTATCCGAAGTACTCAAGACCTAATCTTCACACTCAGACAGCTGAGTGAAAAGGTCCTTGAGTATAAGAGTGAGATCCATCTTTGTTTCATAGATCTGGAAAAGGCATTTGACAGGGTCCCCTGGAGCAAACTTTGGGACTGTTTGGCAAGGAAGAACATTCCAGCACCTCTGATTCAGGCTATACAGAGCTTCTACAAGTCTTGCAGAAATTATGTGAGGACAGCAAACCATAAGTCAGAAGAGTTCAGGACCACCACCGGTGTAAGACAAGGTGATATCCTGTCACCTTATCTTTTCATACTCCTCATGGACGATGTCATCAAGGCATGTAAGGAGAGAACAAGAAAGTATTCAGTGGGGTACTGGAAGATGAGACAGGTATGTATTTCAGAGCTGGCATTTGCTGATGATGTTGCCCTGATTGCTAAATCAGAGGCACATCTCCAATCCAACCTGCACGTCTGGAAGGAAGAGTTGGAGAAGAGAGGGATGGTCATAAGCAGCTCTAAAACAAAATCCATGGTGATATCATGAGAAGAAAGAAGACATCAGATTAAGCAGGTCGACCACTTTAAATACCTCGGAGCTATTATAGACCAAAAGGGAGGCATCAAAGAAGAGTTGGCCACTCGAAAAGCAGCAGCTGGGAGACTTTTTCAGGCCATAAATCGAGGATTCCTCAGCAAGAGAGAGGTTGGTAAGAAAACGAAGATGGCTGTATACCGCTCCACCTATGTCCCAGTATTGACATATGGATGCGAGTCATGGGCAATGACTACAACCCACAAAAGCCAGATCCAAACCTCAGAAATGAGGTATCTGAGGAAGGTGGTTGAAGTAACAAGGAGAGACATGGTCCCACCCCCTGCAGACCCAAGTAGAACAGTCCCAACTAAGATGGTTTGGCCATGTCTGCAGAATTGGAGAAGATCGACTACCACAACAAGCATGGGAAACAAAGAGCCAGGGATCCAGACCCCCAGGACAACCCAGAGTCCGCTGGCAGGACAGCATTAGACAATCTTTGAAGGACCGAGGACTAGAATGGAACCAGGCCAGGAGGAAGACAGCCAATAGGATAGTCTGGCGCTCTCTTTTCCAAATCTCTACACCTCACGGTAGAAGGGGAACGACTAACTAGGTAAGATAAAATAACATTGATGACTCTCCGGTGAAAAAACATTTAAGAATCTCATATAATATAACATGTATGACGTGTAACATATGCTGTACTTTTGATGTGTATAAAAGAATCTTCTTACAATTGTCTAGCTATGCCATAAAAACATGAAAATACAAAAACAAAGTAACGTTTAACATAATAAAATTTAGACAGCAAACATCAATTAAACATCAGACATGTTTGCATTAAAAAAATTATTAAAACTTAATTTTTGGAAAAAAATTACGTGATTTATGATAATATTTCATAAATATCAAGTTGTGATTGTCTATGTTGTTTCTGGGTGTCTGTCTCAGATATGTTGTTTCTGGGTGTCTGTCTCAGATATGTTGTTTCTGGGTGTCTGTCTCAGATATGTTGTTTCTGGGTGTCTGTCTCAGATATGTTGTTTCTGGGTGTCTGTCTCAGATATGTTGTTTCTGGGTGTCTGTCTCAGATATGTTGTTTCTGGGTGTCTCAGAGAAGCCAAAGAAAGAATAGGATGACTGTCCCCTCTGGCATGTCATCATCATCATAATTATTTTACTTTTTGCTTCTTATGACAATGTGTTTTACATGATAAAGTTGGCAGCCTCAAGCAAAAGCTCACATTATTCACCTTGTAAACCTCACATTAGTCACCTTGTAAACCTCACATTAGTCACCTTGTAAACCTCACATTAGTCACCTTGTACAACACACATGAGGGAGTAGTAGTCTATTCTTTTCTTGTCTCCTCAGAGACGCCAGAAACTACATGGGGCAGGCATGCCAGAAAGGAATGTGGCTGCCAAAATCATTAACAAACTGCTACAGGCTTAAAAAACACCATTGTAAGAGCACACTGTTTTGGCAAAAGCTTCTTACAAAGGCAATCAGATGTAGTGGTGGTGGTCTCATGTAGTGGTGGTGGTCTCATGTAGTGGTGGTGGTCTCATGTAGTGGTGGTGGTCTCATGTAGTGGTGGTGGTCTCATGTAGTGGTGGTGGTCTCATGTAGTGGTGGTGGTCTCATGTAGTGGTGGTGGTCTCATGTAGTGGTGGTGGTCTCATGTAGTGGTGGTGGTCTCATGTAGTGGTGGTGGTCTCATGTAGTGGTGGTGGTCTCATGTAGTGGTGGTGGTCTCATGTAGTGGTGGTGGTCTCATGTAGTGGTGGTGGTCTCATGCCAGGAGCAAAAGTGGAGAAAGAAAGAAGTGAAATTAAAAAATGAAAAGCTAAACTGCTGCCATACCTGCCAAATGCCAATACTTCCAACCCGCTGTCCAAAAGGTCTTTGATATGTGACACACAACTTAAAGGCATCGGAGCGAATTTCGATGACGTTGTTCATCAAGGCACAGAGAGCTGCCAGTGGAAAGGCTGACGAGAACAAGGTGATGTAGCCAAACTGGATGCACATCTCCAGGTAGTCGTCAAGGGTGTCTTCATACTGACAGAAAAATCATGTCATTAACCCTTTTATTGGCACACGATGAAGTGCTTTGTCGCGATTTGTATACTTGCTAGTGCAATATAACAGAGTAATTTGTCATGGCAATTAATGAGACATGGAAACGCTAGCAAGAAGTGCTTTGTCATGATTTATATATCTATCAGTGCAATATGACAAAGTGCTTTGTTAAAACAATTCATGTGACATGTAATCTCTGGCACTGGCAAATACATTTTGCCATAGCAATCTAGGGGTTAAAGTAAGATGTTCAAAATGTCATCTACTCTTATAATTATTGACAGCATATCTCACCACCAGGTGGTTGAATAATGGGAGTGTGTCACGAAGTGGTTTTAAAGTTTTAGAGTCTGCCTGAGTACAGAGACAAGACACTAGATTGAAGAAAGTCTGAGAAGATAGATTAGATGAGAATACAGTGTATGTGGAAGGATGAGACTTATAGCTTCGAGGGTGAGAACCGAGATTGACTCTCCCTCGCCACTTGTTACTTATGTAAGAGCTACTGTCTCACCATCTCTGGCTACCAAAAAGGAGATAAGGGTTCACTAAGTTCCACAGACACACTATACAGACAAAACATACAAGTACAGTATAGTTAAAGATGAACTGATCCAGTGTACATTTTATAGTTTATTCAACAACAAATCAAATCCACAGTAAACAAAATAAAGTGTGAGTTACACCACCTGGAAAAAAGAACGATTTAAGTGAAAGACACTTTATAAACAAAAACAATTCCCCACTCTCCTTTCACACTTGCATAAACAGAATTAAAGATTAAATAAATCTACTCGGTGGGGGTCTCTAACTAAGAGCCACCACTCCTGTCTACACTATATCATCTAACTAACACTCTATCCCACTGAAGGTGGAGAACGAAATAACTACTGTCTCAAGCGCTCTGTCCTACACAATCGATTCCTACACCACGAGCACTGCTACACTACTTGACTTTGCAGCGCTAACTCAGAGGCTGTCCTCTAAGTCTTTCAATCTGACCCTACTGGTCCCAGCTAGTTTCTCTCTCTCTCTCTACTCCGTCTTGGTTCAGTGACTCTCTGATGCTACTGTCTCCTTCTGAGGATCTGATGAGTTGCTGATCCGTCACTTCGCTCTTCTTGGTTGCAGTTTGGAAAGGTATGTTTTCCCTATCTCCTTTCCTGTATACTGATAAAAGAGGGTCTGGTTCACTACAGCTATATGTTGTTACAGAAGGCTGTAGTTGATTTCACGGCTTTATTATGGCCGTATTAGAAGCACAAGGCAACGCGCCTATTTGGTGTGCTTTAACAAGCTAAGAGCTCCTGATTTAAGATCCCGTTCCCGCTGAGGCATGTGCCCTCACTGCAAGAGAACGTCTCCTTTTCTTTCACTGGTGCAGACGTACTGGGCGCCGGTACTAACGCGTCCCCTATTCTCTTCACCTATGGCGATGTCTCAAGCCTTCTACTCCTGAGAAGGCAATATACCGTGGTAGGTGTTAGGGCAGTCTACAGCCTCCACTAGGTGCCGTGAAAGTGCTGTAAAATGAAAAAATTAACAACATCTATACAACAATTCAAAATATACTCATCCCTAACACATTAATCCCTACTTCCTCTACTCCCTGGTGTCCCCTAAATACTAACTTCCCCCTACTCACAAATCTCCCAACGGGCTGATCACCCGTTTGCCAGTCACTTTGATTACGGAAACAACGGCAAACGGATTGATTTGTCGTTGCCCTAAAGACGCCATTAGGCGTGATGGGAACAACGGCAGAGAAAATCTATTCGCTGTTGCCCTTAAGACGCCACTAGGCGTAATGGCCACTGACTGCTTTGCCGGTCGTTGGCTAAGGACGGAAGAAGAAGAAGAAGAAGACTCACAAATCTACGCACACGAAATACACAGATATTTCTGCCCAAGGGTCAGACTGATCTACCATCCCCTCCTATCTCTCTCTCCCACGCCAACGTAAATAGCTGTCTGGTAGGAAAACCCCAGACACAGGCTGACCTGAATCTTTTGTGCTAGTCTTGCCCTCAGGCGTCACAACATTGCATTCACCGCAAGCTAAAATTCCCCGGTATAAGTTCCCGGCCCTACTTCTTAAGGACTGACCCGGGAAGGTATCAATTAACACAATTTTTAAACAACTGTTACTACACCATCTATAAAATCCACTTCACCCCTGTCTCCTGACTACAAGACCCATTAACACAACAAATTAATACACAACCATACCCGCGTATATACACTACAAATTATCAATAATCGCACTGAGGTTATACGGCCCTCATAATTACATTATTGGTGTAACCTAGGACTTAACCTTATACAGTTAAATTATCTACAAAAAGCCGCTACACACCTCCTAGATACTGCTAGCTTATTCATAGAAAAATTATAGACACAACTTACACTACACTCTATAGTTTAGTATAATTAAGTAATTGATGGCACTCCTATCTAATAAAACTAAAATTTACTCCCAGAAGAAAGCTAACTCTAACGTACTAAGATCACACAAAAAAAAAGAACTTTCTACAATGTTAATTATACACATACCCAATACCAAATTTCTCGAGCTGAGCAGAGGATATATAGACTGGCGCTTTCGTCACGGCTGAATTTCTTGGGACCATAGAGCGCTACAAGAATTTGACTCTAAAATATATAGTAAAATATTATGATGCAATAACAGACATGGTGAGTCATCGCGTCGCGTCTCTCTCTCTGGAACCGCTTTCAGCCGACCTACTGACCTAAATTAAATCTGACCTCAGCCAATGATATCATTAAATCTGACCTCAGCCAATGATATCTTAACTAACTTATGACTCATGTTTACTAAGCAAAACGCGCAAAATTATTTCCAGCTCACGCGCAGAAATCCTACGTAACATTAAGTAATCGTCTGACCGGCTGCTCACCGGAATAATATCATTGGTTACAGCGCTGAACCTGGGTCGTGGTTCTCCCCCATCCCTACAATTAAACAGGGTAAGTGCGGGTGTTCGGATTTTCTCCTAACATCTGAAAAATTAACCCAGCCTAATAATTATGAACTCAAATGCCTAATGAAATAAATGAATGCAATTAATTACAGAGAGAAGAAGACTGGGGCGAATTGAAAATAAAAACTACAGTAACTCCTCACAGAGTGTTACAAGGCAGTCCTTGCTCTGTAATCCCCAGAGAGAGACAATTCCAAAGCACAAAGAGAAGATAATTATTCTTCTTCAAGTGCCACATCTACTGGCACAGGTGCACCCTACTCAATTTCTTGTTCTTTGTGTTTAAACAAAAATTCTGCTAATAAATTTCTTCATTGCCATCTTGTAAAACTATCCATCATCATCATCACCCTTCAGCTCCCTATGTAGCATAGGCCTTCAACCAACTCATGCCAAGTCCTTTCATATCTTCTTTATCTCTTTTATTTCCATCTCAAGTTCTCTTTCTCCATGTGTCACCCTCTACCTCTGTTACCCTGTTATTCCTAACAATTGGATGAACAATGTGGTCTTCACCACCCGTGATGGACGAACAAAAGTTACCCTGGGAGTTCCATAACATACCCTCTACCTCTGTTACCCTGAGGATTTCCATAACATACCCTCTACCTCTGTTACCCCAAGGATTTCCATAACATACCCTCTACCTCTGTTACCCTGGGAGTTCCATAACATACCCTCTACCTCTGTTACCCTAAGGATTTCCATAACATACCCTCTACCTCTGTTACCCCAAGGATTTTCATAACATAAACTATCCAGTGTCTTTAATAAAAGTGGACTGCATATTCCTGATGTGTGTTACAAGTTTTCTTTATATGTAGGCCCCTTTCAGGAGAATGTTATTAGTCTTTGAAGACTGGACTTCTTACTGCTTTTATGTAAAATTGTATCTATTTAGCCTCTACTGCTCTGATTTTCTTATCAACTGTCCAACACTCACTTCCACACAATAGTATCAGCTATATGAAGCACACAATAGAATTAGGGAAGGCAATCAGAAGTAAGGGAGAAACTTAAGCATAATGCCTATCATGAAAACTTGAAGAGATTAGTGGAAAACCTATTCTCAATAGAGAGATAAAAAGCTCCCTAAATAACAAACAAAATATTCACCGTTTTCATGGCACTTTCGACTTCAGCCTGTGTTAAAGTCGGGAGTCTCTCCTCATCTTCCTCTGTCACCGGGCTACCCTCACTGTCAGAATTTTTTCCTGTATCTCCTGATTTTTTATCCTTGCTGCCAGACTTTGAACCCTTTGCCACTGAGCTTGAAGTTCCAAGAGGTGGCTGAGAAGTCATTCTTCTGACTTCTTTCTCGACAGAAGCTGGCGACATGCGAGTAGCGATACGTAACCCTACACTGTAGAGTCTTGCCTTCCATATCACATATGGCAAAAGAGCTTCTTTTATGTTTCCAAGAACTTGACGTGTAATAAGCAACGCTGCCAGTTGCTGAAGGAAGACAAAGTTTTCAATTATTTAAAAAACATGTAATCAAATCTGTTAAGCAGCAACACAAAACAGTACAACATGCAAGGTAATTTTAAAAATCCATCTGGATCCTGACTAGTGTGTTGGACTGAAATAATTCAGGGAGGATATTGACACTTCATACTGTCATGAATGGTGTGTGTGGTGTTGTATAATCTATAGGTGCATGCTGCAGTGGTGATTCCTTGCTCCATGGGGAGCAAAACAGGAAAATAATGATGATAATGAAACACCTGTGCTCCACAGGGAGATTGATTGATGTTTTGTTTGTGAGTTCTGGGAGAGTCAGACTGGATGTTATATGTGATCTCATTGACTGATGTAATTGTTGTAAGGAGGCTGCGAGTTTGCATTCATTTTGTCTTGAGGAGTGTATGTGAATAGGTGAGTAAAATTCGAGTGACTGTGTCGGGTTTAAAACAAAAGTCAAGATTTATTACGAAGAATTTTTAAGCGCTCATACAAGGAAGACACCATCTTAACACCATCACCATATCAACACCACCATCATTTACTCATCGTTACATAACTTCTCCTATTCCAAGACTGACAAATCACGCCTATCTAGGTTTCTTAACATACTAACTGTGAGGAAAATATGTGTGTGTGTGCATATGTGTGTATGCTTTTAAGCTTCTTAACACACTGTGTGTGTGTATCCATGTGTGTGTATGTTGATGTTTCTGAGCTGTTTAACACTGTGGACATCTGTCACTTTCCTGTGCACTTCTTATGGAGCATGCAGCCGGCCTCCTTGCAGGAAGCCTGCACCAGACTGTCACATGCTCTTGCAGTAGTGGTTTCTGTAGCTAATAATTTGATATGATGAGTCTGCCAGCCACATGCACAACCTTATATTAGTCGACTTGTACGACATGCCTGAGGGTGCAGGTATTCTTTTTTTTTTTCTTCAGTGACCCCCGGGAACCTCACAGGTCACACAGGATATTAGTGGTTTATAAAATGGCTACTGTTGTTAATGCACTAAAATTATGCCATAGCACCTAGCATCTTGCACGGCATATCACTCATTCTATGCATTAATTTCTTTTCTTCTTTGATCCTTAGCCGCCGACCGTCAAAGCAGTCAGTGGCCATCACGCCTAGTGGCGTCTTGTAGGGCAACAACAAATTGATTCCACTTTGCTCGGTCGGCGGCCAACTCTGGTTCATTCTTTGCATCTCAGCCTCCACAGTCCTCCGCCAGGTTGTTTTTGGTTGGCCTCTCTTTCGTTTTCCTTCAGGAGTCCAAAGCATAGCTGTTATTGTGAATGCATTAATTTATGCATTCTTGTTTCTCCATCATAAAGCCTTTTTCTGTTTTACTTATTATTATAATTTTTTTAAATCTCTTTGTGTAGCTCGTGGGGGCTGGTGAGGAGACAAAGGAAGAATAGGATTACCGCTCCCTCGGGGTATGTTGGAAGACATGACTAAAATGAGGGGTTGGGTTGTGCATGGGGCTGGCAACCAACCTCATCACATAAAGACATAATTATTGCTAAAGAAACCATTCGTCTTTTGGACCCTTTTTACATGAATGCTTTGGCGCAGGCTTCCTGTAAGGAGACCACTGACACTGGTGGCTCCACACTCCATGGGAAACAAAAGTGAGAATGATGATGATGAAGATAATAAATTGTTACCATGCAACCTACATTTTAAAAAAAAACGTTCGTAAAACCTAACAGGGCAATGTGGCCAGATTTGCTACTTACATCTCGCAGTCGATCCATGTCACGAAGGTAAAAGCCAATGTAAAACAATGAGAGAAAGGAATTAACAAACTGAAACTGTGGACGATAAGAAAAAAGGACTTAAAAAGATTCAGGCATTAAAAAAAAAGATTTAAAAAATAAGGCACTGATTATAATGAGTGTATACAACTAGTCATATTTTCTGTTCAAATAATTAGTCAATATTTCCTTCACATTATAAAGCGAATGCTACATTTGTTAAATCTAGGAATAAAACATTTTGTAACATTTTCAAAAACAGGAGAGGAGAGAATGCTGGCACAATGAGAAAACCAGCTGATATTATTAGGCAGTTTTTGTTCTGGAACCCCCAGGGTAAGAGAAAAAGGAGACCATAAAACACAAGAAGAAGACAACTGAAGGCTTACAATAAAAGGAAGAAGAAGACATGGAGGAAAGACCTTGAACAGATGGCACAGGCTTGTAATGTGGTCCATGGGGAGTTGAAAGTTATTGAGTGATTCATTGAAACAAAAAAAACAAGCTTGAAATATTAAAAAACAAATAATAATTTAATATTAATAATAATAGCTACTTCAGTCACAACTGACTATGGGAATGTGCCCCTGAGGTGACAGCCCTCTGCTTTGTTTTTTCCTGGTGTTCCTTTCTATGTTTTGTCCTCTCTTCTGCTTGTCGTGAGAGCTTTTTTTGCCCAATCTGAGGTGCGCCGTAGAGAGCATTGCCACTTGGTGCGATCGGTAGCTCCATCCTCCCAGGTTGCTGGATTTATGTCCAGTGCCCTCATGTCTCTCTTGTACACATCGTTGAACCTCAGCTACAGTCGACCAACTGTTCTTTTGCCATCTGCCAGTTGTCTGTAGAAGATATCTTTCGGGATGCGACTATCTTTCATGTGGTGGACATGGCCAAGCTGGCATAGTCTGCCCTGTCTAAGTAGTGTATACATCTTTGAAGGCCAGCATGTGACAACACCACAACATTTGTCACTTTGTCCTTCAACGAAACACTGAGGATGAGCGTAGAACCGTATATGGAAGGTATTAAGCCATCTTTCTTGCTTAGCATAGGTTATCCATGTCTCGCTGCCATATAGAAGTCCACTGGTGATGCAGGCATTATATACCGCAGCTTTGGTCTTCGTTGTGAGTTTGGAGATTCCTCAAACATGCTTTATGAGGCTGGCAAAAGTGGCAGCAGCTTTGCCAATGCAGCTGTCAATTTCTGTGTCCAGAGAGTTTGTCATTGATAGTAGACCCCAGGTATGTGACGTGGTGCACCACTGCCAGTTCATAGTTATCGATAGTGATAACTGGTGCAACATCCACATCCTGACCCAGCACATTTGTTTTCTTTAGACTTATTGTGAGGCCAAAGTCCTTGTATGCTTAAATAAAACAGTAAAAATCAAATCATTGAAATGAACCATGTGATCTTAACAATGTGATCTTTTCACATATAAAAAGACAGCGTCATCTTCATCATTTTCCCTTTCACTTCTTATGCAGCATGGAGCCACCACTGCAGCTGGTCCACTTACAGGAAGCCTGCACCAAGCGTTCATGAGCTCTTGCAGCTGTCGTTTTACCTGATGAGGTTGCCAGCCCCATCCACAACTTCATATCAGTAAGAAGGAAAGAAAACAGGAACTGCACTTTGTATGACATGCCTGAGGTAGAGATATTTCTATTGTTTCATGATCTCATTACAGATCCCTGGGAAACACATGGGGCAGGAGACAGCATGCAACTATAGAAACGTATATACTTGTATATATAGATCATCACTAAGTAAATATAAATATTTATATTTAGCAAAACAAGATAAGTGACGCTAGATTGTATAAAAGAAGCCTTAGTTGGATAAACTCAGGAATAAGCAAATAGGATTTCAAACAGAAAGATCATGTACATATTAGACTGCAACGTTCAGAATCTTCACACAGCCCTGTACATTAACTTTATGGACTTTTAGAAAGCATTTGATAGTACAGAGGGCTCAGTCAAAAAGAAATTTTTTAGACCCTATGGGATCCCTAAGAAATCTGGTATAATCATTCAAAACTTTTATCAACAGGCCATCTGGAGAAGTGTCAACAATGACAAATTCTCAGAACCCTTTACAGAGGAGAATAAGACAATGAGGATAGATAGGACACATAATGAGAAAACCTGATGACAGCATTACTAGGCAGTCCTTGTTCTGGAATCTTCAAGGTAAAAGAAGCAGACGTAGACCAAAAGAACACATGGAGAAGAGAACTGGAGACAGAAATGAAAATGATGAGGAAGATATGGAAAAACGTGAAGCTGATGACATGGCATAGGAAGACTTGGCTTATGTTTGTTGAAGGCCTATGCTCCTTGCGCGGTAGCGTAGTGGTTAGTGCACTGGCTTCCTAGCTCGGTGGTCCATGGTTCGATCCCCAGTTGAGGTGGGATTATTTAGATCGCAAATGGCTTTGGGGTCGACCCAGCCTCATGAATTGGGCACCAGAGCAACTTCTGGGAAGGTTAAGGTGGCTGGCGTGATGCTGACCACATCACCCGTAGTGTGCCGATAGTCAAGAAAATATGGGCCTAACACCATATTCCCAATATGCCTCAATGGGCGTGTCACGGGATCCTTTACCCCTTTCCTTGACCTATGCTCCTTGAGGAGCTGAAGGATGATGATGGTATACAGTAAACAGCCAATCAGGCAAGGATGTTTGTTGCTTTTACCAAAGATCTTCCACATGGTCATAGATTAGCTGATGAGACAGACAAGGATGTTTGTTGCTTTCACCAAAGATCTTCCACATGGTCATAGATTAGCTGATGAGACAGACAAGGATGTTTGTTGCTTTCACCAAAGATCTTCCACATGGTCATAGATTAGCTGATGAGACAGACAAGGATGTTTGTTGCTTTCACCAAAGATCTTCCACATGGTCATAGATTAGCTGATGAGACAGACAAGGATGTTTGTTGCTTTCATCAAAGATCTTCCACATGGTCATAGATTAGCTGATGAGACATACAAGGATGTTTGTTGCTTTCACCAAAGATCTTCCACATGGTCATAGATTAACTGATGAGACAGACAAGGATGTTTGTTGCTTTCACCAAAGATCTTCCACATGGTCATAGATTAGCTGATGAGACAGACAAGGATGTTTGTTGCTTTCACCAAAGATCTTCCACATGGTCATAGATTAGCTGATGAGACAGACAAGGATGTTTGTTGCTTTCACCAAAGATCTTCCACATGGTCATAGATTAGCTGATGAGACAGACAAGGATGTTTGTTGCTTTCATCAAAGATCTTCCACGTGGTCATAGATTAGCTGATGAGACAGACAAGGATGTTTATTGCTTTCATCAAAGATCTTCCACATGGTCATAGATTAGCTGATGAGACAGACAAGAGAAGGAATGTACTGGACATCTAATACAACTAGAAGACCTTGATTTTGCATGTGTCTTGTGTCATATACAACAGGACCTGCAGGAAAAGAGCAAAATCATGATGACACATCACTCTTAATAAAACAAGGGAAATTAGAGCTGTGGTAGGACTTACAGTTCTTAGAATATTTTCTTAGAAAGTAATTTTCATCATCATCAGCCTCATCATCATCATCTCCTTTACAGCTCCAGATGAGGCATGGACCCATCACTGCAGACAGCCTCCTGAGAAAGTCTATGCCAAAGCACAAACTCTTGCAGTGGTGGTTTCTTTACCGATTGGTTGACACGATGAGACTGCCAACCTCATATCAGTTTCTTTACCGATTGGTTGACACGATGAGACTGCCAACCTCATATCAGTTTCTTTACCGATTGGTTGACACGATGAGACTGCCAACCTCATATCAGTCACATTTTACAACATGCCTGATGGAGTAGTAGTCCTATTCCTTCCTTGTCTCATCAGAGACACACAGCAACCACACGGCCAGAAAGTATATTAAGCTAGAGATATATATAAAGCCCTGAGGCATGTCGTGACAAGTGACAAATGTGAGGGTTGTGCATGAGGCTGACAACCTCGTCATGTAAAACAAACTGCCACAGAAAACACTCATGCAGTAGCATATGCTTTGGTCCAGGCTACTTAAAAAAAGAGGCCAGCTGCATGGTGATTTATACGCTCCGTAAGGTGTCAAGTAAGGGATTGATGAATAATCCCCAAAAATATATATATATTAAGAACTATCAAGAAACAGACTGTTCAATTAAGTGCCAAATTTATACATGGTCTTCCTTCCCAGAACCAGAGAGACAGACGTTAGTAACTTCACACACTGAGACATTCAATTGTGTTGATTCAGTGTTGTCATTGTCAGAAGGTTTTGCTGTGTTAAATAAAACAGTTGACATACCAGCACCAATTTGATAACAAGACTTGTTTCATGTGATTCTTGTAGCCTGTAATTCTCTGACCAAAAAAAAAAAAAAAAAGGGGGGGTTATTTACATTCAGAAAAAAGTGATAATACACCTGTGCAAAATTATATTAAATCGAAGCACTTGTCAATATACACAAACCAATATTTACATTTCAGTCTTTCAACAAATCTTGGTTTAGTGGACCAAAGTACCTTAACAAACACACCTATGTATCCAGGTAAGTTAAATAAAAAAAAGTTTCTCAATTAAGTTCTTGACATGTTAAGTACAAGCTCCCTCAGTGTATCTCATCCTTTTCATCCTTCAACTATGTTTTTCTTCTTCTTTGAGACTTTTTTAGCCGCTAAGGCTATTTGCCCCAAATACAGTCAACTTACATTCCTCACTATCCTTACTTTCTCAGCCCTTAAGACTACTGCCACAGCCACCAACGCAGAAATGTTGAAATGCGCTGAGGGCATTATTGTTACTGATAGGCGAATCACTACTCAACAATTGGCCTTACAGCTGTCAGTCAGCATTGGTAGTGCAAATGCAGTTATAAAAGCTCTAGGATTTTCTAAGATGGGTTTCTCGAAGTCTCACAAATGACCACCGATTGCAAAGGAAAGCAATTTCTTCTGAATTGTTGGAGCGTTTCAATGCTGATGGAGAGAACTTTTTGGCTAAGATCGTTACAGGTGACAAACCTGGGCACATCATTTTGAACCTGAGACAAAAAGACAGTCAATGGAGTGGCATCATCCGCAATCACCACGAAGAAAGAAATTCAAGACAATTCTTTCAGCTGGAAAGGTCATGATCACTGTCTTTTGGGACATTGAAGGTGTGATTCTTGTGGACGTTATGCCAAGAGGAGAGACAATCAATTCGCAAGCTTACATTAAGACATTGAAAAAACTCAATCAACGTTTTCGCAGAGTTCGGCCGCACAAGAATCCAGCAGACTGTCACGAGTTGGATTTAAGTTAGAGTTATGCCCAAGGGTAGGACAAGACCCTAGTGTGAGAAAAGACTAAGATGATAGATTTATTTTGAGAAATGACAGTGAATGTAGTAAGGTGAGTCTATTGGCTCGAGGATGATAACCGAAATTAAATCTTCCTCGCCAAATCGTGACTTCAAGAAATGCTATAAACTCACCACCTCTGACTACCTTTAACAAACTAAAGGAGATAAGGTTTAACTAACACTACAGACACCACTGTACAGACAACAGTTAAGGACTATACAGTGAAGAAGCTGATCCAGTGAACATTAAATAAGTTTATTATACAAATCAACAGAATTTTCATAACATAGTAACAAACAAAGAAAATCATATATCGTGCAAGGTTGCACCGACCTGGAAAACAAAGAAAATCAATTTGATTATAAGCACACCAAATTAAAACTCCAACCACTTTCACTCCTTCATACACCCTGCTGGGGACAAAATTTAAAATGATAAGTGATCTTAACTACAGTCTAATTTGGTGGGGCGTCAACTATAGCCACCACTCTATAATTTACTATTTCTAATGTCAAGGTTCTGCTGGTACTGCCTAAGACTATCTGCACAGCTGCTAACTCTGTCAGCGATATACGCCACTAAGTCACACTCTGCACTGCTAATTAATAGACTTTTTCTAACTCTAAGGCTCAGAGGCTAACCTCTAAGAATAATATGAGACTCTGCAGGTCCCTGATCTATTTTTCACCATCTCTCTCCACTTCTCCTGCCTTGCTTCTCTCGTTTCATTTCAGCAACCGGGAAATGATATCCCTCTCTTCCTGGTTCTGACTCGTACTTCTGATGACTTCTGAAAATATTGACTAGGCACTTGCCGTAGACTGTAGAGGCTTCACTATTGGCGAAAAAGCTGATTTTCACTTGCCCAGTTACCCCTCATTTGGGTGTAGGGCCGTCGGTATTATTATGACCGAGGCTATAAAAGACACACCAACCCGCTTGCTTGGGTCGATGGGTGTGTATGAGCTTAGAGCTCCGGGTTTTAAGATAACCCTTTCACTGAAGACTGCGTCGCTGCCTCAACCTGCTCTTCCTCACTCCCTCTCTCTCTCTGGGGCCAATGTATTCAGTGCCGATACCCACCGCGGTACAAGCTCTTACGCCTCTGGCGTTTCCTCGAATTTTCTCTCTTAAGAAGACTGGCTACCTTTGCCAGCTGTCAGGAACAAGATTTATTGACAACCCGCTCTACAGGCCGTGACCAATGCTGTGGACACAAAAGAGAGGCCACTCTGTACTACAATACTAAAATACTCTCATAAAATAACTTATCTATTAAAACATATACAGTTGCTGCTTCAGTCACGCTCATATCTTAGCACAAACATGTAAACACCAGAAAGGAAGACTGCTCCCGTTTCCCCTTTCATCTTGTGCACGACGATACATAAATATTTACTGACCCTGGGTCAACTCCTCCAGACTACACCCTGTCTGTCTAGTAACCTCCAGACGTACTGATCAAATACTGATTATACACAGCTTGCCTCAGGCATTAAAACATTTGAACAGGTAGGGAAACATCCCGTACTTAGGCCTACTTTAATTCGGTAAGCGGTATACGCCGCTACCATCGTTCCCCCCATACAATAAACTGCACCACAATTAACTGCACATCAAATGATTAAAATTCACCCATACATTTATATATTACATCTCTATACACAGAAATATATATCTCTATAGACTATATTTCCTAGAACTCATTAAATCCCATAACACAAAAATCAAATACTACTCTGCATAATATTTAATTCCACAGCCACTTAAGGCATCATAAATTTCCTTTCACCTCTACCCCACGTGGTTTCCCTGGTGGTTTCCCTGCAATTATTATACTTTCACAGATAGAAAAATATTTAATTATCTACTCTATCCATCTAGAATTCCTACTCAAAATAAATCCCAGTAACCGCTAAGAAATCCGTTCCCGTATTTTTATATGAGACTTATCAGAATTAAACTCTCAATGAAATAAAATACACGCGCTTCCGAATATTCTGTAAATTAACCTAAATCAAGGATGCGTGTATTTCTACAGATCTTCTATTAATTCTTACAGAGCACACCTACGTAATATCTCTTTATCACTCATAGACACTGCTATCCTCGTAGAAATAATTGATGGCGTTACAAGTTATAAAGGGTTTTAAAATAAATTATACTAGAACGTGCTAAGGCTCTATTAGAGAAACTTAGATTTAATTACCACGCTACTTTAAATTACAGACGTACCAATTACTGCGTTTCTTCTGTTGTCCAGAAGCAGGCACTACTGCATGGCGCACGGCCAGGAATTTCTGCAGACTAAGAGACTTTGATTTACCCACGCTGACCCCAGGCCTACTTGAGGCTTGGCGTCTCATTACATCCAATAGAATTTACGATAAATCTAAAATTTTCCATGCGCTCATCTCTAAATTTAGAACCAGTGTATTCTGCTTACTTTAAATGCGCGCGTATTTCCGGCTACGTAACGTTACCTAACGTCGTCTGTTAGCGTGAGCAGAAACGAATGTGATTCGCTCTAACGTACGTTGGACGTTACCTGGGTAGGGGTCATCTCCCCTTCCCCATGATAAAATGACCGCGATAAATTTAACAACACAAAAAATTGAATTTCAAGATCGTGATTATTAGAAATGGGAAGACTGGTGCCATTCAGTACTAACTTACGTTACTCCCTATAGAAAAAACCCGCAATTAATTTATTTACCTACAAACCAATACTAAACACGCCCACTATTTAAAAGGAAGAAGATATTCCAATCTTTGCTAGAGAGAAGACAAAAATGGCAAACTCATATAGTTACCAAGAGACGAAGACCCTTGCAACTCTTATAGTAACAACGGGAAAACGAAATGGGGCCTGCTGAAGACTAAATCACAGTAACTCCATCACACAGACCTGCTTCTCCTTCACGACAATGCGCGACCTCACACAAGTCTGGCAACACGGGAAGCAATCACCAAATTGGGTTGGACTGTACTACCCCATCTACCCTATAGTCCCGATTTGGCACCCTCTGATTTTCATCTATTTGGTCCACTTAAAGATGCACTCCGTGGGACAAGGTTTGAAGATGATGAAGGAGTGATTCATGCAGCGAAGAAATGGCTACATGATCAAGACAAAATCTGGTACGGGCTAGGAATACATGCACTTGTTTCGCGCTGGCATAAAGCTGTACAAGTTGATGGGGATTATGTTGAATAATACCGATGTTTACATGACATATCCATGTATTTTGTGTATAAATTTCATGCTTTTTGAATAAACAGCTCCTGAGAAAAACGACGTGGTGCATTACTTTCTGAACGCCCCTCGTACATTCCTCTCTATCCTTACTTTCTCAGCCCTTAAGGCTATCTGCCAAAACAAGAGTTCACTTCCATTCTTCTCTATCCTTAATGGCCTTTGTCCCAATTACAGTTCTCGGGTGTATTTTAGACACTCATAAATGGGGGGTTGTGTAGTATAGAAGGATTGAAATGGTTTGACAAGATCACCAATGTGGAACTGATGACTTCTTCTTCGTCTTCGAAGAAGAAGAACTGATGACAAGTGCCAGTAGAACAAGAGATGAGATGAAGACGCTGGCAAAGGATAGGACACACACAGAGGAAACTTACTGAAGCATTAAAAAGCAGTCATTATTCTAGAATTCCCAGGGAAGAGAGGCAGAGGTAGACACAAAAACACACAGAAAAAAGAACTGGAGGCAGAAGTGAAAATGATGAGGAAGCTTCTGGAAATAACTTGAGCTGATGTCACGTGACAGGAAGACGTGGAAATAACTTGAGCTGATGTCACGTGACAGGAAGACTTGTCATGTATTTGTTGAAAGCCTTTGCTTCTTGTGGAGTTAAAGGATATTGATTGATTGAGGTGCATTTCTGCTGACCCTCCATCTTTATCATGTGTGTCCCCCTTTGTATTTACGTTTTCTCACTTTGTAAATAACAAGCTATAATGACTCTACTCCCCTGCCATCCATCCTTACAGAGTCCAAGTCACTGACCACAACTCTCCAGCATGCCCCCACCCCTTTTTTTTTTGGTACCTACTTCTACCCCTCTCCAACATTACAGCTACATACAATAAATGCTTACCTTGATGTGTTAGCCATATCGCAATCTGTTTGTAGATCTCATCAAATATAGAAACAACAACGGCTAGCAGCACTTTTGGTACAAAACTAAACAAGTATGAAAGTTCTTCCTCAGATATTAATTCATTCACCCACTCCTGCAATGAACAGAACAAACATCTGTCACTATAAGAAGCACTTCAATGTTGCAAAATTGTATCTACAACATATCCCTTTTTTTTTACCATAACATCAATATTGCATGTTAAAAAAATAGAGTTAAGGTAGTTCCATAGCAGATACTGCTGTAGTGGAGTGAAGTGTTAGAGACTTCACCTTACTAAGCCTCAGCTTTGTGAGGTGGGGTGACCAGTTCCCTTGCTGCCTTTGCCTTCCCTAACTTGAGAGCAGAGTCAGGTATAACTGGGTACAGCAGCTCGAGACGTTACGCCACACACTTCTAATACAAAACACCTAAAACTATAACATCACACGCCTAAAACTATAACATCACACACTTTCAATATCCCACCTAAAACTGTAACATCACACATATCCCATGTTGCACACTTAAGATATAAGAACTCATGTTTCCAATAACACATGCTTAAAAGTATAATATCCCAAACTTAACACTATAACATCACACACTACCAATTTCACACACCTAAAACTGTAACATCTCACACATCCAATCTTGCACACTTAAGATATAACAACTCATGTTTCCAATATCACATGCTCAAAAGTATAACATCCCAAACTTAAAACTATAACATCACATTCAATCTCATATATTTTTAACTACAAAATACTCTTCAGCCAAAAGAAATCATGTATTTCCATCATAACACTTAAAACTACAATAATATAATCTTGAATTTTTAATATCTGTTTATTAATGTCTGTATTCTGGGGTAATCTGCTCTCCCCATTTCCATAAATCAAAATAGCCTTATCAAATATGTACTTTTTTTTTCAAAATTGTATTGTCCTTACATTTCCAGATTTTTATATGCTTCTCATTGTGATAAAATGTTTACATGTTTACCCTGTACAGTCTAAAACATTGCTCAGACATGTAAATAAGGGTTGTATCACTTATGTGGTATCTGCTTGCCAAATGTGAATTTTTCATTTTTCTGAGGTCTAAGATACTAGAAAATAAATTCTTGCTGCAGCTCATTTTAGAATACAGGCCTGATGCATTTTACTTGTGGGGTGCATTACTGAGGGTCTTGCACAACTCAAAACTCACGTAATTATAGACAAAACATAAAGAAAGAAACACACTAGATCATGGAAAAACGCGAGCTTTGAACAGTGGATGAAAACGGAGAAATGTTCATGAACTTTTGTGTTTCAGATCAACATGCTACAGGAAGAATCACGTTTCCACATACAAGAGCCATAAAGCAACATGGGTATCACTGTACTGCATGACAGAAAATTAGACTCTTTGATAAAAGATGTTTTTGTCATCATTACGTGATGTACTTGTCCTCAGAAGGGACCCCGATACCATCACAAGAACAGCTATGCTATGGACCCCCGAGGGAAAGCGAAAGAGAGGCCGACCAAAAACAACTTGGCGGAGAACTGTGGAAGCTGAGATACAAAGAATGAACCACAGTTGGGGCACTGTACGAAGGATGGCCGCCGACCGAGCAAAGTGGAATCAATTTGTTGCTGCCCTACAAGATGCCACCAGGCGTGATGGCCGCTGACTGCTTTGACGGTTGGTGGTTATGGATCAAAGAAGAAGAAGACGTGATGTACTGGTATGACTGTATGAGGAGGAGAAGATGTGTCATTAGGTCACCATCTTCTGTAGCCATTACAAAGATGAAATTCTGAATATATACAACAACACATACCTATAGATCACATTTTAATATAAGATATCTAAAAATAATCTAGAAACAAATGAAACATTTATGGTTACAATATCCAGTAAGTACCAACTGCTTCAGCAATTAGAAGACGAAGCAAATACAGAAGACTACTGGCAACAGATAAAAAATGTACGGAATGAAACATGTGGAGAAGTTCTGGGGAAAAGGGAACACCAGTACAAAGCATGCATAACAGCAGAAACCATCAATAAGATTTTTTTTTTTTTTTTTTAAATAAGAAAAAAAATAAGATAGCAGATTTAAAAATGAAGCAAAATCAGAAGTTCAGAGCAAAGACTCACGAACTATACAAAGAAGCCAAGAAGTAAAGTATCAGAAGAGACAAGAGAAAGCATACTGATAAGCTGATGAGAGAAGCAGAGGGAGGAAGGTGCAGCCAAAGGTAACATGAAGGAGCTGTTCACAATAGTACAAAGAGGTTAACTGGAATACTAATGCAATCAAATGGCTTACCAAGCACACAAATGTTAAAACTGTTTAGCAATATAACAAGCCATATGTGACAAATACAATAATGATGAAATAAAGAAAACCATAAAGCTTCTAAGAGATGGGGATAGCTGTAGGTCCTGATGGCATTCCAGTGAAGGCCATCAAAGCAGACATAAATACCTGTACACAAAAAATGATACAGATTACTCTGTAAAGTCTGGGAGAGAGAGAGAGAAGAAATACTGTTCTAGCAGACTGGGAGGAAGGATATCTGGTCAAGTTGCTAAAGAAGGGAAATTTGCAACAGTGCAACAATTACAGAGGAGTAATGTTACTACTGGTGACAGGGAAAATATTAAAGAAAATGATATTAAAGAGATGTTAAAAAGGGCTACAGACAGACAAATGAGCGAGGAACAGATACTTTTTTTTTTTTGACAAAACAAATCCAGTAGAGACCAGATAGCCACACTGAACATAACAGTAGAACAGAACTTGGAACTGGATTTGTGGACTATGAAATGGCCTTCAACAGTTTAGACAGAATCACTTTGGAAACTGATGAGACTCTAAGCAGCTTCTATAAGTTCATTAACCTGGTGCGGAAAAAATATGAAGACATGAAAATATGAGCTCTTAATCTCTTAATGAAGGACAACTTATAGAACCCTTTGATGACATGGATGACCCAAGAGTGGTGCTCCACAAACTATGTCAACGATTCAAAAGAGTTGTGATACAATGGATCCCATCTCACTGTAACATCCCCGGCAATGAAGAGGCTGACAGATTCACAAAGGAAGGTGGAAAGCTACTTTAGCCTGATATAAGCGTAACTTTCAAAGAGGCAAAGAGTTTTATCAGAATCAGATACAGGAAAAAATGGGATGTAGAGCATCCAGGCCCCACACAAAATGGGCATATTACCAGCTCAACAGAAGAGAACAAATGGTAAACTTCAGACTCCACACGGACCACAACAAACTGGGATACCATCTATTCAACAAGCTACACAGCAACTACCGATGAGTGTAACTGTGGCACCCATAATATGACAGATGAACATCTACTTCAAAGATGCCCAACATATGAGCAACAGAGAAAGCAAATATGTCCATCACCAGTACCATTCCTGGAAAAACTCTACGAAGATACAAATAGTGTCAAGCTGACCACTGCTTCTTTGACAATATTAAAGTAGACGTCTGCGAGTGTACGAAGAAGAAGAAACCTTTGAGATAAGAACTGCAGAAGTGTCTCTTGTCACAATTTCTCTTCTTTCTTGTTATAAATTGGATTATAAAAACCAATACCAATCACACAAATTGGAATACAGGATCCTTTGACAAAACAGCTTCACAATCTAGACTTTGTAGTTGATCCTGCTCTTCTATTCCACAGTTGAAGTCAGACGTGAGACAAAATGAGAATACCTGATGAGAAGTCGCAGCAATGAGGTCTGAAAATCCACAAAAGACAAAGATTATGAGAATAAGTGTGACAGATGATAACCGGATTGCAATAGGAGAATGATCCATACAAAATGTGGACTCATACATTATCCTGGCAACAAAACAGGCAAAGTTGGAGATCAGTGATATCAAAATAAAAATAGATACGGCAAGAGATGGATTTCACTGCTTATGGAAATTATAAGAAATCAAGTCCAACACAAAAATCAGAATGTTCATCTCAAATATCAAAGCAGTCAAATAGTACAGATTAGAAATGTAGATAAAAGCAAAAAGAACAATCAAGAAGTTACAGACATTCACAAATTTTAAAATGGTATGATAGGACAATAAACGTGGAGCTGATGGAAAGGACCAGACAACTGCCAGTGGAACAAGAAACAACAACAACAACAACAAAATAGATAGGACAAACAGAGAGGTAACCTGCTGACAGCATTACAAGACCACTCTTGCTCAGGAATCGCCAGGGTAAAAGAAGTACAGATTGACCTAAAAAAACCATGGAGAAAGTAATTTGACTTAAAAAAAAGGATAAAGAAGGCATGGAAAGAACTTGAACAGACGGCACAAAACAGGAGAGGTCAGCATGACCTGAATAAAGACTTATGATGCATTCGGAGCTAAGGGATAATGATAATGAGAATAAGTAGCATCACAACTTAATTTAGTCTCAATGACATTATGTTTATACAGACATTATGTTTATACAGACATTATGTTTATACAGACATTATGTTTATACAGACATTATGTTTATACAGACATTATGTTTATACAGACATTATGTTTATACAGACATTATGTTTATACAGACATTATGTTTATACAGACATTATGTTTATACAGACATTATGTTTATACAGACATTATGTTTATACAGACATTATGTTTATACAGACATTATGTTTATACAGACACTATGTTTACACAGACATTATGTTTATACAGACATTATGTTTATACAGACATTATGTTTATACAGACATTATGTTTATACAGACATTATGTTTATACAGACATTATGTTTATACAGACATTATGTTTATACAGACATTATGTTTATACAGACATTATGTTTATACAGACATTATGTTTATACAGACATTATGTTTATACAGACATTATGTTTATACAGACATTATGTTTATTGTTTATACAGACATTATGTTTATACAGACATTATGTTTATACAACATTAGTTTTATACAGACATTATGTTTTATACAGACATTATGTTTATGACATTATGTTTATACAGACATTATGTTTATACAGACATTATGTTTATACAGACATTATGTTTATACAGACATTATGTTTATACAGACATTATGTTTATACAGACATTATGTTTATACAGACATTATGTTTATACAGACATTATGTTTATACAGACATTATGTTTATACAGACATAATGTTTATACAGACATTATGTTTATACATACATTATGTTTATTGTTTATACAGACATTATGTTTATACAGACATTATGTTTATACAGACATTATGTTTATACAGACATTATGTTTATACAGACATTATGTTTATACAGACATTATGTTTATACAGACATTATGTTTATACAGACATTATGTTTATACAGACATTATGTTTATACAGACATTATGTTTATACAGACATTATGTTTATACAGACATTATGTTTATACAGACATTATGTTTATACAGACATTATGTTTATACAGACATTATGTTTATACAGACATTATGTTTATACAGACATTATGTTTATACAGACATTATGTTTATACAGACATTATGTTTATACAGACATTATGTTTATACAGACATTATGTTTATACAGACATTATGTTTATACAGACATTATGTTTATACAGACATTATGTTTATACAGACATTATGTTTATACAGACATTATGTTTATACAGACATTATGTTTATACAGACATCAGACTAATACCTAAAGACATTCTGTTTATACAGACATCTAAAGTTTATACAGACATTATGGGTGACATTTGGGGCATTATGTTTTACAGACATTATTTTTTCACAGACATTATGGGCAGACATTATGTTTTGGGCAATGTTTTTGGAACAGACATTAGGGCAGACTTATGGGCTATGTTTTGACATTATGAACATGTTTTGGGTTTTTGACATCTGGAAACAGACGACAGAAAATCCAGTTTTTATTGTATCAGAACATCCTAAAACCTAAAAATTCTGCACATCTAAAGTTTCTCTGGGTGACTTGGGGCTACGTTTCTATCACAACTGGGCAGGTTTGGGCAATTTTGGAACACAGGGCGACTTTGGGCTATTTGTCGAACATGATTTGGGTGACATCTGGAAACCGAAAAAATCCAGTTTCCAAAACAAAGCTGTCCACAATGATTTTGGATAAAAGAATAGACCTGCAATATAACAGCATTTGGCAACAATAACATTAGCAACCATCAGAATCAATGGCAACAGTTCTGGTGCCCCGATACAGCTTGATTCACATGATGAAACTGATAAAAAATGGCATACACTTCTGTATACCAGCGCCTTAATGTCAAAGTAGCATAAACATAGTTTACACCATAGCTGGATAAATTAAAATAAATGTTTCTGGTTGATTCACATTATTTCAAATATTGCACATAATGTCAAATTTCATAAATATGTGTTCAATCATACTGGAACATTTCAAAAGGATGTAAAATGTAAATAGCCTTTTTTCCTCTGTATCTGGTGCATTTAGTGTAAGGTTATGCATACATTTTACATATGGCCATATTAAATACAACACTTGTTGTAGTAAAAAAAAACTATATTAACTCCATGCCTAATTAGTACAGGTCTGTATTCTTATATCTGAACACCCTAAAATCGAAATATTCTGAAAATCAAAGGTTTCTTTGCCCGACTTTGGGCACCACAATTGGGTGACTTTGGGCAATTTTCAAACACATTTTGGGAGATTGGGCGATTATCAAACACATTTTGGGAGATTGGGCGATTATCAAACACATTTTGGGAGATTGGGCGATTATCAAACACATTTTGGGAGATTGGGCGATTATCAAACACATTTTGGGAGATTGGGCGATTATCAAACACATTCTGGGTGACCGAAACAAATCCAGTTTCCGAAACAAAGCTGTCCTTAAGGATTTAGGATAAAAGCATACAGACCTGTACTATGGAAGCCACAGTAGTGGAGTGGTTAGTGCACTGGCTTCCTAGCTCCATGGTTCGATTACCGGTTGAGGTGGGATTTTTTAGACTGCAAACGGCTCTGGGGTTGACCCAGCCTCATGAACTGGGTACCAGAACAACACTAGGAAGGTTAAAAGTGGCTGGTATGAAGCAGACCACATCACCCCTAGTGTGTCATATGGTCAAGAAAATATGGGTTAACACTATATTCCCAATATGCCTCAATGGGCATGCAACAGGATCCTTTACCTTTACCGTTTACTATTATAAGTTTTCTTTCTTGTTGCTAATGCCATAAATATTCTAACTGACTTCCTTTTTCGCTCATACTGGAGCATGGGGCACCCCTTCAGCTAGCTCCTTGCAGGAAGCCTGCATCAACACATCTGCTCTGGCAGAAGTGTTTTCTTATAGCAGTTTGTTTTATATTAAATGATAAGGTTGACAGCACCACGGTGTTGCCTCTCATGACATGCCTGAGACGTATAGTCCTATTCTTTCTTCATCTCCACTTAGACCCCTGGAAATTATAAGGCACAGCAGTCCTATCTTCATGTCTCCTCTGAGAACCCTTGGAATTAAATGGCTAAAAAAATCTTATTTGGACTAAACTAAGGGTCTCTGATGTTTTATCAACTTTCTTTTACTGTACACAGGGAACGGTTTTACTGAGAATTAGATAGCATGGCTCCTGCAAATTAGGAATGATCATTTGTCTGTAAAATATAACCACATTACCTGAAGCTCAAAGCACAACAGCATAACAATAAACACAAAGGCCAGGCATACAGCAATGACAGGAAATGTGATGAAATAACGAAACAGCAGACGTTTCCAAGAAGGATAAGCCAACTCTAACTGTCCTGTTATGGGACTTTTGACTAGATCACCCTGAAAAACAAAAAAGTATCTAAAACATATCTTGCAGCACACACACAAATGTAATAATTATAGTATACTAATAATACATGAAATAAAAATCACAAAAATTAAAGACAATGCTGAATATACTGTCAGCTCAAGAGGACAACATCACCACTAAAATAATTTTATTACACATTCTAATGTATTTGTGCCATTCTAGTTTTTCCTTCAACATGGACCTTGAAGCACTGTAGATTTAGCAATTTCTTTTCTGTGCATGATATTTTTCCTTCAGAACATCTGAGGATTTGGCTGAAACTGTATATTCATCTTCTTCTTCTGTATTCCTCTGCCGCAGAAGCTAGATTTTCTACTGGTGAAAGTTTGTGATGGTAACTGACTGGACTGTATTCTAATGTCCAAAACATTTTATTTTCTGCCTCTCATAAATAGCTAATGTTACTCTTTTGTTCCTTGGGATTGCTGAGCTGACACAGAAAAACAGGATCCCTGCTACCGTAAGGCATGTCATAAAAAAGCAACAAAGGAAAGGCTGCATATGGGGGCCAGCAACCTCATCATGTTAAAAAAACTTGCAGAAACCACCACAGCAAAAGTATATGAAGTGCTTTACTTTATGTTTCCTGCATGGAGGCCATTGGCAGAACAAAAATGGGAAAATTCATATACATGGTGCTTAGAAACAGACAACAGCAACTTTGATGAGAAAACTTGGACTTGAGACAATGAATGAAAATGGAAGACTATTCACAAGCTTCATATAAACAACAGTTTAATATAGGATATGTAGGAAATCAAGAAACAAAGACACATTTACAGTCACAATATCCAACAAATACCAAGTGCTCCAACAGGTGGAAGATGCAGTGAATACAGAAGACCACTGGCAACAGATAAAAAATATATGGAACGAGACTCGTGAAGAAGTACAGGGAAAAAGAGAACGCCAGCAAACAGCATCGATAACAGCAGAAACCATCAATAAGATAAAAGACAGAGAAAACAAAAATATTTAACAGGATCATCATTGAGAGATTTAATGAGTCCACGGATAGTCAATTGGGAGATGAACAAGCAGGTTTTTGGCAAAACAGATTCTCTACAGATAGCCACTTTGAGAATAATAGTGGAACAAAGTCTGGGATGGAACTCACCTATTTACATAGGATTTGTAGACTATGAAAAGGCATTTGACAGTCTCAACAGAGAATCAGTCTGGAAACTGATGAGGCATTATGGAGTTCCCATGAAGATCATTAACTCAATATAGAAAACTTATGAAGACATGACACGCCAAATTCTTCATGAAGGACAACTTACAGAACAGTTCGAGCCTGAGTTATGAAAATGTCAACAACAGCCAACAGAAACGGAATCCAGTCGACTGACTAAACAATTTGATGATCTAGATTTTGCAAATGTCCTAGCTCTTCTGTCCCAAAACTGTAACCAGGTGCAAGACAAAGTGAAAATACTTGATGAGAGCTCACAGCAAGTGGGTTTGAAAATAAACATGGAAAAGACGAAAAATAATGAGAATAAATGCCCATTTTGTGATTCTTCGCCACATATCTTTGTACTATTTTTTCACCCTCTTTTCTCTGTGGAGTTACACCAAATGGTTAAAATGAAAATATCAGCATTTATGTATTCTTAATATGTGTCCAAGCCACTTCCAATAATTCTTTTCAATTTTATTAATCATGTTATTAATGTCACTATGCTGTCTTTTCTCTACTGGGTATTTTTTTAAAATTTCAACCAGCTTGAGAAGACACTTCTGGTACATACTTTCTCAAATCTCATATACAGGCCTATCCCTTTCTTTTACAGTTGTTTTTCGATATGTCATATTAATAAAGTAAGACTGTAAAAACACTCAACTTACATATAATGATTTTACTGTACTTTTTTTTAAATGCTGTCATGTGCTGGACTTCAAAGCATGCTTAGACAGTGCAGACTATGATGGCTTGGCCATGTCCGCCACATGGAAGATGGTGGTATCACCAAAGATATTTTCTACGGGCAACTGGCAGATGGCAAAAGAACAATCAGGCGACCCCCCCACATGAGGTTCAAAGATGTGTGTAAGAGAGACATGAAGATATAAAACATAAATCCAGCAACCTGGGAGGATGAAACTGCTGATTGCATAAGTGGTAATGCTCCCTACAGCGCCAACTCAGATCGGGCAAACAGAAGCTCTCACAACAAACAGAAGAAAAAATAAACATGGCGACAGGAACACCAGGCAAAAAAAACCAGCTGAGTGCTATCACCTCAGAAGCACATTCCCATAGTCAGTGATGACTGACGGGTGCTACTACTACTTTACATTTTATGGGTTAATGATTTCCATAACAATGCTTGTGGCTGGTTTAAGGCCTATGCTCCTTGTGGAGCTGTAGGGTAAAGAAGAAAGACTCATGGCTGGTGGCGTAAATTTGTTGAAGGCCTGCGATCCACAGGGAGATAATGGGTAACGAATGAATGACTTGTGACTGGAAACAAGGCTGAGATTACGCATGTTTCAATAAGTGATTATTACAAAGACATGAGTCCTCAAGCCACATGCATGACACTTTGAAAAAAAGAAATACATAAGTGCTCACTTTGAAAAGAGGTCTTGGATCCTTGAGCATATCATCTTTCTGCTCCAGCGTGCCCCATCTGTAGCAGAACTCTGTGGAACGTCTCTTCCAAAACTTCAGGTACAGAGTGGCCCACACAGTGTTGAACAGTGCAAAGCCAACATAACACAGATCCTCACACCACTGATGATGCAGATATACAACATATAACCACTAACTAAGTGAAAGCACATACTGTTATTTACATGTTACGTAATAAACAATGTAAAAACTGGAGCAGATCCTACACTCAACCTGTCAGAGAAACCTTCTCATAAAGTTGCTCATGTATGATAAAGTATAATTTGATAAGAGGTGACTAAGATGAGGTTGTGCATGCAGCTGGCAAACTCATTATGTAAAACAAATTGTTATAGGAATAAACCTGTAAGAACTCATAAAGTGCAAGCTTCACACACAGTCATCATTAAAAAATATTTGATTTTACCATGTATTTTTAATAAATCTATTTTGTGGAAAATATTTTCTAAAATCTAAATGATGTTCTCAAAAAAGGAAATTTCATGGAACTTAGATAGCCTGAAATCAGCAAGCTTTTTAAAAATCTATACATTGTATGAAATCAACTGATGTATATACACCCACACATATATACTCACATGCATATGCACATCACACACACACGAGCATGCATGTACACTTGCATACACAGACACACACATACATCTAGTCTAAAATTTAACAGAATTCTTGAGATTTGTATAAGGCCTGGCTTCATTTCTCTTGACAAAAATATGACAATATCATGCTATTTTACAGCTGACAAGACATAAATCCTGGACTAGCAAGAAATGTCATCACCATCTCTTAGTAATGATGAAAGCACTAACACGTGGCAATTTGTTTTTTAACTGCTTCCATTTTCAGGTACAATTCCAGGTCTACCTTGAGCTGCCCTGACACTAGTGAAACCAGCCCACTGTTTGAAACTGGTATACTGCTCAACATGAGTCAATTTCTTGAGAGCTGGAAGCTAATGTATAAAGGTTGTAATTAGTTACCTGGCTATGTCCTTGAAGAAGAAATATAACCAATCCTACAAGAGCTGGCAGTATCAGCCATTTTGTGTAGTGACCCAGGTATGCGAAATACAGTCCAATTTTCACACCAAAATAACTGCGCACATCATCTATAAATACAAAGTGCGTATTTCAGTTTATAAAAAGCATATCCCAAAGACATTAAAAATGCTTTCAATCATCATTGTTCAGCTCCCGAAGGAGAGTAGGCCTTCAAAAAACTCATGCCAAGTCCTCCTTTACCGTGCCATCAGCTAATGGTCTTTCAATGTCTTCCTCATAGAAGAAAAAAAAAGAGGAGTCAGTAAACCAAACTGCTTTTGGCTGTCTCTGGGCTGTCTCAAGCCTCCTTAGTAGAGGACCTACTGCCTATATTAGGGCGCAAGACCTGTGATGCCGTACTGTAATTCTGTCCTTCAACCGGCCCGATTCTGTTCTTTCGCTTTTAAATTTTCACCATATTTTTTTTCTTCTCATTTGAATATATATCGTGTTTGGTAATTTTTGGGTAGATAATTAAATGGGATCGTTTTATGACGGTAGATTTATTTTACACTCGACCAGTTTTATTTTCTTCTGATCACGCGATTTTCCATTGTTTACGGAAGTCGCTATTTTCGAGCACGCCTGTAATGACGCGTCAGAAACGCACTTGGACGTGATGTCATTTTTTAACACGCGGCCGTCACGTAATGTGACGCAATTTTTGGACACGCGGTCGCGTTGTTTTCAAATCTGATTGGCGTAGCTCATAGTTATGTTTATTTTTCTGAGCGTTTCCATTGGTCGAGGGAAAGCTAGGGTATGCTCAGGAGAGAACACGCGGGGTGGCCCCGGTGTGTATAAATAGCCAGTTAAACGGCGGCCAAGTTCTCTATCGTAAGAAGAAATATTGTCAGCCGTCAGACTTCGTATTATCGTCTCCATTGCGGGGAACAACAGCGATAATTGGTATGTAGGTTTTTATTATCGTTTTATTCATTAGAGGGTTCTTTGAGAAATTCGCCCGTAGTTAATTTCTTCGGGGACATTAACTTTTTGGTTTTAAAAACGATAGTGCCATCCATTATCATTTTTCAAGAACGACGTAAATGTAACAGTGTGCTTATTCTTTCTATGATTTTGGCAGTAGATAGGAACGTGGGAAGTTATAAGCTACATGTGTGCTCATAGTTGTAGAATGTTATGTAAAACCACCATTTATTCCTGTGTATTTACAAATATAATTTTAGTGGGAATCGATTATGTGTACTAAATTTTATTTTTTGCCTTAATGTAAGAAATGCCGTCGGAGAGTAAAGATGTATGTTATAAGTGGACTATACTGCTTAGAGGAGTAAACTATTCCTATAGCGAGATTTCATTTAAATTGGGGCTTAAGTAGGAAACCTCATGTGTAAATGTTAAAAGGAGGCCACGGGATTTCGACAAAGGATTCCCTAGTTTGAACACGTGGGTAGCCACGCGTAACAAATAGATAAGAGGCAGACAGGTCGGGAGGTTTCTGGTTACTTACCTGGCAGATTATAGTTGAGGGAGAGAGGGGGAAGGAGTGAGAATGAAGAGACACGTGAGTAGGAATATTTTATGTATCGTTTTTTTCAGAACGAGAGAAGGGGAGGAGGAGAGAGATTTAAGTGCCACGTGGGTAATATTAAATTTTTGTATTGTTGTACATGACGAGTGAAGTACTGAGTAAGGGAGTTATAAAGATTAATGGGTTAGAGATGCGTTATGTTGGAGTTGTTATCCAATAGACGCATTTCCTTTTAATTTCAGCGAGTCACGGCGAAACAGTGGGGAGCATAATTTTGACAAATAAAATTATCCACGGCAAAAAGACATATCTCAGGGTCAGAGTACTCGAGTTATCGTCCGGAGCAAAGAAAAATAACCCATGGTCTCTGGCAGTGAAGTCCCTATGCTTCAGCTGGAACGGGGTTTATTTATCATACAGCCGAGAGCATCGCTATTATAGTCTCTAGCAACGGCAGGTGGCCGTGAGACTGGGTTAAATCGTATACAGCCAGAAATCAAGGCTGTGTTTGCCTCTAAATCTGGAGCGGGTTAGAGGAGCAAATCATAGACGCTAGTCAGCAGCAGAGAAGTTTCTACAGTTAATCAAGTTCTTTATGCTTGATACCCACCAGTCATCATCATCGCAGAATTCAGGAACAGGTGATAGGGATAAAATACCTGGGTCTTGAAGGTAACGAGAGAAGAGCGTAACGGAGATGCCGCATCATCAGTCGTCGAGTGTTAGAGAGACACTGAGACCAAGGGAGAGAGAGAGAGATAGAGAGAAGGAGGGAGAAAATAGACAGGACCAGTAGGGTCTGTTCAGTATCCATTCGACGGATAGACACTGAGCCATTGTGTTACTCCAAGTCTATTATCTTAGCATTTCCAGTGGTGTTAGATAGTGGCGCATATCGCCTACCAAGTTGGAAGCTGTGTAGACGGTTCGTTGAGGAAGAGTCAACAGGACTGAGACAGTAGAATCTTATTTTATTAGAGAGTGGAGGCTAAAGTCGACAGCTCCACAAGATTAGAGGTGTTTAAAGCACTAACCAAATTTTTTGTTCCTCAGCAGGGTGACAGAAAGAGTGAATGTGATTTGGGGTTTTTTTTTGGTGTCTATTAATTTAATCACTAAAGCTATGAACTTTTCTAACGAGACCTTTGATATCATCTTGAACGGGGAAAAACTACAGAAAGTTGAAAGTTTCAATTATTTAGGCAGTAAAATGACTCAGGATGGTGACACAACAAGAGAAATCCATACTAGAATTGCTTTGGCAGCTAGCGCCTTCAATAGATTATCTAACATTTGGAAATTACGATCATTGAATATACATACCAAGCTTCGTCTGTTTAATTCAAATGTTATCTCAGTGTTAACATACGGCTGTGAGAGTTGGAAAATAACAAAATCATTGGAGAACAAGCTGAATACATTCGAGAACAAATGTCTTAGAAAACTCATGAACATCAGTTGGAAAGAATTCAAGACTAATCGACAAATAAGAGAAGACTCTAGGCAGAAATATGTCTCCGACTATATAAGGAAAAGACGATGGTCATATATCGGTCATGTCCTACGAATGCAAAACAACAGAATACCACTACAGGCGCTCACTTGGGTTCCTGAAGGTAAGAGGAAAAAAAGAAGACCAAAAGAAACACTCAGAAGAACAATAATAAGAGAAGGAAGAACGTTGGGCCTAAATAATGTGCAAGAGCTAAGAGGAGTGGCGTCACAACGAACAACCTGGAGAGCACTGGTTTCTGCCTTATGCGCCGTGTTTGGTGCTTAAAGAATTTATTATTATTATTATTATTAATTTAATCGTTACTTGTTTTACTGATGTTTTTGATGGTATTTTTAAATGTTTTTTCCATTCTGTAAATAAAAATAATATATATATTTACTGTATACTGGATCAGCTTCTACTCCTTACTATACTTACTTTATGTCGTCTGTATAGTGGTGTCTGTGGTCATTTTATACACCTTATCTCCTTGTATTTAAAGGAAGTCAGAGGAGGGTGAGATTATAGCCAGTTTGAAGTCACGAAGCGGCAAGGGCGAGTCAAAACCTGGTTCTATCCCTTGAGCCAATAGTCTCATCTGTCCACAGGCATGTTATTTTCCATCTAAATTCTATCTTCTCAGACTTTCTCAAACTAGGGTCGTGTTTTCATTCAGGCAAACTCTAAAAACTTAAAACCACTTCGTGACAAGTGGGGGTTTCGTCCGGGATCATTCTGGTGAGATCAATTCTGTGATCTATATTCATAGATTGTCTCTAGAAAGTTTTCTGAGAATAGAGTTTCTTTAAATATCCCCTAGACTTGAGCTATTAGAACTGATCCAGTTATAGGTTTTTCCACAGGTTGCAGTCTAGTAGATTTTGTGGTAATTTTGATTTATATGACTTAGAGGTAACTGATGGCATACCGACATATTTTTCTTTAACAGGAAGGTAATTTCGGGGTTTTGGTAGCTTCTTAACTAAATGTTTCTCAGGTTATTATTCAGACTTGGTGCTAGTCTGAGGTCGGGTTTTTGGAACAGCGGTTATAGAGGGAGTATTTTATATTACGTAACAGGTTGTTCCTTCTCTTTTCCTTTTCTGTCATTTCTCTGTATTTGTGAACTTACAGCAGTTACAGGTAAGATGGCGGATATGGCCAAGTTACGAGTTGCCTGGCGCGAGGCTGCTCAAGACATGGGAATGGATAAGGAGGAGACTAAGGCCTACCGGATAAGGGAAAATGATAGGCATATTCAGCGGGAGAAAGAGAAAGAGGACAGGGCAGCCGCCGTGGAAGTTGCGGAGAGGCAGGCCGAGATAGAACTTCGGAAATTGGAAGCCGCGAAAGAAGAAAGGGAAGCACAGGAGAGGGAGAAGGCAGCAGAAAGACAGCACGAACTTGCCCTGCGTTCTCTGGAACTGCAGTACCGAGCTTCAGAAGGCAGTTCAGCTAATGGAGATTCTCCTGGAGCAAGAGCGAGAGACACCTCAGGAAACGGAGGGCCCCGGATGGCAGCCATGAGCTTCCCATTTGACTCGTTCCCTAATGGGAATGAAAAGATTGACGTGTTCTTGGAGAAATTTCAAAGAATGGCAAAGGCATACGGGTTGGATGAGAGTCTTTGGTGTCTGAAATTATCACAATCGCTCAAAGGTCATGCGTATGAAGTTTACAACAAGCTGCTCATAGATGATCAGAACAACTTTGAGGCACTGCGAAACGCTTTGTTGCAAAGGTTTCAGTGGACACCCCGTAAATGCCAAACCATGTTCAGGGAGAGCAGGCCGGAGAAGGGAGAGAGTTTTGCTCAGTTTGCAGAGCGGGTGAGAAATTACCTAACCCGGTGGAGGGAACTGTCAGGACTGGCGAAAACTTTTGAAGGGTTGGAGGAGTTAGTTCTGTGTGAACAGGTAAAAGCAAACATGTCCCCCGACTTGAGGCGGTATCTGGCAGAGCAGGGTGCCCAGCAACTCGATCAGATTATTCTGTTTGCGGAAAGGTACCAGACAGCACTGGCCGAAGTACTGGGACAGAAACGGAAAAACCCAGACCTGCCAGCCCCAGACAAAGGAGCTTCATCATTGCAGTCGGCTACTTCACCAGCTCATCAGCAACCAGGGCCTTCTCGCAAGGAGCCTCATTCAGGTTATAACTTGCGCCCCCAGCCGCATAACCGAGCACAGCCGACATCATCTCAGGAACCTGTTAGGAACAGGGGAGATAATGAGAGGTATTGTCAGAATTGTAGAACCACTTCCCACTGGACATCACGGTGCATGAACAAACCCCCAGCTCACCATGAGCTTGTTTAAGACCGGTGAGATGGACTAAAGGGAATAAATGGGAACCTGTCCAGTCAGAGAAGTTGTTCTCTAACAGTGGACCAGCCGTAGTGAATGGGACAGCTACTACATGTTTGTTTGACAGCAGGCTTACTTACCCCAGTATCATCGCTCGTCATTTGGTGAAACCAGGGCAGTGGACCGAAGAACTAGTTGAGATTGGTGGCATTTTGAGAAGAGGTATCTCACAGCGTCTGCCAGTAGCCAATATTGAGGTGAAATGCAAGTTTGTGTCTGGCACAATCAAGGCAGCTGTAATGGCACAGCCAGCACACGATTTCATCCTGGGAAGCCCATACTTAGTTTTGGGAAACCCAACCACACCGATTCTTGCTAACGCAAGAGGGCCTACTGCAGGCAAGCAAAGTGAAAGGGGAAAGCCCCAAATTCACGGAGCCCCACGGGAGCTCAAACATCCTTGTCTTGCGATGAGGAGGAGAGACGCCTCTAAAGACAGTGGAATGTTATTTACAGAGGCGTATTCGCCTGTCAGCCCTGTTCAGCCTAAAGGTCAAACAGTGGTGACGCCTCTGATTTCGGAAGTATCTTCTTTGTCGTCGGGAATTAGGCCCCCGATGGTATTACATCTCTCAAGGGAGGGAAATACTGACAAGAAGGAACATGCGCACGTTTCTTCAAGCAACCGTAAACAGTTACGCCCTGTTACGGCGATGTCTGGCCAAGCCAGTCAGACTGTTTCAAAACACTGGGAGGCCGCACCATTTGGTAATCATTATTTACCACGCGCCGCCAGGAAAATTCGTGGGCGAAGGAAACACATGAGAGGGAGGAGGAAGGCGACCAGTCATGTTGCAGTCGCCAGGAGAAAATCCCCTGGCGTGACCCTCACGATCCAGGGCTTGCAAAGATTCTCAAGGATATGGAGATGGGCCTGTATGATAATGCAAATTATGACAGTGATTAGATCGAGAGGTAGATCTAGATACAGACCAGTATGAAACCCAGAGATTTCAGTAATTTAGCACGGATTCCCGCACTTGAAAGGGGGGACTTATGTGATGCAGCACTGTAATTCTGTCCTTCAACCGGCCCGATTCTGTTCTTTCGCTTTTAAATTTTCACCATATTTTTTTTCTTCTCATTTGAATATATATCGTGTTTGGTAATTTTTGGGTAGATAATTAAATGGGATCGTTTTATGACGGTAGATTTATTTTACACTCGACCAGTTTTATTTTCTTCTGATCACGCGATTTTCCGTTGTTTACGGAAATCGCTATTTTCGGGCACGCCTGTAATGACGTGTCAGAAACGCACTTGGACGTGACGCAATTTTTGGACACGCGGTCGCGTTGTTTTCAAATCTGATTGGCGTAGCTCATAGTTATGTTTATTTTTCTGAGCGTTTCCATTGGTCGAGGGAAAGCTAGGGTATGCTCAGGAGAGAACACGCGGGGGTGGCCCCGGTGTGTATAAATAGCCAGTTAAACGGTGGCCAAGTTCTCTATCGTAAGAAGAAATATTGTCAGCCGTCAGACTTCGTATTATCGTCTCCATTGCGGGGAACAACAGCGATAATTGGTATGTAGGATTTTATTATCGTTTTATTCATTAGAGGGTTCTTTGAGAAATTCGCCCGTAGTTAATTTCTTCGGGGACATTAACTTTTTGGTTTTAAAAACGATAGTGCCATCCATTATCATTTTTCAAGAACGACGTAAATGTAACAGTGTGCTTATTCTTTCTATGATTTTGGCAGTAGATAGGAACGTGGGAAGTTATAAGCTACACGTGTGCTCATAGTTGTAGAATGTTATGTAAAACCACCATTTATTCCTGTGTATTTACAAATATAATTTTAGTGGGAATCGATTGTGTGTACTAAATTTTATTTTTTGCCTTAATGTAAGAAATGCCGTCGGAGAGTAAAGATGTATGTTATAAGTGGACTATACTGCTTAGAGGAGTAAACTATTCCTATAGTGAGATTTCATTTAAATTGGGGCTTAAGTAGGAAACCTCATGTGTAAATGTTAAAAGGAGGCCACGGGATTTCGACAAAGGATTCCCTAATTTGAACACGTGGGTAGCCACGCGTAACAAATAGATAAGAGGCAGACAGGTCGGGAGGTTTCTGGTTACTTACCTGGCAGATTATAGTTGAGGGAGAGAGGGGAAAGGAGTGAGAATGAAGAGACACGTGAGTAGGAATATTTTATGTATCGTTTTTTTCAGAATGAGAGAAGGGGAGGAGGAGAGAGATTTAAGTGCCACGTGGGTAATATTAAATTTTTGTATTGTTGTACATGACGAGTGAAGTACTGAGTAAGGGAGTTATAAAGATTAATGGGTTAGAGATGCGTTATGTTGGAGTTGTTATACAATAGACGCATTTCCTTTTAATTTCAGCGAGTCACGGCGAAACAGTGGGGAGCATAATTTTGACAAATAAAATTATCCACGGCAAAAAGACATATCTCAGGGTCAGAGTACTCGAGTTATCGTCCGGAGCAAAGAAAAATAACCCATGGTCTCTGGCAGTGAAGTCCCTATGCTTCAGCTGGAACGGGGTTTATTTATCATACAGCCGAGAGCATCACTATTATAGTCTCTAGCAACGGCAGGTGGCCGTGAGACTGGGTTAAATCGTATACAGCCAGAAATCAAGGCTGTGTTTGCCTCTAAATCTGGAGCGGGTTAGAGGAGCAAATCATAGACGCTAGTCAGCAGCAGAGAAGTTTCTACAGTTAATCAAGTTCTTTATGCTTGATACCCACCAGTCATCATCATCGCAGAATTCAGGAACAGGTGATAGGGTTAAAATACCTGGGTCTTGAAGGTAACGAGAGAAGAGCGCAACGGAGACGCCGCATCATCAATCGTCGAGTGTTAGAGAGACACTGAGACCAAGGGAGAGAGATAGAGAGAAGGAGGGAGAAAATAGACAGGACCAGTAGGGTCTGTTCAGTATCCATTCGACGGATAGACACTGAGCCATTGTGTTACTCCAAGTCTATTATTTTAGCATTTCCAGTGGTGTTAGATAGTGGCGCATATCGCCTACCAAGTTGGAAGCTGTGTAGACGGTTCTCTGAGGAAGAGTCAACAGGACTGAGACAGTAGAATCTTATTTTATTAGAGAGTGGAGGCTAAAGTCGACAGCTCCACAAGATTTCTTCTTCTTCTTCGATCCTTAGCCACCGACCGTCAAAGCAGTCAGTGGCCATCACGCCTAGTGGCGTCTTGTAGGGCAACAACGAATTGATTCCACTTTGCACGGTCGGTGGCCATCCTTCGTACAGTGCCCCAACTCTGGTTCATTCTTTGCATCTCAGCCTCCACAGTCCTCCGCCAAGTTGTTTTTGGTCGGCCTCTCTTTCGCTTTCCTTCAGGGGTCCAAAGCATAGCTGTTCTTGTGATGGCATCGGGGTCTCTTCTGAGGACATGACCAACCCAGCTCCAGCGTCTGCCAGCTATGATGGTATGCATGTCCTCTTGCTTGCTACGAGTAAGCAGATCTTGGTTGGTGATGGTATTCGGCCAAAAGATTCGGTGAATTTTTTCTTAGGCATGTTGTGTGAAAAGAGGACAATTTTGACATTTCCTTCTCTGTGACTCTCCAGCATTCCGCACCATAGAGAAGCACAGAAAGCACGCAACTCTGGTATAATCTTAATTTTGTGCTTGTGCTGTATTGGGAGGACTTCCAGATGTTATTTAGGCTAAAGATGGCTGTTCTTGCCTTATTCATTCTGATGTTGATGTCTTTGCCTGCCCCACCGTCTGGTGTTACTATGCTTCCTAGGTATGTGAAGGTATCTGTCTGTACCAGTTGCTGATTCCTTACTGATATGGGCTCAGGGTTGTTCACATTGAGCGTCATGACCTCAGACTTCTTTAAATTGATGTTCAAGCCCACCTGCTGGCTAAATTTATTAAGTCTATCCGTTTTTTCCTGGATGTGTTGATGTGAATGTGCCAGCAGTGCAATGTCATCTGCATATTCCAGATCTTCCAATGTTGAAAATGTAGTCCATCTTATTCCTCTTGGACTGCCCTCTGTTGTCTGGCGCATCACCCAGTCTATGACTGTTAAAAATAGAGTGGTTGATAAGGGGCATCCCTGTCGTACTCCTGTCTTCACCTCGAAGGTTAGGTTGCTCTGCCCAACACTATCCACAAGATTAGAGGTGTTTAAATCACTAACCAAATTTTTTGTTCCTCAGCAGGGTGACAGAAAGAGTGAATGTGATTTGGGGTTTTTTTTTGGTGTCTATTAATTTAATCGTTACTTGTTTTCAGGCCGTGCAACAGTGCAGGCCATTTCTTGACTGATGTTTTTGATGGTATTTTTTAATGTTTTTTCCATTCTGTAAATAAAAATAATATATATATTTACTGTATACTGGATCAGCTTCTACTCCTTACTATACTTACTTTATGTCGTCTGTATAGTGGTGTCTGTGGTCGTTTTATACACCTTATCTCCTTGTATTTAAAGGAAGTCAGAGGAGGGTGAGATTATAGCCAGTTTGAAGTCACGAAGTGGCAAGGGCGAGTCAAAACCTGGTTCTATCCCATAGTCTCATCTGTCCACAGGCATGTCATTTTCCATCTAAATTCTATCTTCTCAGACTTTCTCAAACTAGGGTCGTGTTTTCATTCAGGCAAACTCTAAAAACTTAAAACCACTTCGTGACAAGACCAAATAAAAAAGACCTTGTGGTCTAATTATGAGCTTACAGAAAATGATATATACAATAGTGACAGGAAGTAAAAGAAAGGCCTTAGACTTATTAGCTAAATGAGAGAAGTAAAGTCATCTTGAAGAAATGAACTTCTGAATGCACAATGCAAGTAAATAGGTCAGTTTTGAAACAAGTCAATAGATTCAAATATCTGGTCACAATCAAAAGATCAGACAGAAGATGCACCTCAGAGGTGACCAGCAGAATAGCCCTGAGAAAAATATTACTCTATAAAAGTATTTCATATACAGATCTTTGTCAAAATGTAACAAAGAAAGTTCTTCAATATTACATTATGCTGACTGTCATATGCATACATGCCACACTTAAAGGTTTACCCATAATCTGTACGGGGTGTTTGCGTTTTCAGATGTGTACGGGCCGTACACGGGTCTGTACGGGTTTTTTCGCCTAATTATTAACCCTTTCAGCACCATTATGACGTACGCCATACGGCATAAATCTTGACAATTTTTGTCGCTGTGCCGTACCGAGTACGTCACGGAAGTAGTGCGATACCTCGTTCCCATACACCTATAAAACGTACGTCCTATTTTAAAAGCACCAGAACTCTTCTGTTTACAATCGTATCGGCAATTGCTGGGCATAATCGGATTCAGCATTGAAAAATCTGGCCACTAAGTTTGAAACGAACAAAATATTTTACTGCTAGCGAATAAGGTAGAACTGATAATAGTGATTTTACAAAAGCGAAAGTTACAAACATGGACGCTGCCATACCGCCGAATCATAAACATTTTGTGGAAAAAGAGCACGAAAATTCTTGTTTGAGTTGAATTTATTCAACTTGAATGATTCTGACAACTCTTTTTACTGAGATTCTGGTAATCTTTACCTTTATTGCCGTCGAGTATGTTTAATATTTGTATTTTCGTACCATTTAGAGTTAAGGTTGAGGTTAGGTTTACGGTAGAAAGTGCGTAAGAAATGTAAATTTGAATAATAATACAAAACAAATTATGGGTAGGCCTAATATCGGAATGACGGTCGCCGAATGCTCTGCATGTATTTTCGTACCATTTAGAGTTAGGATTAGGGTTACAGTTGGGGTTAGGGTTAACCCGAAATCTAAATGGTACGAAAATACATGTGGAGCATTCGGCGACCGTCATTCCGATATGACCAAATTATGAAACTGAAAAAAAAACCCACAAAAGCAAGGCAAATTTGCATCTTAACCAGGTCAGAGAAAAGTTTATTTGGAGTTACTTCTCTTCTTAGTTTTAATTTCGTTTCTTTAAAAAACAATGTGATTTTGCCTTGGGTGATCATCATTACGGTCATCCAATGATTTATATTTATTAAATAATTAATTACTATCAATGTTTGATTGACACTAAAATTCGTATGGGTATAACGGCTATTCCAATTTTTGAAGTTCGGTAGAGAATATATAATATTGCGCCAGTTTATATTTTCATTGCTAGCTTTAAAAAAAAAAAAAAATATATATATATATATATATATATATATATATATATATATATATATATATATATATATATATATATATATATTTGATTTAAGATTCCTAAACCTAACCCATAACGCTTATTACTGGTCTCTTTAGATCTATACTTTTATAAGGCACTATAGAACACACACCAAACTGTTCTTCATTTCCACCATAAATTGTATTAATTTTTTTTGCAGAAATAGACTAAATGATGATACAGTCACAGCTTTTCTACAATACCGGTACAAAATAAATTCTAACTCTTGTTGTTTAGGTTTTAAAGCAAGTGAAGACATGCTTAAAAAGGCAAAGGGCGCATGTCACTATGATGGTGCAGAACCATCTAATTGAATATATTTGTACATTAATTAACTCTATTGTTACGTTTTTCAGTCTGTACAGGTTTTGCGGGTCTCTGTACAGGGTTTTTGGATTTGTTGTACAGGTTTTTCATGTCTGAGGTGTGGCATGTATGCATATGGATGAGAGTCATGGACAATCAATAAACAAGCTAGAAAATTCCTGAAAGCCACAGAGATATGGTTTTATACTAGAATGTTAGGAATACCATGGAGGACTTTTTTAAAAAGAGTAGTGATGATGTCTTGAAAAGAAGCCAGTTCGTAAAGAAACCATAATCCTCATATCAGAAGGAAGCAGTTTCCTGAATTTGGATTATTTCCAAAGAGAGGAGAGCTGGTATGCATTGTGGCAACTCAAAAGATTGATGGAAACAGAGATACTGGATAACAAAGAGAGGAGAGCTGGTATGCATTGTGGCAACTCAAAAGATTGATGGAAACAGAGATACTGGATAACAAAGAGAGAAGATACTAGACAGTCTGCCTTCGTGGTCAAGAAAAGAACTGATATACAGCATCGAGGACAGGAGGTTGTGCAGAAACTTCACCACCTAGGCTAAATGGCCTGAAGAAGATTAATTCCTACACTACTTTTGGCAGACCCTGTTTTTCACCATCAAGTATTTAATTAAGACCTTCTGAGACCACAAGTACTGACAAATGTTTGGTGCTCATAATCTAATTCAAAATATTAAACCTATAAATTAAGCCTACTACAACCCACCTATTCACAATGCAAGGTTTCTAATTTTTCTTTGTGGCACTTAATAATAGTAGTAACCAAATAATCACATTTTAAATGTCAAATTTGTTCAAAAATTTTACTTATTTGTTTTTAAGGGCACCCCAGTTTGTCTGGTATCTCAAAAAAGTGCTTAGTCTCCTTATTGTGTCATCTGGAATGTTCACAGTCATAAAAAAGAACTTAGTAAAATAACCAAACATTGTAAAGAAAACTAACCTAAGGGCTGCGGGGAGAAGACTGCTTGAACCCACGTCTGACGCAGTACTTTGAGATTGGCATGGTTGTGCAATGGGAAGACTTGTGATATCACTTTCTTTGTTATTAACAGTGGCACTGAAATAGGCATCCACACCGTAAACAGCCAGGCATCAGTGGTTGCATTAAAAAGGTATATATAGATTCAAATTGGTATCTTAGCAGTAACACTGAATAAGGTATGATCATCATCTCCTCTTTTGCTCGTTACGGAGAATGGATCCACCACTGCAGATGGCCCTCTTGAGGAAACTTACAACAAAGAAACACGCTTTTGTAGTCATGGCTTCTTTAGCTATTAGTTATACATAATGCGGTTGTCAGTCTCATGCACAACTTCAGTGTGCTTGTGATCAGAAGTCATTTCCTCGTCCGGTATATCTGAACGAAGTTTTTGTTTCGTTGTGTACCATTTTCATTAATCCTCATTCCCTTGTTCTGGAATCCCCAGGGTGGAGGTAGAGGAAGACCAAAGAACACGTGGAAAAGAGAACTAGAGAATGAACGAACGAACGAACTCTATTTTCAAAGGGTTAAGAATTGGGCACGCAGGCCCGTCTTACATTCTGCCCTTCTTCTCTCTGTCATCTTACATACCGTATCCTTTCAAAAGCACATGTATTTTTAGCATTATTTAAGCATACAACACTATCGAGGTAAAATAATAACATACATTTGTAACATCCAGACATAATCAAATTTAAGGGGGGAAAAAAATTATTAATTAAAATAAATTAACAAAAATTAATACCTTAAAAAAAAAAATTATAAAAAAAAAAAAGACAAAAAAAAGAAACTAACAAACACAATCTAAACCATTCATACAGTAAATAAGACATAATTTGAAACGTAATCAGATAATGGTGGCATATAAGAACTCGTGACATTTTGGAAATCTGCTGAATTAGCTGGGACTTCATGTGTTGTCAGCGCATGCGGAAAATGTTCCCACAGGTGAGCAACTTTGAGTCCCAAGCAGATACTGCCACAGGGAGTGAATTGTTGACGCCTCCACTAAACGAGATCCAGTTTTATGACCTATGCTCCTTAGGGAAGAAAAGGGTATTGACTGATAGATGAGAATCGTACATATAGGCCCGTCTTGCATTTTGCCCTTCCTCTTACTCATCTTTATTGCTAGGTATCCAGACATTCTCCAACATACTTAAGGTATTAGTTCAATGGCGATGCAACATTATAAGTACAGTAGAACTCCATTTATCCGAACCCCAATTATCCGAACATCCAATTATCCGAACACTTTTTCCAGAAAAAAAAAAATCTGATGTCACAGTCACGTTAGACTAAAATTCTGAATCTTTTGATGCGGCAAACTTCAAATGTGTGCGAACAATTTGTAGAGAATGGGATGGCTAATGGTCGGTCGCTTACGTACAGGAAGTCAGTTAGATCATAAAGTCAGTTAATATCTGGTTTAAAAATACAGTGTACGTGTGCGTTCTAGGTAGAACACTGGCTAAACAGACAGTTCAACTTAAAATAATTGTGTCTGCTACTACAGCAGAATAATTTTGGCGTACAAGTATTTCTCTGTGCGATATGGCATCTTCCAGTAGGCCTAAAGCATATAAAAGGAACCGCAATGTTTTGTCAATTGAAACGAAAACAGAATTTATCAAGAGACTAGGACAAGGTGAAACTGTGTCTTCACTTGCGAGGATTTTCAATGTTGGGAAAGTTACCGTCTCTGACATTAAAAGTAACAAGGATAAAATTATGAGTTTTGCATCGAAATTTGATAGTGAAAATGGGTCGAAGAAACGTAAAACCATGAGAAATGCGAAAGATGTGAAATTGGAAGAGGCTTTGTATATATGGTTTGTGCAAAGAAGAAGCAAAGGGGAACCTATCTCTGGTTCTCTGTTGTGTGAAAAGGCACTTCAGTTCAACAATCAACTTGACGGTCCTCCTGACTTTAAGGCTAGCCAGGAATGGTTAAGAAACTTTAAATCTCGTCATGGCATACGAGAATTGGAGATTCAAGGGGAATCTTTATCTAGCGATGCAACTGCCGCTAAAAATTTTATAGAAACATTCTTGGCTTTTTTGGAAGAAGAAGGTTATTCACTCGAGGATGTGTATAATGCCGATGAGACTGGCTTATACTGGAAATCATTGCCTCAAAAATCACTTGCATCTCAGCGCGAAGCAGCTGCCCCTGGGTTTAAAAAGTGCAAAGAGAGAGTAACAATTTTGGTAGCCGCGAATGCCAGTGGAAGTCATCGTTTACCGGTGCTAATGATCGGCAAAGCCAAAAAAACCACGTTGTTTAAAGAATGTGACATGTCTCCCATTGTGTTACAAAGCACAGAAGAGTGCTTGGATGAATAGTGAAATATTTCTTGATTGGTATACAAATCAGTTCATCCCAAATGTGAAGAGGTTGGGAGAACAAGAAAAGAAAACTGGAAAAGTAATTCTTCTACTGGACAATGCACCATCTCATCCAGAGACGGATACATTGAATGCAGTTGATGCAAATTTTAAAGTAATTTTTCTGCCTCCCAATGTAACAGCACTGATTCAACCAATGGATCAGGGTGATATAGCAAAGCTTAAAAAGATGTACAAGAAGGAAGTCCTGCGTCGTTTATTGTTGGCTGAAGATGAAGAAAGTGTGGTGGCGTTTTCCAAAAAGCTTAATCTCAAAGACTGCTGCTATATGTTAGCTGATGCTTGGACCACCCTGTCACAAGATAATCTCAACAAGGCTTGGAGTAGATTGCTTGGGAAAAAAGGAGGAAATGAAACTACTGCAGTGGACACAAATGATGATTGTATAAATGAAGTTGTGGAACTGTTTCAAGCAATGCCCGGATTTTCGGACTGTGACAAAGATGATGCACACATGTGGCTAGAAGATGATAATGATTCTGGTTTTCAGTTTTTGAATGACGAAGAAATTTTGTCTTTTGTGCAAGAAGAAAACCAAATACATGTAGTGACCGATGATGAAGACACCTCAGAAGTACATGATGTACTTGTAGATTATGAAGAAAAACCAAAACGTCGACCAAGTCCTGAAGAGGCCTTTATAGCACTAGAAACTGCGATGGCTTGGTACGAGCAAGAAGATGACAGCTGTCCTACACAGCTTCTGCTGTTGAAGAGAATTCGGGACTTAGCAGCCAAAAGGAGACTATCCAGTTTGGTGCAAAAGAGGATTCCTCATTATTTTAAATAGTGGGCTACATCTGTGCAAGTACATATATACGTAAGTTGCGCCTGGTTTTGAATCGTTTGTAATGTTATTTTGAAAACATTTCTCTTTCTTAACAAAAATAATTAATACAAGAAGTACATGCACTGCAGTGTAATAAAAGATTTTGGTGATACAGTGATCTAATACAGTGTGGGTATTATTATTACAGTACAAGTAAATATGTTTTATAGTGTATTTTCCTTGTGATGGTTAATTATTTTTAGAAATATGTGTACATGTACTCGATACATTATGTAATCCAATTATCCGAACATTTGATTATCCGAACGATGCTCGGTCCCATGGGGTTCGGATAAATGGAGTTCTACTGTAGTATAAAAGCATACATTTACAGTATCTGATTACAATTAAGAAGTAAGGTATATTAAAATGAAAAACTAGACAGACATGAAGATGATTAAGATGACACGGAAAGACCTGGAGTGGATGGCACGGTACGTGAAGACTTGGCATAAGTTTGTTGAAGGCCTATGCTCCTTGGAGAGTTGAAAGAACAAGAATCCTCATTCAATTTAATTTACAACTATGTATAACAATATGAAACTTTAAAAATACATGGAAAAAGCAGAACCTTAAAACTAAACATAATATGAAAACTCACAGCTACAGAAAATTCCTTCTGTCAAACATGGAAATACCACTAACATCCTTTAAGAGTAAGTTTAACATTTCTTATACATGGATAAGGGGGGGTCAGAGTGGCTAAGAGGTATAGTGTTCGCCTCTAATTCTAAAGGTCCCAGGTTCGATCTCAGTACAGGGAATATATTTCAAAGAATTTTTTTTTTTTTTCAGAGCCTAATGATGTCATACCCCCCCCCAATCTCCTGGGTAGTGAGGTCGGATGCCTAGCCTTCTCAGATAAGGGTGAAAAAAGGAGGTCCTGTGTGCAAGTTGCATAGGTTAAATATCCCTCGGCAGTTGGAAATCGTAAAGAGAACGCCATACGGTCACTGCCCTTGCTAAATTTATAAAATTAGGAAACCTACCCACCACAAAAATATGTACAGAATCTGTGATTTCTGTATACACACATTGGGATCCTTGCCAGTGCTATGGAGTTCATGAACTGTGCTGAGATCCTCCTTGTGTGATCTAAGAAAGGAGATTGGAGCACTGATAGAGTTGTCCATGTGCAATGAAGATGACCCTTAAAACCAAACCAAACTATACTTGGATGAAACCAGAAGTAAGCATTACCAATTGGCTGGCCCTCAATAAAAGTGATTCCTTCGAGTGTGTCATCTCCAGTTGCTCGAAGTTCATGGAGGAAATGAAGCACTATGCTCTGCCTCTCTTGACTGGTTAGAAACAAAGCCTCATCTTCTACTCCAGCAAAACAGTCTTGGTCTTCACAGGCAAACTCCTTCATGCCTCCCCCATATTCTGACTTCAGTGGCTTGAGGATGCCTAGCTCTTCTGCACCTTGTAGAAGGCTAGAAAATTTAATGTAAGAAATATTGGCTTCAATTTGGTTTTTAAAAACTTACACTAAAAAAAAAAAAAAAAAGTTGTACACTCACTGCAATAAAGAACCCATGATAGTGACTTCATAAATGAAATATAAATGAATATGAACACTTACAGCAAACATTTAATTGTTAACTCCTTCCTTGCTTTTCTTACTTACTTAGTCGTTCCTCTTCTACCGTGAGGTGTAGAGGTTTGTAAGAGAGAACGCCATATTATTCTATCTACTGTCTTCTTCCTGGCTTGGTTCCATTCTAGTCCTCGGTCCTTCAAAGACTGTCTAATGTTGTCCTCCCAATGGACTTTGGGTCGTCCTGGAGGTCTGGATCCCTTAGTTTCCCATGCTTGCCGTGGTAACCGATCTTCTTCCATTCTGCAGACATGGCCAAACCAACTCGGGACTGTTCTACTTGGGTCTGCAGGGGTTGGGTACCATGTCTCTTCTTGTTACTTCAACCACCTTCCTCAGATACCTCATTTCTGAGGTTTGGATCTGGCTTTTGTGGGTTGTAGTCACTGCCCATGACTCGCATCCATACGTCAAGACTGGGACATAGGTGGAGCGGTATACAACCATCTTCGTTTTCTTACCAACTTCTCTTTTGCTGATGATCCTCGATTTATGGCTTGAAAAAGTCTCCCACCTGCTGCTCTTCGGGTAGCCAACTCTTCTTTGATGCCTCCCTTCCGGTCTTTGACAGCTCCAAGGTATTTAAAGTGGTCGACCTGCTCCAGAACCTGTTCTCCCAGCTTAATCTGATGTCTTCTTTCCTCTCGTGATATCACCATTGTTTTTGTTTTCGAGCTGCTTATGATCATCCCTCTCTTCTCCAGCTCTTCCTTCCAGGCTTGCTTTTCTCAGTTCTTATTCTGGAAACCCCAGAGTAAGAGAAGAAGAGGCAGACCAAAGAACACATGGACAAGGAGAAGAGAACTGGAGACAGACATGAAAGGAATGATGAAGACATAGGAAGACCTTGAGCTGATGTCATGTGACAAGAAGACTGGCATAAGTTTGGGGAGCTGAAGGGTGATGATAATAATGCATTAATCATCTCTTGACCCAGGCTATAAAAAGGGGCAAAATTGTCTGTTGAAAGCTGTTTTCACATTTGACTGTCTTCTGTCGACATTTGTGTCTCTGAATGTTGTCTGCTCAGTTTATCTGTGGTTCTATCCTTTTTTTTTCATGGGACTGTTTCTTTAACCCCTTCGCCACCGCGGGTTTTTCATTCCAAATGACAACACCATTTTCAGCTTAGTTCGTTCCCCTGAACGACAGGATAATTGTAATTTTAGGGGTCATATTTTTAATTTGACTGTAAACAGTTTATCGTAAAAGGAAACCCATTAAAAGTATATATATTATGAAAGAGCATAAAACAAAGTTTCAGAATATGCTAATCAAGGCCAACATAAGTCTAGGTCAAGGTCACAGGGTACGTACATAAATGAAAATTGAGAGAAAAATAAACAAAAATTATTTGTATGAGCCACAAAAGCTTTGTTGTTTTCATTTTATTATGAAAAAAAGAACGTGGAAACACTGCTGGCACTTGTTTTCTTGAGTTTGCTGACATTTTTACAGTTACAGGTTGGGCTGAGTGTGGTCAGTTTCAAAGCATTCCCCAAGGCACAAACCCGGCTTGCTGTTTGTCTCATTCACTGTTAGTATCTAAATGTTTTCATTCAGAAACTCATTCATGAAATCATGGCATTCATAATCAGTATGATCAAAGAGTAGACCAGACTGTGCTATAAACTCAGGCTGGGCAGCATGGTTCTCTTGTCTCCTTCATGACTTACGTTTGCATCTACATTATTTTCTTCCCCTGCCTCTGGTTACCAATGTCTTTTAGGTGACGTTCTTCCTCATCAATTTTTAAAAAATTTTTTTATTCCAAGGTCTAGATCTCGACATTTTCTTTCCTTGTTTAGGTGTTTCTTCCTCATCAATTTTTAAAAATTTTTTTATTCCAGAAGGTCTAGATCTCGACATTTTTCTTTCCTTGTTTAGATCTTGTTTTCACTGCCTTTCCTTTCACTGATGAATTATTTTGATCTAAACTGAGTGAACTAGATCTAGATCGAATGTTACTACTAACACTATCAATCACTTTCCTCGTTTTAGCAAGCCTTTCACTGTCATTCACTTTCCTCGTTTTAGCAATCCGTTCACAATCACTTTGCTCCAAATCTAAATCTACATCAGTCTGATTCTGAACTAGACTACACATACTCTGAATCTGGGTAATCTTTACCTTTAGTGCCGTCGAGTATGTATAATAAGTGTATTGAGTTAGGATTAGGTTTAGTGTAAACCTAACCCTAACTCTAAATGGTACGAAAATACACATATTATACATACTCGACGGCACTAAAGGTAAAAATTACCAGAATCTCACTAAAAAGAATCGTCAGAATCATTCAAGTTGAATAAATTCAACTCAAACAAGAATTTTCGTGCTCTTTTTACACCAGATGTTTATGGTTCGGCAGCGTCCATGTTTGTGAACTTTCGCTTTTGTAAAATCGCTATTATCAGTTCTACTATCTATACCACAAATACAAGATTGGTGCAACAGATCTCTGCACATGCGGTACCAGCCCGATGACGGTCGAACACCTCCTGCAGTATTGCCCAACCTACAGTAATGAATGGAGTAGCATATGGCAACAACCCACTTCTGTCAACGAAAAACTGTTGGAGATGTTGGGAACCTTGAGTTGACTACTGCCTTTATTAGAGTCATAAATGTGGAAGTCTGAAGGCGAACGAGGAAGAAGAAGAAGAAGTTCTACTGTATTCGCTAGCAGTAAAATATTTTGTTCGTTGCAAGCTTAGTGGCCAGATTTTTCAATGCTAAATCCGATTATGCCCAGCAATTGCCAATACGTTTGTAAACAGAAGAGTTCTGGTGCTTTTAAAATATGACGTGCGGTGTACGTCATATAGGTGAATTGGAACGAGAAATCGCGCTACTTCCGTGACGTACGGCATAGCGACAAATTTTTGTAAAGATTTATGCCGTACGGCGTACGTCATACTGGTGCTGAAAGGGTTAAGTACAGTGCTGAGGTCTTCATAAGTACATTAGGGAAGTTTCCATTTGATCTTAACACATGGCCATATGAACTTTACGTGTTTTGATTTCCACTATAAAAAAAAACATAATGAAGTAGTATTCAAAATTTTCAGTAAAACATTTGTCAGAATGGCAATAAACTGTTAAAAACAATGGGTCAAACAATTAGCTGCAGTGTTCAGGTAGAGGGATTACTTACTTTTCATACGAAGCTGTCAGGTAAAATCCATATATTCCAGTGTGGCTGTGATGCCGTACATGAACTGTGAGTGCAGGGGCTCTTGACTTGAGCCGTGCCAGCAGCCACATAAGTGTAGCATCTTCTGTGTTTGCTGGGAAGGTGAGGACCACATCACAGTTTTGTGTCGGGATTGCTGGAAGAAGCACTTTACTTGAAACTACCAGCCTTTTAGCCCCTAATGATCGCCGACCTAACAGTCTGTAGGCTGATAAAAAGAGAAAATAGAGATTGTCATAAAATACAATCTGTATGTACAACACGCTCACATATGTTCTCGCCAAATTTTCCCCAATTTTAAGACGAGTAACCACTTTTATAAATTCAAATAATATATATATAGAATAACATAAGGAAGTTGTGTGGAGTCATTGTTGTTTGCGCCGCCAGAAATATTAGATTTTATAACTCGGTCTTACAAGGGTTAACATATCAACAACGATAGTAAGAATTAATGCCAATGTGACGTCACAGACTTGCACGCCCTACCCAAAACGTACGATAGGGGGCTAGAAATATTTGCATATTGGGTCAAAAATTTGAACGCGTGTTACCGTCTTGTTGTGGTTTTCGTAGAAAAAGTGAGAAAGGGGGGAAAATGGTAAGGAGTCCTTTTTAAACTATCGTCTGCATTTCGAAACTGAAACTAACTGTCCAAATCGAACGATAGATAAAATTAAAGAATAAGGGACGATTAAAATGATAATAATTGTTGTTAGACATATCATATTCTTTAGTCTAATATCTTATCTTACGGTAGAAAGAAAGATATATTATTTGCATAAATATAGAGGAAAAACGAAAATGGTAAAAATAATAGACAGAAGTGTGAAATCTTATGTATCAGAGGACAGACGATAGACGAAGTAAATATTATCTTTCTGTATTAAAATGACTTAGAGAATAAGAGCAATATTGTAGAATGAAACCATATATAGACGTGTATAGGGCATCTTTACTGATGCTGGCCATATTGAGGGGAAAGCAAGGGGTGTCTCCTGATTTGAAAATATTAGGTTAACTTTTCGAAAAAGACACGTAGGAGCAGCTGAAACCGGATTGGTTGCTTAGAATAACTAAGAAGTAGGAATAAATACACAGAGACACAAGCGTTCCTCGCCACTTTAAACTTATAATTCCACGTGTAAAGTTATAGAAAATTCAAAAGATTTGTGCTCATATGCCTTCGCAGTTCTGATTTCATCAGGCGATCTGTGTGACCATTAATGGCGGCCTGTGTTTAACTTACATAGTGAGATATTTCAATATTACGGGTTTCTGTAAGAACCTGAAGTGTGCCAGTCATGTGTATGTTCGAGAAAAGTACCAGGGTGAGGCCATATATCTGAGTGCCTTACAGAATCAAACATCCATAAGCTGTACCTTGCTGTAAGAGTGCAGATTCATGTGCAGGACATCGCAGAATTTTCTACTACTATCTGAGATAAGCCCTGTGTTATAGGGGCCTTGTTAGTTCACTGACTGATCCTCCAAGAATATTATATTAAACAGATTCCTAAATATAATGATGACATTGTTGATCCCTCAAATACGTGCTTATTCTTAGAGGAACGTACTACACTAAGAACAATTCCAGTCATATAAGCTTCAAGATCAAGATATAATAGACTCTATTAGTTAAACTTGTATTTGTGTAAATATATTTAATTAATCTTTGACGTTTAATTTCCTTTGAATCAAATCACTTATACTTAATACATTGTAAAAAAAGTTATCAGACCAAAATTCAATAGTGAGTTGTTTAATTACTTGTTAATTAACTTTAAAGTGTGGTTGTTGCTGGTTTATTCACATACATTGCATATACCCTAGACATCTAGCTACACAACATCCATACATCAGTACATATAATTGGGAAAATATACATAGCAGGTTGGGGTCATTGGTGGAAGCAAGACAGATTCCCAGTCTGTTGCGCACATATTCTTTTGTGTGGCGCACAGATTACAGTAAATACGCATACAAATTTAAAATGTATTTATTTGTCTGATAAAAATATATTTATCTTTGAATTCACGATTTTCAGTCTAAAGGGACGGAACTCAGATTAGGTGATGTGTATTCATTCTGTGAGTTATCGGTTCTTGTATCTTTCCTGAAGATCGAACTCAGCGGAGGAATCTAGGTTTACAGCGATCTATTCTGTGTTTGGTTAGAAATAGATTGTTCTTGCTTCAGAATATCTATGGCCCGAATCTATGTGTAGTTTTTGTCTATGTAGGACGAGTATGTCTTATATCTTGATATCTTAGTATGTTTAAGTGGAACTATTTTTCCTTGTACTGTACTTTGGGGTCAGGTGTTTTCGGCGCATGAAGATAGGTTAGAGAGTTCTTCGGTGATGAAGGAGCCTGGCGGGACGTCATGTCTTAGACCTGTCCAAAGTTTGTGATCTCTTCGATAGATTTCGGGGACGAAGATAGTTTCTTCTAGGATTGTTAAATCCATGAGTTCCCCAGTGTTGATTCAGTAACGCCAGGAGAGTTTTTGTGTTTGCTAGTATATTTCGTATGGCAAGGTAAAGAACTGTTCACTGAACTCTTTCATTCCTAGGCTCAGATGGGCAGACGTCGATAGGAATTTACCTATGTCTGTATGTCGGGATGACATGTTATCTAGCAGCACTGAATATGTTTATATGCAGCAATTATGAGGACAGAATATGCTGATTCTGGTAGAATCATTTATGTTTATGAATAAAGCATCTATTGAAGATTTGCTATACATTCGTATAGTGAGCGATGCTCAACAGGGAACCAGAAGCCATTTTGGAATTCTATGTATTTTGGAATCCTACTTATTGTCGATCATCAATCAGAGAACGGGAATGCCCCCCTTATTATCAGGTGATGATTAAGAGATCACAGTTATAAGAAAACCCAATACTAGTGGGTTAACATTATCTTCACATAGATTTGCTGTAATTTACCTAAAGGAATCTTCGCTAGGAAAGAGGTCCTGTTTAGGAGTCAAGTTTGAACTGTATGTATTAACTGACATGCTCGGTCAGTAAGGCCTGACGATTGTATTAATAGACAATGGAAATCTCTAAGTTCTTGTTTACAGATGTTCCATTGCAATGTTATTCAACATGAATGCTAACTTATGATGGTAGACCATCAATCAACATTATGCTGTTTATGTCAACCTATGTTCCTGTAACGATGCTCGTACATGTCCATGTGTACGTACTATTAAATAATATGAAACGACCACAGTAGTCCAGCCATCTTTGACTTCCACCTGTGATTGGAGTGAGTGATCTGTGCACCTGTCGAACTGTCATCCATTCGCGTTTATCATTATTGATGTTCACACTCACCCATTGCATTAGTATATACACACTTAACAGTACACCTTGTCAGGGCCCCAACAGTCGGTAACCTGACCCATTTACAGAACATTGTGACTGGTGCGAGAAACAAAGCTTTATCAATTTGATGTCAAGCATATTCCACCTTGTCAGTGTGGTGTCCAATACAGCGACCTTAACACTGACATTATATTCAGAATTATACGTCCTCAGGGGCTTGCGTAGCTGACTTCACTCCTGCTACACATAATATATAATTTATTAATATCAACCCACCACAGAGATAAGCAAATTTTCTGCAAATAATTTACTCTTTCTAAACATTATCTGCTCTGTGTGGTTCCTGTGGGGATCTGATAAGACACAGAAAGAATGTGACCACTGCTTCACTAGGTATGGCGTAAAAGGTGACTAAGGCAAGGTTGTGCATGGCTACCCTGTCATATAAAACAGACTAGAGAAACTGTTACTGGAGGAGCAAATAACTGATTTGGCCCATGCTTTCTATATGGGGGCTACTGCAGCAGTGACAGCAGGCTCTATATAGAGCAAAAAAAGGTAATCAATCAATCAATCAATCAATACCCTTTAGCTCCCCAAGGAGCATAGGCCTTCAAAAAACACATGCCAAGTCTTCCTGTCCCATGCCTTCCGCTCAAGTTCTTTCCATGTTTTCCTCATTATTTCACCTCTGTATCCAGTTCTCTTCTCCATGTGTGTTTTGGTCTACCTCTGCCTTTCTTTTCCTGTGGATTCTAGAACAAGGACTGCCTTGTAATGCTATCAACAGGTTTCCTCAATGTGTGTCATATCCATCGCCAGCGTCTTCTTCTCAACTCTTGTTCCACTGGCACTTTGTGGTGAAGTGGGAGGTTATAAATATTTATAGGGGACTTAGTGTACTGACTGAGATCAGCTGTGAAGGTATCTATATCTAATAAGTGTAGTGTATTATAGATAACCTTACTTGCTGCCACATATATATATATATCTCAGTCAGAATTATTCTGGAATAGTGTGATGACTACGTTGTATGTCTAGGGTATGTGTATGATGAAGTGTAAGTCATAACAACAACAGACGGATAAACAATTTAATTTATTCCACCACACTTGACAACACTGTGACACTCACATACATAAAACACTCTACAAGGATATCTTAAGGAGTCACTGATAACTTTTCAAATAACAATATGTATTCATTGCTGGCATGAATGAATATGTGTCCTGATTCAACTACAAAGGGAACCAGGAATCACAATCAATTTAAATTACAAGTTATATGTACAGAATTTATCAATATGAATATAGTAGTGACATATATTATTAAAAGTATCCTATGTGTGTCAGTTGTGTAGTAGTAATATGAGGTAATACTGGTTTTGTTTTGTTCAAGCTCTGTTGGTATTTGTCATCATGACTTCAATAGTTTGTCTTTAGGGGAACTATTATTGGAGATGTTCTCAGTTCCTGATATTAACACAATTTAATTCCCCTCTTAATGTTATTTTTACAAGGTCATTTTAAGCTGGGGGTACATAATTTTGAGCTCAGCTGGCCACATCAGCTTATCTGGCGTGATGGCGGCAGGAACAGACTCCTCTGCTCGACTCTCCCCTCGGCTCTGGAGACACCTCACTGATAGCTAAATGGACCAAGGAGTATGCTGTCCGACTCTGGATTCAGCAAAGCTCTGACCAGGTGCTGCTCAATACCATCAAGACCACGGTCCCACAATTCATGGAAACAAACACAGATACGTTGATTAGCAATGAATTCTGGCACAAAATACTGGCACAAATTCCCATCTGCTTATGTTCCAGGCTTTTATTTAACACAAATATGAGCTGGCTTCAACGCACTGTTGCTTTATCAAGCTTATTTGCACTAGTGGTCTCGAACTAACGCTCCTAAGTGAGTATATCAGCGAGTCTAGCCAATGGAGCCACGTTTCGACAAGTATTTGAAAAAATTTTAACTTCCTACGTCTCCCCTAACAACCAAAGATAGTATTTATAGTCCGACTAATCGTGTGTAGCCTTACATATCATTCCAGCCAATCAGTTCAAATGTAACTTGTGGCCCATTTCCCGTACAATGGTGGATTTAAAAAAATCTACCACTGAGCGATTCTGATTTTGGGTGTTGTCTGACAGCACCATCATTTTATTTTGGCTATAACTTGTTAATTCCTAGACTATTTGCATAACGTTGTACATATTCTTTGTCAGCAAACCCTAAGGAACCCAAATATATATATTTAATAGAACTAATATGCTGCGTTCAAAATATGCAATTCCTTCTACCTCCTGTTTCGAAGATGTGCTGTCTGGGTACTGTAATGTTTTCAAACGTAAACCCATCTATTGTTATCTTTCCTAATAAGCGTTTTTTTTTGTGATTTTAAAACCTAACTCTGGGAAGGGTAGTGAATTTATCACTGTCCGTCCGAAAAAAAGTTAGTGCATGTAGTCTTACACGCGTGATGGCAGCATTTGTGTATCGCGCGACGCGTGTTTAGTGTTCGGCTTTCTGCCTCTCCCTTCTCGCTATCCTTTAGTCCATCTGTCTTTTGTTTTTGGTAACATAGTGTGTAGAAAAAGACATGAATGGAATTTAAAATTTAGGTCAACTTGCATATTTCAAGGTTTTTCTTAGAAAGGCAGCACATTTTATTGTGTGTTTGGGAAACGCGTGTATGTTGCAGAAGGCCTTTAATATCAACGTGAAAGCGTTACAATTTGCATACGCAGTAGAAAACAAGGGGATTTCGAGTACTGTCATTGTGACAGCACTGTTCTTTACCATTCTTCTTCCTTTATTTATTATATGTATTTATTAGGCTTTATATTTACTTGATAATTTATATATGTGGATTAGAATATTCCACGACATCTCCCCTCTTAAAACAGACATTATATGTCAGTCCTTTATTCTATATACACATAGAGAAATTTATTATTAGTTCTGGGGTTTACGGTGATTCTCATCACACGGATGGCGGCTTAAAAAATCCGCTCCCAAATTTGTTTTTCCAGATATATACTCAATGCTAAAATTATATGGAGCCAAAAGTAAAGACCATCGGAGTAACCTGGAGTTCTCATGCCTAGCCTGTGCTAGAAACGATAAAGGTTTGTGGTCTGTTTGCAACTTAAAGGCCTTCCCATACAGATAAATATTGAATTTCTTTATTGCCCATATTACTGCAAGACATTCTTTTTCGCTAGTTGAGTAATTGATTTCAGCTTTATTCAATTTTCTGCTAGCATATGCCACTGGGCTTAATTCCCCATCCAATGCATCGGATTTCTGTAGTAGAGTTGCACCTAACCCAATATTACTTGCATCCGTCCTTACTATGAATTCTTGACTTAAGTCAGGTAATTTCAAAATAGGTTTACTTGTGAGCTTTTCCTTCAATTCTTGGTAAGCCATTTCACATTGTGGGGTCCATGTAATGCGATCTGGATGTCCTTTACGTGTCAAATCAGTTAACGGAGCACATATGGAATTAAAGTTCCTGATATACTTCTGGTAGAAACCACATAATGAGACAAAGGATCTCACGTCCTTCTTGGTTTGTGGTCTCGGGGCTTTCTGTAGTTTCTCTAAATTCTTTGGGTCAGGGGTCATGTTTCCCTGATAAACTGTGTGTCCCAAAAATTCCAATTCTTTACATCCAACGCAACATTTGGTGGGTCGGGCTGTTAAATTTGCCTCCCTAAGTCGATTAAACAGCATGTTCAGAGAGTCAATGTGTTCCTCAAATGTTTCTGTGGCTATCAGGATATCATCCATGAAATTTGTTATACATGGATTATTCAGAGGGTCCAATAATTTTCTCATCATCATTCTAGAGAAGACACTAGGCGCATTCTTCAATCCAAATGGCAATCTATTAAACTCATAGTGTCCTTCTGAAGTACTAAAAGCTAGGTATGGTCTAACCTCAGGCTTTACTGGAATCTGATAGTATCCTTTACTCAAATCCACTTTTGAGAAATATTTAGCTTTATTTAGTCTGGCAAACAGCTGAGTTGTATCCGGCAATGGATCCACCTGTCCTTCTGTAATAGCATTCAGTCTCCTGTAATCTATACAGAGTCTATGTTCTCCAGAGGGCTTCCTTAAGAGTACAACACCGGAACTATACGAAGATTCACTGTGCGAAATAATTCCTTCCTTCAACAGATAGTCTATCTCTTCCTTCAAAGCTTTCTCCTTAGCAAACGGAATCGAATATGGTTTCATACAGACAGGTGTGGGGTCTATCAGTTTCATATCATATTCCAATAGGTTTGTATGCCCTGGTCGGTCTGTTAACACCTCTGCATGATTATTTAGAACCTGTTGCACTCTCTCTTTCTGAGTTTTCGTTAAATGTGTACTGATTTTTACCTGTGCTGCTGTCTCACAGGGGTGTAATGGATATTCAAATGATGAAAGTGGTTCCTTTTTCATCTCCATGGCGATGGACAAGGTCAACAAGTGTGTCTCTTCCTGATGTTCTCTTTCCAAATATTTCTTCAGGAGATTCACATGATAGATTTTTTCTTTCCCCTTCTTATCTATCTTATAATTTGTTCTAGATACCTTCTCTAAAACTGTATATGGACCCTGCCATCCAATTTGTAACTTATTCTGACTCCCGGGCAAAAGAAGCAGTACCTTCTCTCCCACAGCCAAATCTCTGTCTTTCGCCTTCCTGTTATAATAGGCAGCATGTTTCTTCCTGGCTTGTTTCCAATTTTCATTGGCAAGTTTCCAGCCAGTTTTTAAACGAGTGGTCAGCTCATTCACATATTGGTATGAAGATGTAATGTTTTCCTCTGCCTTTTCATCAGTCCACGTTCTTAACAAAGCTACATATGGACCTTTAATTGTGTGGACCTATTTGTCCATGCACCGGTATGGTCTCTTCCACTCGAAGCTTTATAGTGATGATTTTTCCTCCCAGAATTATCATTCACAAAACGACCGCTACCAATTTTTCTTGTCTTGGGGCTTTCTCCCCTCTTAAAATTCTTGATGAGAGATTTCCTCTCTACATCTTCTTCCTCCAGTTGGTTTAAGTCCGATTGAGGGATTGTCGGCTTATCCTGGGGTAAGACATCTTTTTGCACTCTCCGCATAGTGGCCATTGTAAAACAGTTAAGTGAAGCTTGTCCGTGAAAAGGGGCTTCCCATTCCATTTGGTCCACTTTATCAAATCTATATCTCTTTTTATTATCAGGCCTAATTTTGCCCCGTGGCGTGTCCAGGTCCTGATCCATGTTCCCACTTGTGGGTGTTCCCTCATGTGCTATGCTACACCTTTCTACAAAATTCTCAATGTCCCATCTTGCTTTGGGCCAATAATAATTGTGAGCCACCTTTTGAATGATGGTACCTATCTTCTCATGGTCCCCATCTGGTTTCACATGTAGGCTCCTTATTAAGTCTGCCCTATATCTTTTAGGAAGTACCAGTTGTCCCTGACCTTTGGATCTAGCTCCAGTCTTCCTATACATCAACTTGTTTTTCATGTAAAAAATCTCCCTTGCCTGGAGTTGTATGACAAGTTGACAATTTCCTGAAACAAGGCTTGAGTGTTTTATCCCCAGCCTGTGCCTTCCTCATCTCTTCTGGAGTGGTATCTAACATAATATCCTCCTCCTGTCTTGAGGTCGACCTGACCTGAAGGGTTGCCATATACACAGGTTTCCTTCTGCAACGGTCAGTGTCATGATTGTCCATCTGACAATTCTTACACCACCTTTTTCCTTGGTTGAAAGATTTTCTTTCATCATATTTCCTTTCATCGAATTGTGGGAATTTATTTTTATTTTCATACCGTGGCCTATCAAATTGGTGCTTACCTTTATTTTGATCCCTAGGATCAAATTTATTAAAGTTCTGTGGTGCCCTAAAGTTATCCACTTGTTTCTTTTTATTACCTGTTACCTCTGCTTGAGCTGCTTGATACCTTTCAGCAACATTTAGCAACTCACCCAGCCTCTCTGCACCTTGTTCCATGAGAAACTTTCTCAGGTCTGGAGCCATGGACTCTCTTAATTGCTCTATAAGGACCATTTCCTTAAGATCTTGGGTTTTCCCCAGAGAAGTCCATTTCTCCAAGTATGTCTCTATTCGTGCAGAGAACTGGTGATAGGTTTCACCTGACAGTAGTTTAGCATTCCTAAATTTTTTCCTATAGAATTCTGCATTCTTTTCATACCTTAACAAAAGAGCCTGCTTTAGCATGTCATAATTTTCCTGATCACCTCTACTCATTTTTGCAAAAACTTCATAAGCTGCCCCACGAAGTCCTTGAGATAACTTTAAGCTCCACCTTTCTCTCTCTAACCCATACGTGGTAGCTAATAGTTCATACCTATTTAGGTAGCTCTCTATATCATCGTCTTTCTCAACAAAATGATCTAAATGAAAATTCATAGCTGAGGTTGAGGCTCCCTGAGTAACCGTAGCATCAGAGGCAAAGGGACTGGCACCATTTTCAGGAGCATGGCCTTGAAACTCAAACTCCCTTAGTCGTAACTCATGTTCCCTTTGTAATCTCTTATCTTCTGCTTCCCTTTCTGCAGCTAATCTCGTCTTCCCTTTCTGCAGCCAATCTTCTTTCTTCTGCTTCCAATTTCTTAGCCTCAGCCTCAATCTGCAACCTCTTAGTCTCAGCCTCTAACTTTCTTTCGGCCTCTTTTTCTAATCTTCTTTCTTCGCGTTCAATAAATTTGTCACATTCCGTAGTGACATAGGCAACCATAACTTGCCCATCTAATCCTAACTCTTTTGCAGTCTGAACAGCAGCAGATTGAAACTTGGCCAGGTCCGCCATTGTCTATCAGGTAAATTTATACAATGTCTAACCAACAATTTAATCTCTAAATATATCTAATGGACAACACAGGCACTGTGAGCTCAACCTTATTTAATTCCACCCAAGGATACCTTTTAATTCTTATATTCCCTGAAGTGAATTACCCCCAATATTTATAATAGGGAAAGATTCAAAATCCCGGACGAGCCCCCAATATATGTGGTGAAGTGGGATGTTATAAATATTTATAGGGGACTTAGTGTACTGACTGAGATCAGCTGTGAAGGTATCTATATCTAATAAGTGTAGTGTATTATAGATAACCTTACTTGCTGCCACATATATATATATCTCAGTCAGAATTATTCTGGAATAGTGTGATGACTACGTTGTATGTCTAGGGTATGTGTATGATGAAGTGTAAGTCATAACAACAACAGACGGATAAACAATTTAATTTATTCCACCACACTTGACAACACTGTGACACTCACATACATAAAACACTCTACAAGGATATCTTAAAGGAGTCACTGATAACTTTTCAAATAACAATATGTATTCATTGCTGGCATGAATGAATATGTGTCCTGATTCAACTACAAAGGGAACCAGGAATCACAATCAATTTAAATTACAAGTTATATGTACAGAATTTATCAATATGAATATAGTAGTGACATATATTATTAAAAGTATCCTATGTGTGTCAGTTGTGTAGTAGTAATATGAGGTAATACTGGTTTTGTTTTGTTCAAGCTCTGTTGGTATTTGTCATCATGACTTCAATAGTTTGTCTTTAGGGGAACTATTATTGGAGATGTTCTCAGTTCCTGATATTAACACAATTTAATTCCCCTCTTAATGTTATTTTTACAAGGTCATTTTAAGCTGGGGGTACATAATTTTGAGCTCAGCTGGCCACATCAGCTTATCTGGCGTGATGGCGGCAGGAACAGACTCCTCTGCTCGACTCTCCCCTCGGCTCTGGAGACACCTCACTGATAGCTAAATGGACCAAGGAGTATGCTGTCCGACTCTGGATTCAGCAAAGCTCTGACCAGGTGCTGCTCAATACCATCAAGACCACGGTCCCACAATTCATGGAAACAAACACAGATACGTTGATTAGCAATGAATTCTGGCACAAAATACTGGCACAAATTCCCATCTGCTTATGTTCCAGGCTTTTATTTAACACAAATATGAGCTGGCTTCAACGCACTGTTGCTTTATCAAGCTTATTTGCACTAGTGGTCTCGAACTAACGCTCCTAAGTGAGTATATCAGCGAGTCTAGCCAATGGAGCCACGTTTCGACAAGTATTTGAAAAAATTTTAACTTCCTACGTCTCCCCTAACAACCAAAGATAGTATTTATAGTCCGACTAATCGTGTGTAGCCTTACATATCATTCCAGCCAATCAGTTCAAATGTAACTTGTGGCCCATTTCCCGTACAATGGTGGATTTAAAAAAATCTACCACTGAGCGATTCTGATTTTGGGTGTTGTCTGACAGCACCATCATTTTATTTTGGCTATAACTTGTTAATTCCTAGACTATTTGCATAACGTTGTACATATTCTTTGTCAGCAAACCCTAAGGAACCCAAATATATATATTTAATAGAACTAATATGCTGCGTTCAAAATATGCAATTCCTTCTACCTCCTGTTTCGAAGATGTGCTGTCTGGGTACTGTAATGTTTTCAAACGTAAACCCATCTATTGTTATCTTTCTTAATAAGCGTTTTTTGTGATTTTAAAACCTAACTCTGGGAAGGGTAGTGAATTTATCACTGTCCGTCCGAAAAAAAGTTAGTGCATGTAGTCTTACACGCGTGATGGCAGCATTTGTGTATCGCGCGACGCGTGTTTAGTGTTCGGCTTTCTGCCTCTCCCTTCTCGCTATCCTTTAGTCCATCTGTCTTTTGTTTTTGGTAACATAGTGTAGAAAAAGACATGAATGGAATTTAAAATTTAGGTCAACTTGCATATTTCAAGGTTTTTCTTAGAAAGGCAGCACATTTTATTGTGTGTTTGGGAAACGCGTGTATGTTGCAGAAGGCCTTTAATATCAACGTGAAAGCGTTACAATTTGCATACGCAGTAGAAAACAAGGGGATTTCGAGTACTGTCATTGTGACAGCACTGTTCTTTACCATTCTTCTTCCTTTATTTATTATATGTATTTATTAGGCTTTATATTTACTTGATAATTTATATATGTGGATTAGAATATTCCACGACACACTTGTTTGATCTTGTCATCAGTTCCACATTTGTGGCTTTGTTATACCATTTCTATTCTACGCAAGCACCCGTTTATAAAAGTCTAGCTTTTTGGTTGTTGTTTTTGTTGCTCTCCATGTCTCAGGGCCATACAATAGGACTGACTTGACATTTGAGTTGAAGATTCTTATTTTCGTGTTGGACTTGATTTCTCTTGTTCTCCATATGTTTCCCAATGCAATGAAAGCTCCTCTTGCTTTTTGTATTCTTATTTTGATATCACTATCTGTCCCTCCAACTTTGTCTATATTACCAAAAAAGGTAAGGAAGAACAAAATATCGAACTTTATCTCTTAGCTCAAGCATTCTTCAGCTAGATTATTAATTCAATTGGTTGAATCATAGTTTGCTGTATGGTCAGCCATATTGTTGTAATCTTGCCGCAAACATGATTTGGGTTAAGGTTAGTGGTTGCATTGTAAATTAAGAGTGCTATTTAAAAAGTGCATAGCAGATACAGACTGAATGGTTGGGCAGTGCCTGAAGGCCCAAGGTAGTTGCTTAAGAAATGTTACGAATGATGAAGAACCAGTAATATAAGTCAGATGGGTGGTTAGGGGCTAACCTTAATCCTAACCCCAACCCTGCTTGCAGCAAGACGGATGACTGCACAGTAAACTAATTCAACTATTCAATCCCACTGCCATTTCTGGTGGATGTCCAAGGAGGCAAAGAAAGAAGTGGATTTCTACTCCCACCAGAGGTTTCATGTGAATCAACTACGGTGAGGTTGTGATTGGGGCTAACAAACTCATCATGTAAAATGATCAAACCACGACTGGAAGGAAACATGAAATGCTTTGGCACAGGCTTCACACCTGGGGGCCAACCGCAGTTGTAGTCCCAGTCAGGTGAATCACAGAATACAGTGGGGGTAGGGTGTTTGAAATGAAGAACAGCATACTTCTGTTTAGGTCAACCAAATAAGTCATCTACATTGTTAGGATCAGGATTTAAGGTTAGGTTTTGGATTGCTAAATCTAATTCTTACCCTTATTACTGTGTCTCTGAATTCCTTTTTAAGATTGTATCGAACACACATTCCACTGTTCTTCATTTCAACCATACGGGAACACATGCTACCATGTCGTAATCGATAAATAGCCAAAGCCTGTCTTGCATATACAATGCTTATTAATACTAGACAAGGTCTTGTCAGTGTCTTTACTGACTGATTATTAAATCGTTTTAACATCTTTCCTAATCCTCCAAAAAACGTTCTCACCTTAGCTAGAATCATATTTATTAGGCCTATTTGCACCTCTTTCCATCTGCTATGGCTAGTTTGAATGCTAGTGTTTATACTTTATCTGCACAAACGTATACTTAATTACTTTGCGATTAACTTGACCTAAGCTAATCGGAGGGGGAAAACCCCAAAAGTGAGAGTTGGTGACAGCAAGTTGTAGGTCTAGTGAAAGTGCAAACAGAAGAAACAACGGTATTGCTCTAGACTGTATTTACGTATTCGATGACGAATGAAGCTCTGGTGGTTTCCATCCTTTTGCCTGTCTATTACTCGGCGTTCATGTTCTTTGTCCTCCGAAAACATGCTTAATACTCAAGGATTGTGTAAGGTAGTTTGCTTCTTCTGCTGGAGAAGTTGATCGGCGCCATGTTTGTTTTCCCCCTGTGATATTGATCGACAGATAACATACACCGTAAGTCGTCAGCGGTGACTGTTCAATTATGTAACATTTTGCAAGGTGAAGAAGCACATGCTATAAATTGTTTCAAATTAAAATTTCACAAAATCAGTATAACTGACAAAAACTGTTTTGAATGCAATTTGTTCGAAAATTGCTTAAGATAATGCTTGTTACCGCGGGAATAATGAGAATTTATTATTGCATATAAAGGTAAGGGTACACCGGTAACCCACGTTTTTTTTTTTAAATACTGTAGTAAGAAATGATATTATCCATTATTATACACTCTCAAGCCATGCTTCGGAAAGTTCAGATAGGATGGCTGCGGCAGGAATGGAAAACATTAATAGAATCCTCAAGTCTTGAAGAACTGGTGTGGATCTACTGTCCTGGTCATGCAGGGGTATGTGGCAAAGAGAGAGCTGACAGACTGGCCTCGAGCACCCATAGTGGGGACACTGGACATGGATAAGGGAGAGATACTAAGGGCTATTAATGATCACCTGCTGGATAATGACACTGCAATGGATGAATCAACAAGGCTGAAGCTGTTGGAGTTTGGCATCAAACGTGGGACTAGCAGAAATGGACGTGAGAGAGGATGCATCCGTCGTATGTACAACCAGCGTGCTACAGGTACAATTAGCATTCATACTCTTCGACATTTGCTGAGGGAGACTGAGCATCTATGGGTTTGCCCGGAGCGCAGTGAGGTCGATTCTGATTAACAATTGTACACAGCTTGTATATATTAGTTAAATAAATTATCTCTGAAAACACGTTTTAACAATGTAAACACCCAAAGGGGCAGTTAACAAATAGAATCAGTTGATATATGAAAAGTTTTATTTTTGCACAATACAAGTTACAGATACAATATAGACTACTGAACTCATTATAACTATAATCAAATGAATGAACATAGAAAGAAACAGCATGTAAATAGGTAATGCATCTCACTGAGACAAAAAAAAAAACAACAAAGAAAACTGCATACGCTACGGCCACAAGGCGTTCGTCAAAGACAAATTAACGAAAACATCAAAGGAAGAACAAGAAACGTAAGTTAAATTGCCCTGCATACAGAAAAAAATGAAAGTGATTTATAATTTTCTAGAAAGAAACAGTAGATTTAAAAAAAATTGTTTTAATTTATGAAGAAAAATTATTTCGTTCAACCTTTGATGGGCTATGAATATGATATATCATGTCATGTCGTTAGTTCCAGTTAATAATTGTTATTGCCGATACCAAACCATGGTATCCTTTCACCTTTCCAGTTCGTGTAACTAGGGTAAATTAAAAATGTCAAATTGTGTGGATGTGCGTTCTTCTCTTGTTTATAGTTTTGTAGTCATCATGTGACGTATTCTTTCCAGAACGTTGTCTCCATTACAGCTGCTCTGAACGCATCACGATTCTGGGCAAGTCGACCTGCATCAGCCAAAGACAAGTTCAGACTCTCTGTGATGTCCTGGGTCCACCGTCGTCTAGGTCGACCCCTTCCCCTTTTTCCAGGGACCATACCTTCCATCACTGTTTTTTGCAGACTATTATGTCTTTTTATATGACCGAAAAATTTCAGCTTCCTTATTGCGATGGTATTTAGGAGCCAATGTTCCTGTACGTTTAGTGAGTGCAGTACTTCTCTGTTGGTCTTTTTTTCTGTCCAGGGTATTCTCAACATCCTTCTGTAGCATTTCATTTCGAATGATGTAATCTTTTTTGCAACTGTTTTATTGAGTGTCCAAGTCTCGCAGCCGTATGTTGCTACTGGGAATATACATGCTCTGATCAGTTGTAACTTTGTTTCTTTGCTTGTGCCTTGCCATAGGTTTTTCATCTGTATTAGCTTATGTGAAGCAATTGCAAGTCTTCTTTTAATTTCTACTGCACAGTCGCCAGAACTGTTAATGATTGATCCTAAGTATTCGAATTCATTGACACTTTCCAGTTCTTCGTTAGTTTTGTAGTACCTATATGTAATTCTTGTCTTTGTCACCTGTTTGTGGCTGACGAAGGGTAAAACCCGAAACGTCCCTTGTTTCTTGTGAACCGTTATTTGTAAAACTGATTGAATACCGTTTTATTGGTTTAAATACTTATATTGGATGTGCGTGCGCTTTCCTTTGTCCCAAAATAGTAATCTCTTATACCTGTCATGTCGTTAATGAGGGGGAGGATGGTGGGAAAGCTTGGGGTATTTGGAACGGCTAGTTCATTGTTTACTTATCATCATCAATATGCATTACGAAAATCTCACCAGACCTGCACCTTCCAGCCATATCCTCGCTAATTATTATATATAAATGTTAGTTCTTGTTATATACTGTTTTATTATATTGTACAGTTCTCTAGGACTGTCTGCCATGAACACCTGTTTCACAGTTATCGATGAATTGCATGCTTGTAAATAATCTAATATTGGTATTCTGTATTGTTCATACTTCTTACATTTTAGTAGGAAATGCTCTATATTATTTTCTTGTATTTTTTTATTTATTTATTAACAAAGTATTCTGTTCAACCCTCGATGGGTTATAATTAGGGTATATAGCAGAGGTTTTCAAACTGTGCGTCGCGGCCCTCTGCTAAAGGCGTCGCGGTGGCTTGGGAAAAGTGTTGGGCTCAATATTATGAGCCAAGGTCCATCAATAAATATAGATCTTCGTAGTATAGAGAGGAGCCGCTGTGATTTATGCACAGGTCAAGGGAGCCGCGGACCAAACAAGTTTGAAAACCTCTGGTATATAGTGTAATAAATTCAAGACAATATAGTAACTTCTTCCCCCCTCCACTCAATCCAAACAGAGTAAATCAAAACCAAAATTGTGTAAGTGTGTGTGACCTACCCTTTCCAAGAAACGAACAAACAATAAAAAAAATGTAACGGAAACAAACAAACAAACTGTCTCTCATAACTGCCCTGTTGTTAACAAGGTGAAAAGGAATGAGAAAACCCAGGGGTGTTTGAGATTACACCAAACCGCACATTATCTACCATCATCCACACGAGTACTATCAGACTACTCCTTATCCTCATACCATCATTGATTTTTATATATTAATTTTAATTATTATTATATACTGTTTTACTATATTGTGCAATTCTCTAGGTCTATCTATTTTCAACACCTGCTCCACAGTTATAGATGAATTGCATGCCAGTAAATTATTTTCTTCTAGACACTTTGCACAGTACCGGTAATGTTCTTCTATTCTACAATAACCCATTCTCAGCTGTAGTCTGAGTAGTTTCTTACTGCTAGGAATTGTTAGTTCCCTAGATACTTGACACATTCTTGTTGTTAGAGCCTTGAAACAGCACGTCAGACGGAAAACAAACAATGAAAGGTGTTAATGAAGATCGTAAGAATAGATGAGCATGGTACATCACACAGCATCCGAAAAGCTGAGCGGTCAGAGCGCTTTCCTCTCGCGGCAGTTATCGGGTTCCGGGATCGAGACCTCGTAGTGTCACGCTGTAGTCTACCCAGCTGCAAATGGGTACCCGACTCTGCTCTTGAGTTAGGTATAGCAACAATAGCGAGGAAGGGAACTGGTTACCCCGCCTCATTAAAAAATATGGACCTAAGGGAAGTCTCTAATAACACTTTACTCCTCTACGGCAGTATTTGTTCTGGTACTACCCTTACCATTCTCTTAGTAAATACTGGACTTTGTGATGATCACAACACGTGATCACTGGGGCACCACATACAATGAACGCTTGACTAGTGGTTGGTTATTACAACAGGATATGTCAAATTACAGAAAAAAACTACACTCGTGGTCAAACAGTTCATGATTTTATTAGAGATCAGATCAGCTTCCAATTCCACACCCTCCTTGAAGGCTGACTGCCGTGGATCTCCACCGTCTTCTGCCTCTTGCGTTAATAGTACACTCTGATCGGCGTATTTCTGGTATGTCTGTTAATGTTAGGGTGACCGTTTCAACACAAATAAGGAGAACACAATTCACTGTTTTTGGTCATGGAAAGGAGGGCAAGGGAGGACACTTAAATGAAAAAGTAGAATGAAAAGTAGGACATATTTATTTTAAATAATAAATATCAGTTAAACTTATTTATTAGATATCAGACAATAATCTCAGCAAATCACCTTAATTTTGCGTCTTCTGATATATTAAGATAATAAACAGTCTTTAAAAAAACTTGATTACTTTTAATTGTTCTGGTTCAGGCAAATTTGCATTTTCTGAATGATGGAGAGCGTATTGAAGTACAGTCCATTGATTTAAAACTATTGTGATGTTTCACAGTATGAAAAGCAAAAGGGCCTTCTATAGCAGTTACTTTTTCTGTCCGTGCTTGTTTCTTTTGTAAAACAAAAAATAATAAAAATTCAGTTTTGATAGCGAACGTTAGGACACAAGTGCTTTCTTGTGGCGTTCATGTTTTCATGTGTGTGTGCGTTTCGTTCTTTTTTTAAATCAGAAGCAACTTTACATGGTACTGTCACAAATGTGCCACCTCTCTACACGAGATATTCTGCTCCTGAAACTTTCCGACCTCCGGCAAAACACGATTTCTTTTTCAATGTATCAGTTTGCTTCATGTAAATTAGTTGAATATGAGTGAAGAAACAAAAATTTAAAAATAGGTAGTGATTGTTCAATCACCCCGTATTTTCTCATGACAGTAAAAGTCCGAAAATCCGGACTGCTCGGCGATTTGGTCGGTCCGGATTTTTTTATTTTCCAGATTCTCGGACAAATCTAAAGAACAAAGAAGAGATGAGCCGGCAGATTTTGTTGGTTTATTCATTAACAAATACAGAATGCTTCGATCAAAATGAGTATATTTATTCGTTCACTTCCTCGACTTCTGTGGCGTCTTGTAAACTGCTTGTGGATGAAACACTTACAGCTTGTATAGCGTTTCACACTGAAAAGGGAATTTTTTAAAAGTTTTTAAAAAGTCAGGATTCTCGGGTGGTACGGATTTTTGGACTTTCACTGTACCATGACACCCGTGTGTTACCGGGGCCCGAAAGGGGAGCAAAGAATAGTAACACTGCACCCTACCACGCATGTCGTAAAAAGCGACTAAGGAGGGTATGGGCATGGGGCTGTTTACCCCATCCCGTAAAAACTTCGCACAGTGGGCTGATCACCTGCTTGCCAACCAATCTGATTACGGAAACAATGATAGATTGTTTGGTCTGTTTTTGTTCCACAAAGACGCCACTAGGCGTGGTGGAAACAGCGATAGATTGATCAATTTGTTGTTGCCCTAAGACGCCACTAGGCGTACTGGCCACATACTGCTTTGCCGGTTGATGGCTAAGGATGGAAGAAGAGAAGACTGTACCATGACTTTTGTTTTCTCGGTGTTAATGTTCAATCTATATTCATAAATATGTTGAAAAGTTAGTTGCTTATCCTTTACAGGATGTGGCAATCAGTGGCGTATTCTCTATGCGCACACCTATGCTCGAAGGAAAATAAAAATTTAATGTATTATTCTATAAAATATTTCTCTTATAATGTTCTGCTTTCGGACCGCACGCATCAGGATAACGGATTTTCCCGCATAGAATCTCACGAGTATATCTAGTTTCAGTTTCCCAGACGCGTTTTATATTGCAGTTTTTTTGGTTGGTAGCAATCGCCCGAAGTTTCTCGGGTAATTCAGTCACTATGCGTGCGGCACCTTTCGGTTTTACGTTTGAACACTGGTTTGTGTGGGTCGGGGTCGTGGCCAGATATGTCAATACAATGCGAACATGCGTGCGGTGGTCTTGCAGCTCTGGAGCAGTAAAAATCGGTTGTGTCCGTCCAGTGTTTTTTGTGATTAATTTTTGTTAGTTGCCGGGAATGCAGATTATTAGAGTGACAGTGAGTTTCAAGTTGTAAGTTAATTAGTATTTCGGAGATAATTGACATATACCCCTAATAACTATCGTTGCGTAATTGAATATAGTTGGTTTTTAAATTAAGAGGGGAAGAAGTTAAGTAGCAGCACGCCTAGCTCGAGGGAGCTGTTATGTTGACAGTTTGTTGAGATAGGTGAGCATGGATCGAACATGACGTCCTCATCAGGTAGTCTACCTGAGTTGTTGCAAGTTGGCGTTTAGTTTGATTGAGTGTGATGTTTTGAATACTGAGTACTCTGTGTGAACAAGGGAAAACTGCACAGGTAGCAGCAGAAATGACAAATTACAGGATTGATATCCTGTCTCTGCGAGACACGGTGGAAAGGCATAGAGAAGAGGAGATTGATCACAGGAGAAATGGTGTTGTCCTCAGGACATGAGGAGAAAAGAGCCCACAACAGTGAAGGGGTGGCTCTAATGCTGTCCAAGGAAGCACAGAAGGCACATAGAATGGGAAGCAATTGGACCCCGAATAATAACAGCAAGGTTTAAATCAGCCAAAAAGAAAGTAAATATAAACATCATCTAGTGTTATAAACCAACAAACGATAAAGAAGAGTCTGTGAAAGAAAACTTTTACACCAGACTACAAAGTGTCTTGGACAATAAGAAATGAAAGGACATCACAATTTTGATGGGGGACCTAAATGCGAAAATAGGAACAGACAACACTGGCTTTGAAGAAATCATGGGAAAGCATGGATTAGGTATGATGAACGAGAATGGGGAACTATTAGCAAACTTCTGTGCTTCAAATCAACTAGCTATAGGAGGACGCATATTTCCACATAAGGGAATACATAAAGCAACATGGATATCACCAGACCACAGAACTGAGAATCAGATTGATCACATATGCATAAGTAAGAAGTTTAGGTCATCATTGCATGATGTGAAAGTATGTAGAGGAGCAGATGTTGTATCAGACCACCATCTTCTTTTGGCTAAAACAAAATTAAAACTCAAGAAATTTACAACAGCATATAGCTATAGACAACAGTATAATGTGGGATATCTAAGAAATCAGGAAATAAGAGACACATTTTCAATCACAGTATCCAACAAATACTTGGCAAGTACTCCAACAGCTGGGGAGCCGCGGTAGCATAGTGGTTAATGCACTGGCTTCCTAGCTCAGTGGTCTATGGTTCGATCCCCAGATGAGGTGGGATTTTTTTAGGCCACAAACGGCTCCTGGGTCAACCCAGCCCCAAATGGGTAACAGAGCAACTTCTGGGAAGGTTAAGGCAGCCGGCGTGATGATGATCACATCACCCCTAGTGTGCCGACGGTCAAGAAAATATGGACCTAACACCATATTCCCAATATGCCTCAATGGGCGTGTAACAGGATCCTTTTTTTTTACCAACAGCTGGAAGATGAAACAGATACGGAAGACCACTGGCAACAAGTAAAAAATAAACGGAACGAGACATGTGAACAAGTACTGAGAAAAAGAGAACATCAGCACAAAGCATGGATAACAACAGAAACCATTAGTAAGATAGAAGACAGGAAAAACAAGAAAGCAGATTTAAACAGAAGCAAAACCAGAAGCTCCAAAGCGAAGGCTCATGAAGTGTACATAGAAGCAAACAAAGAAGTAAGAAGAAACATCAAAAGAGACAAGATGGAAGTATTTTGATGATTTGGCAAGGGAAGCAGAGGAAGCTGCAGCCAAAGGAAATATGAGGGACCTGTACAACAACACAAAGAAGCTAACAGGGAAATATAAGCAAGCAAATGGCCTCATAAAAGATAAGAATGGAAAATTGCTTAGTAATATACAAGAACAAATAAAGAGATGGACAGAACATTTTGAGTAACTTCTCAACAGACCATCTCCAACTAATCCCACAGACATCCAGAAGAAAAGGAGCTACAAATCAGCTGTGAACGACCAAGAAGAGAAGAAATAAAGAAAGCCATAAAGCTTCTGAAAGATGGAAAAGCAGCTGGTCCAGATTGCATTCCAGCAGAGGCCATCAAAACAGATATTGATACCTCTACAGAGATATTATACAAACTACTTGGCAAAGTCTGGGAGAGAGAACGAACGAACGAACGAACGAACTTTATTTTCAAAGGGTTAAGAATTGGGCACGCAGGCCCGTCTGACATTCTGCCCTTCCTCTCTCTCTCATCATATATACTATATCCTTTTCACTTTATTGTTTACTGCTAGATCCACTTTTATTATTCAGGGTATTGACATTTGCAAAAAAAAATGGCAGTCATATGAAAAAACTAGATTTCGACCCTCCATACAGTATAATAATAATTCGAAATATAATCCCTTAGCATATACACTTTCATAGAAGCACACTCATAGAAATAATAATAATAAAAACTGTATGTCCAGAGGAAGATTGGTATCTCCCCTATCTATTAACAGTGGTTTCAGTACAATATAATGTTGCCTTCTCCAGCAAGGCAAGCCTGGATGCGGCGAGGCATACTTCCCACAAAATGTTTGTAGGTAATTGAGAGTCAGACTGTCCCAGTATTTTTCAGCAACCTTCTTCAATTGTTCAACGTCTCTGAGTCCACTCTTTTTTAAATGATTCTTGAGTAGTGCCCAAACGTTTTCAATTGGGTTTTGATCGGGACTGTTGCTGGGCCACTTCAGCACTATCACATTCTTCTCTTGCAGCCATGCTTTGGGGTATGAGCTGTATGATTTGGGTCATTGTCATGTTGAAATGTGCACCCATCGGGGTACATGACCTGCATAAATGGCAGAAGGTGTCCCTCTAGTATGTCGATGTACCTTTCTTTCGTGAGAATTCCTGTGAAAACACACAGTAGGGTGGCACCTCTTGCTGACACCCCTCCCCAAAGATGGAATTTCTAGGTATGTTTCGGGCGCTGGTACACAGGCGTTACAGAGCCTTTCGTCCAAATATTTATTTGAGCAGGATAAGACCAAAGAGAACATTCATCTGAAAAAATCACATTGTCCCATGACAAATTTTGGTGTTCGTGGCACCAGTTCAAGCGCATCTGTTTGTGAGTCTCTGTGAGCAATGGTGACGAAATTACTCGCTTTTTTGTGTAATTCATCCTGTGTAGCTTTCGGTTGACAATAGCATTAGATACCTCTGGGCTTCCCAACTCGATCATGCGCTGCCGTATGTTTTCTACACTCTTCATTGGCCCAGCCCGAACGATTTGGGCGAGACACCGATGGTCCTTTGTGACCAAAATTCTTGGCCTCCCACTACCTTCTTTTCGCTCCATTCCATTACCTGCTTTTAATTTACTCACAACTCTGTAGACAGTCCGCTCAGGAATGTTCAAGGTTTTAGAAATGTTGGAACATGTTTGATTTCCTTCATTCCAAAGCTGTGAAATTAACATACACTTTGACTTTGTATCCATTTTCTGCCACTATCATTAGAAATTGTCGTCTGCTCTATTATCAAGGGACGTTACTCTACGCTAATTTTTTTGTTACTTTTGGTAGTGTTTGCTCACTTAAGTGGAGTGCAAATTTGGGGCAGAACATGCATATTTAATTAGATTTCAGCTTATTTAGCTGAGCAATATGACTGCCATTTTTTTTTGCAAAGTACTGTAATTGGCACTCATAATGTATTTGAACAGTCTACGATTATATGAGTAGGGACTGTGCATGTTTTTAAGATCACGTGGAAGATTGTTCCAAAGATGAGCAGCTGAGTAAGCCAAGCTCTTCTTGAACAAATCTAGCCTGGGCTTGGGTACCTGTAACTGGTTTAAGCGGTTACTACGTTTTTCATTGAATTTTAAAAGAGGCCACAGATACGTTGGAGCATTCTGTGACAAGATTTTGTGAGCGAATTTAGCTTTGTTAAATAGGAAGCGCTTTCTAAGGGGTAATATTTTAAGATAGTTATATAAATCTGTACAATGTGTTTGGTGTTTATCAGCAACTAGGCGCACTGCACGTTTTTGAAGTGAATGAAGCCTTTTTGTGTTGGATATGGAACAACCATCCCAGATTGTGGAACAATAGTCTAGGTATGTTTGTATGTGAGATGTGTAGAACATTTTCCTTGCCCCCTCATCCAGGAAGTGTTTGATTTTGGCTAATTGGTAAACTTTTTGTGCCGTTAGCTTTGTGAGTGCACTTACATGTGAGTTCCAACTTAGGTGCTGGTCAACAGTTAGACCTAGAGTTTTATGTTCATTTACGTTTTCAATTAATGATGTTCCAATGTAGAGCTGAAGTGTTGTTTTCTGCGAGTTTTGTAGTTTTTGTCTGGTTGATATTAACATACATTTCGTTTTACTAATATTTATTTGCATTCGATTCTCGTTGCTCCACTTAATAATATTATGTGTATCAGTTTGTAAAGATAGTTCTAGTGTGGCGCAACTTTTGTCACTAGTGTAAATAGTACATTCATCGGCAAACAGATCACAGGATGAGTGTTTGATGTATAGAGGAAGATCATTAATGTATACGGCAAAGAGAAGAGGGCCGAGGATAGAACCCTGAGGAACACCGATATCGACAACAGTTGGGTTGGACAAAGAATTATTGTAAGACACCACTTGTTGTCTGTCTGTCAGGAATGATTTAATTAACTTCACCAGCTTAAGGTTTACTTTCATTGTTTCTAATTTTCTGATAAAATAGTGTGATCTATCATATCGAATGCTTTTTTAAAGTCTACAAAGAGTGCTCCACATAAGTTATCGTTATTGATGTTTAGATGCCAGTTCTCTATCATTTTTGTTAAGGCTGTGTCGCATGAATGCTTTGGTCTAAACCCCGACTGACTATCAACAAGCAGGTCATTATTAGCTAGGTGTTTCATTGCTGTTTTGTGTATGTGTTTTTCCAGTGGTTTGGACAGCGATGATATAAGCGAAATGGGCCTATAGTTACCAAGGTTGCTATTATCTGATGAACCAGGTTTAACAAGAGGGTATACTTTAGCGATTTTAAAGGCAGATGGAAAGTAACTCCTTGCGAGACATTGATTATATATGTATGTTAGTGTATCAGTAATAGCTGGTGCAGCATAACGCAGTATTCGATTACTGATTCCATCAAGTCCCGATGAGTTATTATCTTTAAGATCAATAAGATAGTTATAAACTTCGTTAACTGTTATAAAAGGAATGTCGCATGGAACGGTGTTAGTACACTTGTTCTCGCAGAACGTAGATAATTCGCTGAAGTCACAAGGGGAAGAAGGTATGGCGGATTTTATATTGTGGATGTCTGCCTGAAAATGATTGCTGAAATCTGTACAAGTAAATGAAGTATTGGGTTTTTGTGAGTCTGGCGAATTTCTTTTGTTCACTAAGGTATTGATTGCCTTCCATATATTTCTACTGTTGCTTTTGCTTTGAACTAAATGACTAAAGTAGTTTTTCTTTTCTCTGCGAATTAAATATTGTACTTTGTTCCTTGCCGCCCGATATGTAATGATGTCCTTATTTTTGTGCGCTCGATCCCTCTGCCTCATAGTGGCAAGTACTTCTTGTGTGATAAATGGAGATTTTATTTGTCTTTTTACGCGAATTTCTTTAGTAGACGCATGCTTATTAAAAATACTATAAAATGTCCGTGTCCAATATGCAATGGCGTCATCAGGATCAGGAAGTTGGTAAACATCGGCGAAAGGCGCATTTCGCAAATCATTTAAAAATAATTCTTGGTTGAAATTTTTTAGACTTCTATATTTAATACTGATGTGTTTATTTTTTGGAGATTTGTACCCATTTTTAGCCCAAGTGCAACATATGGGATAGTGGTCACTCATAGCTTCTTCTTCTTCTTCTTGCGATCGCATCTTTGATGATTACACCGTCAGACGAGTTCTCATGATGAATTCGACTGTTGTTTGAAGTTCCTCTTTAACTCCATATAGCTTTGAATTTAGTGTTGAGTCATTGGGCCAGTATATCTTTCTTAACTGGTCATACAGAGGACAGTCCTGTAGAACATGCTCAGCAGTTTGTTCGTTTAATCCACATGTGCACAGTGGTGAAGCAGACAATCGTAACTTGTGCATGTGTTTATTCAGTTTGTTATGCCCTGTCCTGAGTCGAAAAATAGTTATCTGTCCCTGCCGGTCGAGAGTGTGATAGTCGTCTTTGGGTTGGTTCTGTTCTCTTCTTATAGTCTGGATAGCTCTCTTTTTCTCAAAGTATGTGACTTCATTATCTTCTTGTTCACATTCTCCTCCCTTTTTTGCAAGTTTATCTGCCTTTTCGTTTCCGGGTACACCACAATGAGATGGTACCCACTGAAGTATGGTTCTCTTTTTGGCAGCTACCTTGTTTAGTTCATTTCTCAGATGCGGGAGTTTACCACCCTTGAGAGCTTGCAGGACAGACAGTGCATCTGTGAGGATGACTACCTGGTGGCAGTCAGAGTTGGTGTTATAAATCATATTTGCAGCTTGCTCTAGAGCTTGAACCTCAGCTGTATAGTTGGAACAGAATTTACCAGTGGGAATGTGCCTAGTCTCATAGTGGTTGTCAGGATATGAGATAAAGATACTCATAGCAATAGTAGGGATGGAACATTCTATAACGTTTTCTGGACAGGTTACATATATGTGATCGATCAGTGTGGATGATGTTTTTGTTACTCTGGTAGGTTTGTTGACTATTTGTTTCATGTTGTACGATGCTATGATGTTGGTCCATGTTTGATTCGGCTTATGCATATCAATATTGAAATCACCAAGAAGAATAATTTCATTGACTGTAGTGATAACTTTATCCATCATGTTCGTGAAATCTTCAAACCATGTTGTTCCTACACTGGGGTTACGATAAAGATATCCTTTTAAGAGAGGAAATACCAGCAGAATGGAAGGAAGGTTATCTGGTCAAGTTGCCTAAGAAGGGAAATTTACAAGAGTGCACAAATTATAGAGGAATAATGTTACTATCAGTGCCAGCAAAAGTATTAAACAGAATCATCCTGGAGAGATTAAAAGAGTCCATAGAAAAGAACTGAGAGATGAACAAGCAGGTTTTCGACAAAATAGATCCTGTACAGACTAGATAGCCACATTAAGAATAATAGTTGAACAAAGTCTGGAATGGAATTCACCGCTATACATCGGATTCATGGACTATGAAAAGGCATTTGACAGTGTAGACAGAGAATCGCTTTGGAAATTGATGAGGCATTATGGAGTTCCCATGAAGATCATTAACTTAATAAATAAGACCGATGGAGACATGACATGCAGAGTTTTTCATGAAGGACAACTCACAGAACAGTTTAGGATTAGAACGGGAGTGAGACAGGGATGCCTTGTCTCCATTTCTTTTCTTACTAGCAATAGATTGGGTTATGAAAACATCGACATCACACAACATATATGGAATCCAGTGGAATCTGACTAAACAGCTTGTTGGTCTGGATTTTGCAGATGACTTGGCTCTTCTGTCCCATAACCATAATCAGATGCAAGAGAAAATGAAAATTCTCGATCAGAGGTCACAACACAGGGAAAAGACAAAGATTATGAGAATAAATGCAAGAAATGATAACAAGGTTGAACTTGAAGAAACACCACTAAAAGATGTAGAATCGTAAGTAATATAGACAAAGTTGGAGGGACAGACAGTGATATCATTGCATTGGGAAACATATGGAGAACAAGAGAAATCAAGCCCAACACGAAAATAAGAATCTTCAACTCAAATGTCGAGTCAGTCCTATTGTATGGCTCTGAGACATGGAGAGCAACAAAAACAACAACCAAAAAGCTACAAACTTTTATAAACAGGTGCTTGCGTAGAATAGAAGGACTGAAATGGTATGACAAAGTCACAAATGTGGAATTGATGACAAGAACCAGACAAGTGCCAGTGGAACAAGAGTTGAGAAGAAGATGCTGGACACACATTGAGGAAACCTGTTGATAGCATTACAAGGCAGTCCTTGTTCTGGAATCCACAGGGAAAGAGAGGCAGAGGTAGACCAAAAAACACATGGAGAAGAGAACTGGAAACAGAGGTGAAAATGATGAAGAAAACATGGAAAGAACTTGAGTGGATGGCACAGGACAGGAAGACTTGGCATGTGTTTGTTGAAGGCCTATGCTCCTTGGGGAGCTAAAGGGTATTGAATTGAATTGATAAGACAGTAAAATTGGGTTCTTGAGATCAGAAAAGTAAGAAGAAGTGATAAGCTCACTAGGGACTCCCATAGACCATTCAAACGGCGCAGTCACTTCACGGGCGATGGTCATTCTCATGACACTAGGCACAACTATGGAATATAGGACCCTCGTTATAGAAGGATACAAAGCAGTACTGATAAAACAGACTTACTATTTAATTAGTCGTTCCTCTTCTACCCTGGGGTGTAGAGGTTTGCCATACTATCATATTGACTATCTTCCTTCTGGTCTGGCTCCAATCTAGTCCTCGGTCCTTCTGAGATTGTCTTATGTCCTCCCAGTGGATTCTGGGTCGTCCTGGAGGTCTAGATCCCTGGCTCTTAGTTTCCCATACTTGTCATGGTAGCCGATCTTCTCCTATTCTGTAGACATGGCCAAACCATCGTAGTTGGGACTGTTCTACTTGGGTCTGCAGGGTTTTGAGGCCTTGTTGTATCATCTGGTTGCAGACCATGCTCCTTCTTGTTACTTCAGTCACCATCCTCAGATACCTCATTTCTGAGGTTCGGAGTTGACTTTTGTGGGTTGTAGTCATTGTCCATGACTCGTATCCATAAGTCAAGAATGGAACATATGTGGAGTGGAATACAGCCATCTTCATCTTCTTGCCAACCTCTGTTTTGCTGAGGAATCCTCGATTTTTGGCCTAAAAAAAGTCTCCCAACTGGTGCTCGTTAGGTAGCCAACTCTTCTTTGATGGATCCCTTCCAGTCTAGCACAGCTCCAAGGTATTTTAAGTGGCTGACCTGCTCCAGGATATCTTCTACCCTCTCGTAATATCCCCATGATTTTTGTTTTGATAAAAAAGACAAAAATACATACAGCGAAAAAGCTGCATGTTGATTTTTCAGGAATTTTTGAGAAGTAGATCAGTCATAGATTGGGTGATGCGCCAGACAACAGAGGACAGTCCAAGAGGAATAAGATGGACTACATTTTCTACATTGGAAGATCTGGAATATGCAGATGACATTGCACTACTAGCACATTCACATCAACACATCCAGGAAAAAACGGATAGACTTAATAAGTTTAGCCAGCAGGTGAGCTTGAACATCAATTTAAAGAAGTCAGAGGTCATGACGCTCAATGTGAGCAACCCTGAGCCCATATCAGTAAGGAATCGGCAACTGGTACAGACAGACACCTTCACATACTTAGGATGCATAGTAACACCAGACGGCGGGGCAGGCAAAGACATTAACATCAGAATGAATAAGGCAAGAACAGCCTTTTTTAGCCTAAACAACATCTGGAAGTCCTCTTAATATAGCACAAGCACAAAATTAAGATTATATCAGAGCTGTGTGCTTTCTGTGCTTCTTTATGGTGCGGAATGCTGGAGAGTTAGAGAAGGAAATGTCGAAATTGTCCTCTTTTCACACAACATGCCTAAGAAAAATTCACCTAATCTTTTGGCCGAATACCATCACCAGCCAAGATCTGCTTACTCGGAGCAAGCAAGAGGACATGCACACCATCATAGCTGGCAGACGCTGGAGCTGGGTTGGCCATGTCCTCAGAAGAGACCCCGATGCCATCACAAGAACAACTATGCTTTGGACTCCTGAAGGAAAACGAAAGAGAGGCCAACTAAAAACAACCTGGCGGAGGACTGTGGAGGCTGAGATGCAAAGAATGAAACAGAGTTGGGACACTGTACGAAGGATGGCCGCCGACCGAGCAAAGTGGAATCAATTTGTTGTTGCCCTACAAGATGCCACTAGGCGTGATGGCCACAGACTGCTTTGACGGTCGGTGGCTAAGGATCAAAGAAAGAAAAAGATCAGAGCGCTTAGGCTTATATATGAAGTGTAATGTAGATGGTTCAGCTGAGAAGCACAGAAAATGAAAAATCTAATTCATTAAAAAAAATCCATGTATTAAACAATGAGACAAGTTAACACAAGCTGTGTATTGTACAAAAATAGTATGTTCCACAAATAGATAATTTGGTATACAATGTAAAAACTCATTAACAAGTAAAAGAGAGGTGGGTAACATAAACAAGAATTTAAAGCTGATGCTGTTCTTAACAGTATGAAACAAAGAGGCAATACAAATAATTTTTGGTGTTGAAAATTACATTAACCTAAAAACCTCCATGTAGAATTGTGTGACACAGAAAGTGTGACATGGTTAAAATAATTACAATAAAACTGAGCCACAATTGCAGCCCTATGGGAGATTAAAAGGACAGGTTATGATGATTGTTGTTATTGTTGTTTAACTAGGGCTGCTGAGCTTCTTGCTCTTTTGAAGCCAATACTAAGTTGAAGAGTCCTTGGTATTATCTACACTGTAGAGCTAGGCTTTTCTGCCATCCCGAAACGTGTTGAATTGAAGTCATGAGCTCTGTTTTCTCCAGCTTGGCTTGCGTTTAAAGGATCATCACATCTGATCCCAAGCTAGGAGGAAGAAGCACGTGGCATTCTGTGCATTCCCTGCCATCCAAGGGGGCTCTCCAACTATGCAGAGCTAAAATGCTGTACTCTGGTTTTTGGGCTCACCCAAAGAATTGTCATGTCCTGCACAGAGCCACTTCTCAGCTTCCTCTGCCTATCAGTGGGTCCATAGTGAGATCAAAGCCAGGTCAAAGCCAAAGAATCATGTCTGAAGCTCAAGTGACTTCTCCAAGCTTAGTGTGCAATGCTGGGTTCTCAACAAGTTTCACCACAGGGGGAATCCCTGGAAGTGTGTATGAATGATTTCAAGAGTCAACAAGGGTGTAATTAGCCTCACAGACAGAAGTTCACTTCCACATATGTATATTACAGCATTGTGTGTAGCTGGTGGTCATATGACTCCAGATATGCTTGCATGCATAGGTTATGATGAAGAACTGGACATAACTATGAACAACTGTCATCAGAGACACAAAGAAGGCGTAACAAAATACATATACAAAACAAACAAAACACAGCCTAAATGCGGTTATTCATTCAATACAAGAAAAGTCATGAAATCTACCTTTTAAAAGAAAAAAAAATCTATATTTTGTATATAATCCATATGTGCAACAATTGTATAAAATGGCCAAAAACGGCTGCAAACCAAAAGGCACAAGCAGCAAATCAACTAGCAATGATTTATGCTATACATACTTTGTGTTAGAACATATAAGTCTTAAAAGACTGCCAAAAAATGTTTAGGCTGATGTATTAACATGACCTAAATACATTTCCACTTATGGCTCATATCATTTAACAAATATAGCAAATGTTCTTCAATAGGCGTTTATTTCTTTGATCTTCAGCTCCCCAAGGACAATAAACTTCAACAGATTCATGCCTATTTACCCTATCATGTGCCAACCGCTCCAACAAATTCATGCCTATTCACCCTATCCTGTGCCAACCCTCCAACAAATTCATGCCTATTCACCTTATCATGTGCCAACAGCTCCAACAAATTTCACTTCTGTCTCCAGTTAGCTTCATCTCCCTCTACTTCTCACACCTTGAGGATTCCAGAACAAGGACTGCCTTATAATGCTATCAACAGGTTTTCTCAATGTGTTTTCTTTCCATCGCTTGCGTCTTCTTATTTCTTGCTTCACTGGCATCTGTCTGGTTCTTATCATCAGCTCCACATTTGTGATCTTGTCACACCATTTTAATCCTATTCTATGCAAGTACCCATTTACGAAAGTCTGCAACGTCTTGTTTCAACAGACATGCAGCAGATATACTGTTTATTTATTAATGGTTGTCTTCTACTTCACCCTATGGTTCTGGATTCTGCCTCACCCTGTAAATGAAGCCCTTTATTGCTTTTTTGGGCAACCCAGTTATCATTTATAAAGCCTTAGCAACAATGTGACAATAAACACATAAACCTACATACAATAAAAAAGTAAGTTTAGCCGGCCAAGTGTGCCTATGAATGGTTAGGAGAAATTTAATGTCATGATTTTTAATTTCTTTTTTTCAAAGAACTATTCTTCAGAACACAATATTATATGTATATTCAAAGCGATGATTGGTCATGAAATTGCTGCCACTTAAAAGATAATAGTTCATTATTCTGTATGCTCATCACTGTCATTGTGTGTTAAAAACTCAAAAGTGTTCGTCATTCTCTAGTGATCAGAACATCTGGTCATTAATGTCATTATGTATTAAAAACTCAACAGTGTTCGTCATTCACTAGTGATCAAAATATCTGGTCACTAATGCAATTAAGTACTAAAAAACTTAGCGTTTATTATTCTCTAGGAGTCAGAACATCTGGTAATTAATGCAATTATGTATTAAAAACTTAATGTTTGTAATTCTCTAATGATCAGAACATCTGGTCATTTATATCATTATGTATTAAGAACTTAGTGTTCGTCATTCTCTAGTAGTCAGAACATGCTGTGTTTTTCACAATGCAAGTGAACTATACTTTTTAATGAACAGAAGAGTTAAACCAGAAGTATTTAAGTGCTCGTCATTCTCAGGTTTCAAACTTTACTTCTTCATAATCTGTATTAAGACATAACATTTTTAAAAAACGTTGGTAAGCTAAATCAGGTCACTGTTTTTGATTGGTTTGATTCTTCATTTATTAAAAACAAGAACTCATACGTGAAAGCCAATAAACTATCAAACATAACATCAAATATAAACAGTAAATACAGGATGATTGAAAAGTCACTTCGTATTTTTATATTTTCACTATCAAACTTGTTTACATAAAAAAAAAATTTGCATCATTTTGGTGAGGCACAACATGTTCAACCTAGACAAGGGTCAGTCGGTTATATTAGGGAGCATGTCCAAATATTAAAGACTGTATGGTCAGGTTATTCTAAGTTAACTTATTTACATGAAACAAACGTCAAAATAAAGAAAATTAACCGCTGTTTTTAAAAAAATGCTATGTCACATTAACTTTACAGAGAGGTATTCTCGCCGGTGCTACAGAGGTCATGCACTGTGCTGAGATCCTCCTTGTGTGGTCTAAGGGAGGTGATCGCAGCACTGATGCGATGTTGTCCATTGCAATGAAGATAGTCCTTAAAACCAAACCAAACTTTACAGTCCAATGTGAGATTCAGACAGCTCAACACATGTGAGATTCAGCCAGCTCAACACATGTGAGATTCAGCCAGCTCAACACATGAATTCATAGCAGGTAGCAATTTTTGCTGCGTCATGTGACTTCAGTGTATTGGTCAATTTCAATTTTTAAAATAGTTTTTTGCTTTTGTTTCTAGAAGCAAAAAAAAAAAAAAAAAAAAAAAATAAAACTTACTAGTCAAATGTCGGCTACTGGTCTTTGTTTTGATATCTGTTTCACGTATACCCAACAGATATAAGTGATATACAAATCTAAGAACAGGGAGTGACTATTCAATCACCTTGTACAGGCCTTTATCTTTTTATCAGAACACTTGAAAAACTGAAATATTCTGAAAATCAAAAGTTTCTTTGGGCTACTTTATCACAATATGGACGATTTCTATTTTGGCCAACTTTGGGCTACTCGTCTATCACAATTTGGGCAATTTCAGACTATTTTTGGCCAACTTTGGACACATTTTAGGTGACTTTGGCTACTTTTCAAACACGATTTGGGTGAAATCTGAAAACCAAAAAAATCTGGTTTCTGAAGCAAAGCTGTCGCTGAGGGTTTCGGATAAAATGATAGAGAACCTGTACAATCAAAAACGCTATGTGATCATTGGCCATTTTGTCATTCCCTCAGTTTAAACATCTGCTGAAATTTCAGAATTTCTTGCTGTGAAATTCTGATCTGTGATAACATTTCCAGCATAGCTTCTATTATTGTTGGCAGAGTAATCTTCGTTTCCATCAGACAGCTGTATTTTGATGTCTCGTGACAACACTGGAAACCCATCTTTTATTGTAGCTGGAGTGTCCTTGGACACATCATCCATGGCCCTTTTCTCTGACCATAGAACAGACTTGTCAGCTTGACCTGCTGCTTCTGCTAACTTCAAAGTTGAAGCCTGCGCAACAGTCTGCATCTCCCAGGGTGCACTACGACGAGGGCTAACACCATATGGGTCATCATCAACATCAGCAACACCCGCACCTTCATGTTCGAGTAGACTCCGTGCCTTACCTGAACAACAAATATTAAACGTCAGTTAAATTCACAGCAAAGCAATGTATGGCTGAAAAAAAAATAATAGAAATAGCCTTAGGCATCTTTTAGTGAATATATTTGGTGTTCAGGCTTTCATCCCGTCACATCATAAGCCTCCCATAAAGATTGTTCCCAACTCTATTTAGTCATAGTTTTTGTGGTTTTAAGAATTTTCTACAGGATGGAGTAACTGGTCCCATACCCAAGGAGTAACTGGTCCCATACCCAATCCTCCTTAGTCACCTCTTAAAACATGCATGGTAGATCGCTGTTATTATTATTCTTGGCCCACCCCCCCCCCACCCCCCAATACACTGGCACTTTTGGTGAATATATTCAACTTTCATCCTGTCACATGATAAGCCTCTCATGTGGATTCTTCCTGACCCTGTTTAGTCATTCTATAGACTGTGGTTCAGTGTCTATGTTTCTAAGTCAGCAGGATTTAAGAATCAATATCAACTAGCAAATCAGGCCTGTATTCAAAATCCACATCTGATTCACCCGCATTATCATCATCCTGATCAAATACCTAGTCATCTCTCAGCTCCCAAAGTAAAGATTCCACCACCCGGAAAGCCATGACTTTAATAAAATCACGGAAAATCAAAATATCAATCAATTTAGAAAAAAGTTCAGACAACAGAAACTTTACATGTATTGGAATATAAGTATATAAACCAATAAAAAGATATTGAATCAGTTTTACAAATAACGGTTCACAAGAAACCTTGTTTCTTGTGAACCGTTATTTGTAAAACTGATTCAATACTGTTTTATTGGTTTATATACTTATATTCCTTACCAGTTTTACAGCAGCCCCTTAATTTATTTACATGTATTGGAAATCTATTTACAATTCAAGTCTCGCTAAATACTGTAATCTCGTTGCTATATGTCAACGACGGACAACAGTGTTTATTTTCATGCGTTTTGGACAGGACATTAGGGTTTGCGCGCTGGAATTTTTGGGCAAACAGAAGTGTAAAGGGTTAAAAATTAGGGAAAACCTGTACAAAAATTATGTACAGCTCTACAAACTTGAAAATGAAAAACCTGTACAGAATACAGGTAACCTGTACTAGCTGGCATATATGTCCTAGATATAAAAGGAAAGACAAGAGAAATAATGTAAGACATCCAAATTAATCAAATAAACTATTTTGGGCACATAAAAAGGCACAATGCTATGTTGAAAACCATAACAGGAATGACGGTGTACTCTCCATAGAAAAAAAAAAGCGAGTTGCATGATACTGTGGTTTCCGGTGCGCCTTCTGGCCCAGTATCTACGACTTTAGCACCTGTTCAACGGGAGAGTGGGCTCATCCCTAATCTGTTTATGTTCCCGTAGTAGACTATTCGCAAGCAGCCTGGGGGTGTCACTGCTCTGCGCGGACCTTGTTTACCGAGGCGGCGTCCGAGCTCGTATGGTGAAAATATGGTTGCGTTATCTTCAAAATAGCCCTGTCTTTCCCGTGGCTTTTCTGCCATCCTGCAACTTTGAGTTAGGGAGTTCTGAGCTCCAGTCTCTTTCCCAGGCATTTTATCCTGGCCTGGCACGCATACAGAGGACCCCACTTCTGGTTCTAAGTTAGCAGTTGGGGATAGGTGGGGTAGCACACTGTGCATTCCCCGTCATCCAGGGGGCTCTCCAACTATGCAGAGCTTGCACAATGCTGTGCTCTGGTTCGGGGCTCTCCCAAGGAATCCTCACGTCCTGCACAGAGCCACTTCCCGATACCCACCACCTGCCAACCCTCCATTGTAGAAATCTCCTGCATGCGGCCATCCAGTCAAGAGCCAGTATTAAGTCTGGTGCCCAAGTGATCCCCCCAAGCTCAGTGTGCAATGCTGGGTTCTCATCATGCTGCAACACAGGAGGGATTGTGATGCTCAGCCATCTCTCTCAATTCTGCACCGATAAGTGACATCGGGGACTTAACTTTGCCTCAGTACTGGGAGGCCCCGTTTCCGGGTACACCACACACAGCCAATTGAGGCAACGGTCGCCATGGGCGTGATAGACGACAAACAGTGAAGAATGAGGCAAGAAAGCATTTAACCCATGAAGTGGGGGTGGATTGGTGCAGACCAGAGCATGTACCACTCGCCGGTGGGTTCTGCATCTACACCTATAGGGTTCCACCCACTCCTCAGCCCATTTAGTCTGGCCCCTCACCCAGGACCTGTCCGGCTTGGGTGACCCTGCCAGGAGTAAAACTCCCGCCGGCATAGCTCCCGGGATCATTGAGGCGCTCAAGCTCTCCAACCACGGCAAGGTAGGCTTACATGTGGAGAGATAACAGGAATAATTTAAAGCAGAAGGATGATGGGTGCGGTTTACCAAAAGGACAAGAGACGTAACAACATGCTGATTCATTGCAGCTGACCTCAGTGTGGAGATGGTAGTTGATATGATCTGCTTTGCATTCACGTATACTTGCTAAGCTCAGGAGACTGGCAAATTCATCATGTAAAATATCTTCTTCTTCTTCCGTCCTTAGCCACCGACCGTCAAAGCAGTCAGTGGCCATTACGCCTAGTGGCGTCTTAGGGCAACAGCAGATAGGTTTTCTTTGCCATTATTTCCCATCACGCCTAATGGCGTCTTTAGGGCAACGGCAAATCAACCCATTTGCTGTTGTTTCCGTAATCGAAGTGACTGGCAAACGGGTGATCAGCCCGTTGGAATGTAAAATATACTGCTGTGGAAAACACCACTGCAAAAGTGCAGGAAGTCTTTAGCACCGAATTCTTGCACCAGGACTAATTGTAATGGTGGCCCGATGCTTCTCAAGGAGCATAAAGGAAAAAGAGAAGAAGAATATTGGCTATGAACAACAGGCTACAATATAGCATGATTATAGCATTCATGAAAAGAATACTAAGGTGCATCTATGGTCCAGTAACAAATATTAAAGCCACTGAATGTCAAGTGAGTCATTATATGGCTCTGACACACAAAGAACAACAAAAACAACAACCAACAAGTTACAGATTTTTATAAATGGGTGTTTACATAAAACAGGAGGATTGAAATAGTAGGAGAAAGTCACCAAATGTGGGACTATTGTCAAGAATTAGACATTTGCCATTAGAACAACATATGAGAAAGAGTTGCTGGTGATAGACAGGACAAACCCTGAGGAAACCTGTAGATAGCATTACTAGCCAATCCTTGTTCTGGAGTCCCCAAGGAAGGAAGAGGAGAGGTAGAATGAAAACCACCTAGAGAAGAGAACTGGAGACAGAAATCAAAAAGATGAGGGAGACATGGAAAGACCTAATGATGGCACGTGACAGGAAGACATGGGAAGACTTTGGGCTGATGGCACATGACAGGAAGACATGGGAAGACTTTGGGCTGATGGCACATGACAGGTAGACATGGGAAGACTTTGGGCTGATGGCACATGACAGGTAGACATTGGAAGACTTTGGGCTGATGGCACGTGACAGGAAGACATGGGAAGACCATGAGCTGATGGCACGTGATGGGGAGACATGGAAAGACCATGAGCTGATGGCACATGATGGGGAGACATGGAAAGACCTTAAGCTGATGGCACATGACAGGGAGACATGGAAAGACTGTGAGCTGATGGCACGTGACAGGAAGACATGGAAAGACTTTGAGCTGATGGCACATGACAGGAAGACATGGAAAGAACAGGAAGACATGGAAAGACTTTAAGACATGGAAAGACCTTGAGCTGATGGCACGTGACAGGGAGACATGGAAAGACCTTGAGCTGATGGCACATGACAGGGAGATATGGAAAGACCTTGAGCTGATGGCACGTGACAGGAAGACATGGAAAGACTTTGAGACATGGAAAGACCTTGAGCTGATGGCACATGACAGGGAGACATGGAAAGACTTTGAGCTGATGGCACGTGACAGGAAGACATGGAAAGACACTGAGCTGATGGCACGTGATGGGGGAAACATGGAAGGACATTGAGCTGATGGCACATGATGACATGGAAAGACCTTGAGCTGATGGCACATGACAGGGAGACATGGAAAGACTTTGAGCTGATGGCACATGACAGGGAGACATGGAAAGACTTTGAGCTGATGGCACGTGACAGGAAGACATGGAAAGACATTGAGCTGATGGCACGTGATGGGGAGACATGGAAAGACCTTGAGCTGATGGCACATGATGGGGGAAACATGGAAAGACATTGAGCTGATGGCATGTGACAGGAAGACATGGAAAGACCTTGAGCTGATGGCACGTGACAGGAAGACATGGAAAGACTTTGAGCTGATGGCATGTGCCAGGAAGACATGGAAAGACCTTGAGCTGATGGAACGTGATGACATGGAAAGACCTTGAGCTGATGGCATGTGACAGGGAAACATGGAAAGACATTGAGCTGATGGCGCGTGACAGGGAGACATGGAAAGACCTTGAGCTGATGGCATGTGACAGGGACACATGGAAAGACCTTGAGCTGATGGCACACAACAGGGAGACATGGAAAGACCTTGAGCTGATGGCACGTGACAGGGACACATGGAAAGACCTTGAGCTGATGGCACGTGACAGGGACACATGGAAAGACCTTGAGCTGATGGCATGTGACAGGGACACATGGAAAGACCTTGAGTTGATGGCACGTGACAGGAAGACATGGAAAGACCTTGAGCTGATGTCATGTGACAGGGCTTGTTATGCTTTTGCTGAAGGCCTATGCTTCTTTGGGAGCTAAAGGGTAATGATCAACATGGCTAAGAACAAATGAGAAATTATGCTGGACAGAAATGCTGCCAGCATGAAGGAGAAAGACATGGTTTGTAGACTAAACCATGAGCTAATGTTTTAAAAGAACACTGGGCTGGTAAACTCATCATGTAAAATAAGTTGTTACAGAAACTACTGCTGCAAGAGCTCATGAATGCTTCCAGCAAGTTGTCCAGCTACACTTGTATATCCGAGCTCCATAGAGAGTGAAAAGAGAAATTAATATTTTACATGAACTTACAAGACAAAAAGGAAGATTTCTTATACGTAACATCCATCGAGAAGAACGTGCTGTTGCATAAAGTCATTCAAAGTACAGGACCTACATGTTACAGAAAGGTTATTAGCAGTAAATGCAAAAATACCTACCTCTGATTAATGCACCTGCTGAGGAAACTGGAGTATGGTTGTCACTACTGGACCCAAACGGATTAAATGTAGGCACTAGAAACAGTGCGAAGGACAGCAATAACACCTGCCAATAAAAAATTCATCATAAAAATGGTGTCAACAGCAAACAATATATTCTTGAATAGATATGACCTTATTATAAAATCACTACTTGGTTATAAACAATGAAGTTTTTTTTTCTTTCAGAAAATGACATCAGTAAATCACAAAATGAGTAGATTACTAAATAAAGGACTTTAAACTTACCTGTGCAAAATGAGTATTCTTTTTCATATGAGTCTGTCTGAATCTTAACAAACATAAATCTCTGTTCTCTCTATCACAAAAAAAAAAAAAAAACACACATACAAACAAAACAGTACCATAGCACATGTTGAAGCCTGGGCCGGGACTTTGGATTGTCCGACAAGGGAGTGCAATCGTTTTAGCTGAGAGATCAATGAACTGGAAGCAAAGATTTACAAATCAAAACACCAAAAGTAAAGCAAATGGACACCATAACATGAATTTGTCTCCTAAACAAACAAATGCTAAATCAAATGCTTAATAAATTACAAAAACTGCATGAACAAATAGTACAGAATAAAAAACTGATAACATTTATTCCCAAAATATTTTGTTCTTATTTTGTTGATATGTTATTTATAAGGTATTAAAAACAAAGCTAAAAATAAAATTAATGGAAGTAGATGTTTTATAAGCTGACAATCATCATTCTCAGGTATAAATTTGTGCAGGGCCCTAAAAGTTTTGCAGTCCCCCTACCGGGACAGAACAACTAATCTTTACAGAGAATGCATTTCCACATATAATGAAAAAAATATGACATTATAAATCTAATATTAAAAGTATCAACAGAAGCTTTTGTTATTTTAATAATATTGAAAATAACGAAAATGTAATAAAAATTTTTTTTTTTAGCAGGGAACTTTTGGACAAAAAATTCCTTCGCAGTGCCCTTAAAGGCAGGAACAGTAAAAAAACTTTTAAACTTTTCCAATAGCGGTGTTGAAGTTTAGCTATTCATATGAATGAACTTATCTTAGTTTTTTTTTCTTTGTGACATAAAAAACACATGGTGTCCCCAAACAGGGACAATGGGATTAAATAGGTTAAATATAGAAACCACAGCAATTGCTATACCTGTATGTTTTATGACAAAGCACGTCCATTAGATTTAAATTCCTTTATCATTCATTTTCCTTTTAACTCTTCATAGAGCATGGAGCCACCACAACTGCTGGCCTCCTTCTGGGAAAATTATATCAAAGCATTCATGTGTTTTTTGCAGTGTAGCAATTTGTTGTACATAAGGAGGATGTCAGCTCCCATGAACAACCACATATTAGTTGTCTATTACAACATGCCTGAGGGAGCAGTATCTCTATTCTTCTTTTTCCTCTTCACACACCTCCATAAACTACACGGGGAAAATTATTTTATACTTATAGCTAATTTACTATTTTGCAATAACCCTTCATTCTGATTTTTGTGTTGGGACCTAAATTCTTTTGATCTCCATATATTTCCTAATGATATGAACGAACGAACGAACTTTATTTTCAAAGGGTTAAGAATTGGGCACGCAGGCCCGTCTGACATTCTGCCCTTCCTCTCTCTCTCATCATGTATACTGTATCCTTTCATCCTCACATTTACTTTAACATTATTAAGGCATTTATCATACTTACTTACTTAGTCGGTCTAATGTTGTCCTCCCAGCGGACTCTGGGTCGTCCTGGAGGTCTGGATCCCTGGCTCTTTGTTTCCCATGCTTGTCGTGGTAGCCGATCTTCTCCCATTCTGCAGACATGGCCAAACCATCTTAGTTGGGACTGTTCTATTTGGGTCTGCAGCGGATGGGATTTTAGGCCTTGACGGATCGTCTGGTTGCGGACCATGTCTCTTCTTGTTACTACAACCACTTTCCTCAGATACCTCATTTCTGAGGTTTGGATCTGGCTTTTGTGGGTTGTAGTCATTGCCCACGACTCGCATCCATATGTCAAGACTGGGACATAGGTGGAGCGGTATACAGCCATCTTCGTTTTCTTACCAACCTCTTTCTTGCTGAGGAATCCACGATTTATGGCCTGAAAAAGTCTCCCAGCCGCTGCTTTTCGAGTGGCCAACTCTTCTTTGATGCCTCCCTTTCGGTCTATGATAGCTCCGAGATATTTAAAGTGGTCGACCTGCTCCAGGACCTGTTCTCCCAACTTAATCTGATGTTTTCTTTCTTCTCGTGATATCACCATGGATTTTGTTTTAGAGCTGCTTATGACCATCCCTCTCTTCTCCAGCTCTTCCTTCCAGACTTGCAGGTTGGATTGGAGATGTGCCTCTGATTTAGCAATCAGGGCAACATCATCAGCAAATGCCAGCTCCGAAATATAGACCTGTCTCATCTTCCAGTACCCCACCGAATACTTTCTTGTTCTCTCCTTACATGCCTTGATGACATCGTCCATAAGGAGTATGAAGAGGTAAGGTGATAGGATATCACCTTGTCTTACACCAGTGGTGGTCCTGAACTCTTCTGACTTATGGTTTGCTGTCCTCACATAATTTCTGCAAGACTTGTAGAAGCTCTGTATAGCATGAATCAGAGGTGCTGGAATATTCTTCCTTGCCAAACAGTCCCAAAGTTTGCTCCAGGGGACCCTGTCAAACGCCTTTTCCAGATCTATGAAACAAAGATGGATCTCACTCTTATACTCAAGGGCCTTTTTACTCAGCTGTCTGAGTATGAAGATTAGGTCTTGAGTACTTCAGTTTGCTCGGAATCCGCACTGGACCTCATCCAATTGTGGCTCAGCTAGGCGTCGGAGTCTCTGCTCTAGGATTCTAGAGTAGATTTTACCAGGGACACTGAGAAGGGATGTGCCTCTATGGTTTCCACATTGTCGATTGTCACCCTTTTTGAAAATTGGTGTTATGATGGCAATCTCCCAATCCTTTGGTATGGTCTTGTTGCACCATGCTGCCTGTAGGACCTTTAAGAGTAATAGGTCACCTGATGCTCCCATGTACTTAACCATTTCTGGTGTTATACCATCATGCCCTGCTGCTTTGCCCATCTTGATTTTCTCTAGTGCTGCCCTCAGTTCTTCCATCTTTATGTCATCTTCACCATCATTGGTTTTCTCTTCTGTGCTAGTGGTTATCATTTCTGATGCTTCACCATGCTCACCATCCAGGAGTTCTGAGAAATATTCTTTCCATCTTTCCATTACTTCCTTCGGGGCAGTAAGCAATTTGCCTTGCTTGTCCTTTATAAATTTGAGAGGGCATTGTTTTACCTTCCTCATGTTCTTTAGGGTCTTATAGAACAATTTCTGGTTTTCTTGTGCATCTTTTTCTAGCTTTTCTCCAAATTCTTCCCAGGACTTCTGTTTTGCTGCTAGCACTTTATTCTTTGCTTCTGTTCTGAGTGTCACATATTCTCTATATTTTTCCATTTGTCCTGTTGTGTTTTTAGCTCCTAAGTATTGTTTCCATGCCATTTTCTTCTCTCTTATTTTCTCTTTGACTTCCTCTGTCCACCAAGGTGTCCTCTTTCTCTGGTTCCCAAGTCGGACTTCACCGCATGCTTCTGCAGCAGCTGTCTTTATGATATCCTTGAATTTATTCCAGAGGGTTTCCAAGTCATCAGGTCGTTCTTCTGTGTTGCTCACTGCTGTAGCAATAAGCCCCTGATATCTGGTCTTAATTTCTGGCTCTCTCAGCTTGTAGGTCCTAATGCTCATTTCTCCTGCTCGTTTACTTGGTTTCTTGCGTGATGTTGGGCAGTTCCTAGGCTGAGCAACTCTTTCAGTTGTTCGTTTGATTGTTAGCAGGTAGTGATCACTTCCAATCTCTGGCCCCCTCCAGACTCTTGCATCTCGGACATATCTGAATGAGCTTCTCCGAACAATGGCATAGTCGATCACTGACTTCTCATTCTTGGTTGGTTCACATCTAGTGTATGCATGTATGCGCTTATGGGGGAACTTTGTGTTTGTGATGATCAGATTCTGCTCACTGCAGAATCTAAGGAGTCGCTTTCCATTGTCATTGAGAGTATCTTCTCCATATCTTCCGATAACTCCACCCCATCTAGCATGGTCATTTCCAACTCTGACATTAAAATCTCCGAGCATGATAACTTCATCTAGGCAGTCATCCACTGTCCTTTGAAGCAGCTCGAAGAATTCCTCCTTGACCTCTGCTCTCTCATCCTCATTTGGCCCATACACTATGACCAGGTTGACTATGGTTTCTCCTTCTTTTAGTTTTACAACCATAATGCGCTCCGAGACAAAGTTCCATCCCTTGATACTATCTTTTTGATTTTGGGCCACAATGCAACCCACGCCCCCTTTAGCTCTTTCAGATATGGGTACACCACTGTAGAGCAACGTGTTGCCATCGAGATCCATGACTCCTTGTCCTTTTTTCTTCGTTTCCGTTATAGCCAGGATTTCTAGTTTTGCTTTCTTCATCTCTTCCACCAGCTCCTCTTCCTTCCCATTTATACTTCTTGTGTTCCAAGTTCCATAAGTCGTAGTCCGTAGTCCGTTCCAGTTCGTCGCCTTTAGAATCAGTCCGGTTTTCTCTCTTGTATTGCTCGTAATCATAGTTTAAGACAAACAGGTGATTGGCCTGTTGTGCCTTTGCATGGTGGAGGGGCTGCCTCCTTACGGCCTCCATGCAGGCCGCCCTCCTCCTTTTTCATCCGGGCTTGGGACCGGCATTGGCGGAGTTGGCATTTATCATTATAAAAGTAATATTACATTTGCAATAATCATCATAATTAAAGTGTTTTTAAAATAAAATAAAAATAATAAAGAACCAAAAAAAAAAATAATAATAATAATGAATTTGAAAAAAAAAAAATAATAATAATAATCAAAACAACAAAAAAACAATAACAACAAGACATAAGAATCGAATTCTTCGTACTGTAAATTAGTGATTTGAGACATATTCAGAGGTATGTTATAAGAACTTGTAAAATGTTCATACGGTGTTCAACTGAATGACTGAGGGACTTTTTTAAATTTTTTTTATTAGGTTCATCAAGATGAGGTGGGTAAACAGTTACTTTCCTCACTGTCTTTGCGTCCCAAACTCTAGACCAGAATCAGACAAGGTCGATAGTTAGATAGACATATATGAAAGCAATTAATTTGCCAAGGGTTGAAAATCGGACACAGTCCCCTTTTCCATTTGCATTCTTGTTTTGATATCACTGTCTGTCCCTCCAACTGTTTCTATATTGCTGCCAAGGTATATAAATGATTCTACATCTTTGTGATGCTGTACTGTAATTCTGTCTTTTCAACAGGCCCAGTCTTCTTCTCTTTTCTTAAATTATAATGTGTTTGGTGTAGATATTTTATTGGGTTCTATGACGGTAGGTTTTGTTTATACTCGCACCAGTTTTCTTTTCTTTAAAGTTAATTGCGATCATGAGGGTTTTTCTTTGTTAAATTATCGCGATCGCATAGTCCCAGTTTCTTTGTTAAGAACTATCGCGGTCAGCGTAACATGACGTAAGTGGGAAACGCGCGTGGTCGGGATAAACGGGTCACAACGTACTTTCAAATCTATTGGCTTAGACCCTTTATTAATTTTGTAAGGATTTCCATTGGTTTAGAAAGAAGCTTTAGCTATGACGTAGGTCGAAAGTCCGCGGGGATTTTCTTGTATATATACTTGAGCGGTCTTGTAACGGACCCTTGTCAGATGAAATTCACTACCGTGAATCTTGCATTTATTGTCTGCTCCACACGGAAGAAACGCAATAAATTGGTATGTTCTTATTTTAATTAGAGCCGTAATATTAGTGGGTTCTTTAATAGAGTCTTAGTCTGATTTAGTATAGTTTCTTCGGGAAGTTAACTTAAAGTATAAACGTGAGTGTCATCCATTACTATCTTTGTAGAATGATGTAAAGGTAAAGTGTGCATAATTCTTTCTAGGATAATTGACAGTATATATGAGTGTGTGTGAAGTCTTGAGATATTCACTGTGTGAGGATTAGCTATTAACTACATGGGCGTTCTGTAGTATGTAGAGTGTTGGGTAAACCACCATTAATTTCTGTATATTTACAAGTGTAATTTTATTGGGCATCTAATGGTGCGTATGTTATTTTATTGCGCCTTAAATGTTTGGTAATGCAGTAAGAGATGTAATGTATACGTGAACTGTACTGCTTAGAGGAGTAAAGTATTCCTAGTAAGAGGAATAATTTAATTTTGGGTTAAGCAGGGAAACCTCGTGTGTAATGTTAAAAAGGAGACCAAGGAATTTTGGACAGGAGATTTCCCTTGTTTGAATGTTTGACACGAGGTTAGATTCTCACGTAACAAAAGATTAAGGTCAGACAGTGTCGGGAGTTTTGTTTGCTTAGCTGGAAGATTTAGGTTGAAAGGAAGGGAGGAGTAGAAGGAGCGTGAAATAGAGAGACACGTGGGTAGCAATATTTTATGTATCGTTGTGCATAGTGGGTGAAGGGGAGTAGAAGGAGTGAGATTGAAGTGACACGTGGATAGAAATATTTTATGTATCGTTGTGCCTAACGGGTGAAAGGGAGGTATATGTTAGAGATGAGTTATGGTTGAAGCTGTTGTACATTAGATGCATTTCTTTTGTCTACAGCGGTTTACGGTACAGTGGAAGAGTGTGGTTGTCCCATACAAATTACCAACGGCAAAGTTGGCATTGCAGGAGCCGAGAGCTTGATATCGCCAGAGGCGAAAGAAAATAACCTTCTATCTCAGGCAGTGAAGCCCCATGCTTCGGCGGGAATGTGTTCATAGTTAAATAAATCCAGAGTTAGTAGCTCGTCATACCACTCCAACAACAGCATGTGTCCGGGAGATTGGTCTATTTCTATACAGCCAGAAATAACGGCTGTGTTCCTCTAAAACCTTGAGCGGGTTAACGGGGCAAGTTAGAGAAGCTATTCAGCAGAAGAGGAGCTTCTATATTTTAGTCAAGTACCTCGTGCTTGATAATCAAGTCACCAGTGCAGTCGTCAGAAACCGGGAGAAAGGGTGAACATTCTTGGTTCTGATAAAGTCAACGAGAGAAGGCGTAACAGAGACGCCACCTCAGCAGATGTCGAGAGTGTCAGAGAGACACTAAAGCAAAGAGAGAGAGAGAGAGAGAGGGGGAGAGGAGATAGCTGGGACCAGTAGGGTCTGATGATATCCTTGAGAGGATAGCTTTTGAGTAATAGAGGTAATAAAAGTCTACGAGTGTAGCAGTCCAGTGTTTTAGTTAGCGGCGCTTATCGCCTAACGAGTTGGAAGCTGTGTAAACATTCGTGTAGGCAGAGTCATCAGGACAGAGACAGTAGAAAACCTTATAGTAGTAGGAAGTGGAGGCTAAAGTGGATGCCCCACCAGTTAGATTGTGGTTTCAATCACTAATCATTCTATTTTTCCCCAGCAGGGTGACTGACAGAGTGAATGTGGTTATATGTGGCTATCTATTTAATTGGTTCTTTGTTTTTCAGGTCTGTGCCACAGAGCACGATATTTATTTCTTTGCTGTATGATGACATTTTACTGTTTTATTTTGTAAATAAAATATATATATACTGTATACTGGAACAGCTTCTATACTATACTGTACCTATATGTTGACTGTATAGTGGTGTCTGTGGTCTTAGTTAAACCTTATCTCCTTGTGTTTAACGGTAGTCAGAGGGGGGGTGAGGCTATAGCAAATTGTTACTCATGAGTGGCAAGGGAGAGTCAATCCAGGTTCTCACCCTTGAGCCAATAGTCTCATCTGTCCACAGTCACTGTCATTTTCATCTAAATTCTATCTTCTCAGACTTTCTCATACCAGGGTCTTGCCTACACTCAGGCAAACTCTATAAACATAAATCCACTTCGTGACAATCTTGTAGTAGTGTTTCTTCCTGTACAATCTTATTATCTTTTCCTCCATTTATTCTCATTATCTTGGTTTTGTCCCTGTGTATTCTCAGTCCCAATTCTGTGATCTCTGATCAAGTATTTTAATTTAGTCTGATTATGGTTATGGGACAAAAGTGCCAGGTCACTGGCAAAATCAGAATTTCCAATTCAAATGTCAAATCAGTCTTATTGTAAAGCATCTATCTTAATGGCATAGTTGGTAAGGTTTTTGCCAGAGTCATCTTAATGCGACTACACAAGTCAGCTGAGCGCATTTATCCAGAGTAACAGTGTGGATTCCAAGCTGGTAGATCAACAACAGACATGGTCTTTTTTCTACGCCAGCTTCAGGAAAAATCAAGAGAGCAGAAAAGACCTTTATATATCGCCTTTATAGGCCTCAAAAGGGCACTTGACCTGGTTAGCAGGGATGGACTCTTCAAATCCTCTTAAAAATAGGCTGCCCCACTAAACTGCTGGAAATGATAAAGTCATTCCATGAAGACATGAAGGGAACCATCCAATGCTGGAAGCACATCAAGCCCTTTGACACATGCAGTGACATTAAACAAGGCCGCATCCTGGCTCCGAACCTCTTCAGGATCTTTGCCTTGCTCTTGAAATATACATTCAGAGATGCAACAAACAGATTATGCCTTCAGACTAGGTCAGATGGCTGACTGTTTAATCTCATAAGGCTAAAGGCAAAAACTAAAATCAGAAGGGCCACTATAAGAGACCTGTTATTCGCTGATGATGCAGCAATCTTCACTAAAAGTCAACAGGAGCTTCTGTCAGAGCTTGATGAATCGCTTCACCCAAGCATGCAAGGAGTTTGGTCTCGCAATAAGTCTAAAGAAAACAAATGTGCTGGGTCAGGATGTGGATGTTGCACCAGTTATTACTATCAATAACTATGATTTGGCAGTGGTGCACCACTTCACATACCTGGGATCTACCATCAATGACAAACTCTCTCTGGACACAAAATTGACAGCCGCATTGGCAAAACTGCAGCCACCTTTGCCCACCTCACAAAGCGTGATTGAGGAAACTAAAAACTCACAATGAAGACTGAAGCTGCGTTATATAATGCCTGCATCACCAGCACACTTCTATATGGCAGCAAGACATGGACAACCTATGCTAAGCAAGAAAGAAGGCCCAATACCTTCCATCTACGGTGTCTACGCCACATCCTCGGTATTTTGTGGAAGGACAACGTGACAACTGTCGTTGTGTTGTCGCGTGCTGGCCTTCAAAGCATGTATACACTTCTTAGACTATGTTGACTTGGCCATGTCCGCTGCATGGACGATCCTGAAAGATATCTTCTACGGACAACTGGTAGATGGCAAAAGAACAGTTAGGCGACCACAGCTGAGGTTCAAAGATGTGTGCAAGAGACATGAGGGCACTGGACACAAATCCAGCAACATGGGAGGATAAAGCTGCTGATCGCACCATGTGGCAATGCTCTCTACAGCGCCACCTCAGATTGGGAGAAAAGAAGCTCTCACAGCAACCAGAAGAAAGGAGAAAACGTCAAAAGGAACACGAGGAAAAAAAGCAGCTGAGGGCTGCCACTTCGGGGAAAAATTCCCATAGTCAGTTATGACCGAAGGGGCTATTATTATTACATTATGGCTCTGAAACACGGAGAACAACAAAAACAACAACCAAAAAGTTATCGACTTTCATAAATCAATATTTGCATAGAATAAAAGGACTGAAGTGGTATTGTTATTGTTGACCAGAATCTATGTCATAGCACTCCGGGCAAACCCATAGGCGCTCAGTCTCCTTTAGGAAATGTCGAAAAGTATGAATGCTAATGGTTCCTGTTGCACGCTGGTTGTATACACATCAGATGCATCTTCTCATAGATTGATCTCCACTGGTCTTACGTTTGATAAGATCACTAATGTAGAACTATCGACAAGAACTTGACAATCGCCAGTGGAACAAAAAATTAGAAGACGATGTTGGAGATGGAATACGACACACAGAGAGGTAGAGGAAGATCAAAGAACACACGGAGATGACAACTGGAGACAGACATAAAGGAGATGAAGAAGACATGGGAAGCCCTATGCTCCTTTAGGAATTGAAAGAGAAAGAAAAATCTGTCACTATTTTCCAACATTCTATTCCTGATACATCATTTCCCCTTTTGCACACAGTTGGAGTTCAGAACCATTATTGCAGATAGATCCAGTGAGGAAGCCCATGACAAAAGCACAAACTCTTACAACAGTGGTTTCTGAAGCAATGTTTTACATGACGAGGTCACCTGCCCCATGCACAACCTATTAGTCATGTATGCTATATAAATTTCAAAGCAGTTGGACATATAATTAGAAAAAAATATGACATACATATTTTGTTTCTCCAAAGTTACAACTTTCTTCTGGAGTTCTCGGTTTTCATGAGTACAATGTTTTACACGCTGCTCAAGTCCCTCAACATATCCTTGCTTCCTTTTTCTGCTTTCTTTAGCAGAAATCTGGTAAAATTACAACATTAGGTTCAGTTATTCATATCATAACTAAACAAACATTTATTCTCTCATCCAACTTCTTTTTAACACTTTGCAGAAATGATTATTCAATAAGTACAATAAGAAATACTATGCGATGCATTTTAAAACTTACAATTGACAATTATTTAAAAGAAACACACACTCCCAAAACAAGAATGAAAACGAGAACAAAACAAAGAAGGCAAATGCTCATAAATGGGTATCTCAGAGAAAAGAAAAATTAAACTCCTAGATCACTGTAATATTGGTGAGGTTTTTGTAACATTAACAGAAAGATGTAGGCTTTGATAAATGGGTGCTTGCCCATAGCAGAAGGGTTGAAATGATATGACAAGATCACTAATGTGGAACTGATGACAAGATCACTAATGTGGAACCGATGACAAGAACACTAATGTGGAACAGATGAAAAAATCATTAATGTGGAGCAAGATCACTAATGTGGAACTGATGACAAGAACACTGATGTGGAACTGATGACAAGAACACTGATGTGGAACTGATGACAAGAACACTAATGTGGAACTGATGACAAGATCACTAATGTGGCACCGATGACAAGAACACTAATGTGGAACAGATGACAAGATCATTAGTGTGGAACTGATGACAAGATCACTAATGTGGAACTGATGACAAGAACACTGATGTGGAACTGATGACAAGAACACTGATGTGGAACCGATGACAAGATCACTAATGTGGAACCGATGACAAGAACACCAATGTGGAACAGATGACAAGATCATTAATGTGGAACTGATGACAAGATAACAAATGTGGAATGTGCAAAAACTTGACAAATACCAATGGAACAAGAGGTGAGAGGCACTGATTAGTTCCGAAGAATGGGTCTATTGCAACCTCAGGCATGTTGTAGAAGGCAACTAATATGAGGTTGTGAATGGAGTCAGCAACGTCATCTTGTAAAACAAATAGCTACAGAAACCACTGCTGCAGCATATGAATGCTTTAACGTTAGCTTCCTGCGCAGGGACCAGCTGAGGTGGTGACTCTATGCTCCATAGGGAGGGAAAAGAAGAATGACAAAACCAAACATTTTTAATTGATGGAAAGAACCAGACAAATGATAGTGGAGCAGGAGGTGAGGATAGGATGCTGCAGGTGAATAAGTCATACACTGAGGAATCATATAATAGCATCACAAAGCATTTCCCATTCTCGAACCCCCAGGGCAAAAAAACTGTTGAAGACTCAAAAACAAAGGAGAAGAGAGCTAAAAACAGATGTAAGAATGATAAAGCGTTTACCAAAGCATTCTAGACAGGATGGTTTAGATAGATGTGACTGAGTCCCTTGGCTTCATAGCGAGCCAAAAGGCAAACAAAAAAGACAGAAAGAAATAGTCTGATGAAGCTGTTCAAACACCCAGGAAAGGAAACAAAAACCCAAGCCATACAGCTCAGACATGCGCATGAGAGAATCTCTCTCTGATGATTAACTGCAACTGGCATTTAAAAAAAAAAGAAAAGGTAAAAGTAGTTCCATAGCAAATACTGCCACAGAGGAGTAAATTGTTGGAGACTTAACTATACCAGGTCTCAGTTTTTATGAGGTGATCAGTCTGTGATAAAAAGAAAAAAATCTATCTATCTATCTATCTATCTATCTATCTATCTATCTATCTATCTATCTATCTATCTATCTATCTATCTATCTATCTATCTATCTATCTATCTATCTATCTATCTATCTATCTATCTATCTATCTATCTATCTTCTTCTTCTTCCGTCCTTAGCCACCGACCGTCAAAGCAGTCAGTGGCCATTACGCCTAGTGGCGTCTTAGGGCAACAGCAGATAGGTTTTCTTTGCCATTGTTTCCCATCACGCCTATTGGCGTCTTTAGGGCAATGGCAAATCAATCCATTTGCTGCTGTTTCCGTAATCGAAGTGACTGGCAAACGGGTGATCAGCCCGTTGGTCTATCTATCTATCTATCTATCTACGCACGCACGCAGCACGCACGCATGCACACACACACACACACACATATATACACTGTATATATATATATAAAGGTAAAGGAACCCGTTACACGCCCATTGAGGCATATTGGGAATATGGTGTTAGGCCCATATTATCTTGACCGTCGGCACACGAGGGGTGATGTGGTCGGCATCCCGCCGGCCGCCTTAACCTTCCCAGAGTAGCTCTGGTACCCATTTGGGGCTGGGTCGACCCAGGAGCCGTTTGTGGCCTAAAAATTTTCCGCCTCATCTGGGGATCGAACCATAGACCACTGCGCTAGGAAGCCAGTGCACTAACCACTATGCTACCGCGGCTCCCATATATATATATACTATAATGCTAAGTGATAAGCATACCTTGTTTCTGATTTTTCTTCTCACAGCCTTTAAGACCCGCTCTTCATCGCGAGTAAGAGGAAGATTTGTAGGAAGGCTAACACCTTCTTTTGCCAGTAACTCTTTCTCTTCATCTGATAGGTGGAGTTCTGGAAACTAAGGAAACAACATTTCTAATTATCAAACATTCAAGAGGCCCAAATGGCAGTAACTACTCAAGAGTGGGCTGAGAAAACTAATATCATCATTTGAAAGGATACATATTTCTCAATAACTGTTTGATAAATAATAGTGCATTCATAATTTACAGTGTGAGTATAAAGTGTATTTTTTTAAAATGTATAATAAGTGCTTTTAACTTTTTATGTAATTATTATTACTTACAATGGTGCATTTTGAGGAAACCTGTTGATAGCAGCTTTACAAGGCTGTCGTTGTTGTGAAGAACCAAGGGTAAGATAGAGGGAGACTGAAAAACACTTGCAAAAAGGGAACCTGGAGACAGACATTAAAGGAATACAGAAGACATGGAAAGATCAAGAATGAATGGCAAATCTTGAGGTGAATCTTGAGGCAAATCTTGAGGTGAATCTTGAGGTGAATCTGTTGAAGGTTTATGCTACACTTAGGTAGCTGGAGGGTGATCATGGCACTTTATTTCAGAATAATGCATAATAAATAGTGTATTTATTTTTATCAGAAACTAACTACTTGGTAAGATTTGTTCTTGAGTTTCCCTGTGTAAGACTTGTTCTTGAGTTTATTTATTTGTTGTTCTTTAACTAGGGCTGCTGAGCTTCTCGCTCTTTAGCAGCCAATACCATGTTGAAGAGTCCTTGGTATTATCTACACTGTAGATCTAGGCTTTTCCTGTGGCTCTTCTGCCATTCCGAAATGTGCTGAGGTGAAGTCATTAGCTCCAGTTTCTCCAGCTTGGTGAGCATTTAAAAGATTGTCACATCTGGTCCCAAGCTAGGAGTAAGAAGTGAGTGGCATACTGTGCATTCCCCGCCATCCAAGGGGGCTCTTTAAATATACAGAGCTAAAATACTGTACTCTGGTTCTGGGCTCTCCCAAGGAATTGTCACGTCCTGCACAGAGCCACTTGTCAGCTTCCCCTGCCTATCACCGGGTCCACAGTGAGATCCTTCTGCATGCAGTCAACCAATTCAAAGCCAAAGAATTATGCCTGAGGCTCAAGTGACCTCTCCATGCTTAGTGTGCAATGCTGGGATCTCAACATGTTTCACCACGGGGGGAATCCCTGGAAGTGTGTGGATGATTTCAAGAGTCAATGAGGATGTAATTAGCCTCACAGACATAGGTTCACTTCCACGTAAATATACTGTAGCATTGTGCATAGCTGGTGGTCATATAAGGAGGACTCCAGATATGCCTCCATGCATAGTTTATTTAAGATTAATTTTCAAGTTTTCCACTTTCAGATGTGTCTAGATTTTCCCTGTTTAAGATGTGTTCTTGACTGATCCTGTTTAATATTCATTCTCTGAGTTTCCCTATTCAAGCATTAAGCTCACTTTGTATTTTGTTTTCCCTCTGTCCTTTGGCCTAGATATTAATTTTCCAATAAACTTCTGCTTCTTCACATGACATGCGACAACTTCATGGTTGACAACTGAGCTTTATCTTGCATGTTGCTGCATTTTCACACCTTTCTTTTATCTTTTCTACATATTTTATTTTTGTTGTTCTCTGCTTATCATTTCTACTTTCATTAATGGTAAGTAAGCTTCATTACTTCTAAGATCTTTATCTTCCTCAAAAATTTTAATCCATGGTTTGAGAAGCAACTAAAACAAAACTTTATTTAGATTTTTTAAATTTACATATTGCAAGTTAACAACATTTTTTAACACTTGTCTTTAAAACATGTGACGGTTTAAAAAAATCTTTTGAATGTTATGTTTAACAGGCATTGAGCAATAATAGTGTAATATAAACAGCCATCTTAACACATTAACTACCGAATTGAAAAACACACTGTGGCCAAATTAAATTGTTTTCCCATTTTCATCCTGTAGGTGTATGCACAAAGTAAGCTGTAGTTTTCATAATTGTTTACAGATTTTAATAAATTACACGTCATTTTAAAGATAAATGAATGTACTATTACAATAAGCACCATTTGTAAATCTAATAGAGATTGTTGCTATTTAACGGCCCTCCGATGGCCGAGGACTTGCAATATTTTCACACTTATAACTGCTTGCGCCCCATCTCTATCAAAATCACTATTTCAATCAATGTGCACACCGTTTTCACTCTTGTCCTTGACGCTAGATCTATCAGTCAATTGTTGAAACATGTTTCTAGCCTATTCAGCCGTTAGACGAGATGTACAAGCATTTTTTGTGGTCCTATCACTAGTAGCTATGGTAAACAGTTTTACACGATTTGGTAATAAACGCAAAACGTCAAACAATATGAATATAATATAAATTTTCCAGTCATAATATTAATTTTCCAGTCATAATATCAATTTTCCAGTGTTCTACAACAACCATGCTTTGGGAATTTGTTTTAGGGTGGCAACTTAAAATCTCGAACCAGATCAGAAAGTGTTTCAGTACATTTTTCATTCGTTTTATTACTAAACATAGATCGACGCTCTGAGCGGCTCACGGTCCAAATGATAGGATTTCAAAAGCCGGTCCCACCGGCTCACGGTAGTTAATGTGTTAAAGCGAAAAATCACAAATATAAAAATGTGACTGTTCACAACATTTAAACAATCATAACAGTTCTTACATTTGCAAAACTGGCGATATGTGGGTCAACATCCTTCACTGTGTACGGCAACATTGCATCTTTCTTACTTGTTTGCTGGATGGGAAAAACTCGTTTGTTTGATCCACTGAGCACGAGAACAGATTGTGTGCCTCGGCTGTGAAGCTCTGATGAATCCAGAGTATCAAAATCTAAATGAAAATAAAAAATATACAGAAATTTAGCAGTTCATACAAGCTATATATATAACTATATATATATATATATATATATATATATATATATATATATATATATATATATATATATATATATATATATATATATATATATATACGGTATATATATATATATATATACGGTATATATACGCTATATATATATATATATATATATATATATATATATATATATATATATATATATATATATATATATATATATACTGAAGCACAATAACAACGCACCACTATTATACGAGGGGCGTTCAGAAAGTAATGCACCACATCGTTTTTCTCAGCTAATAATGAAGATAGAAGCATGAAATTTTGCACACTTCAAATACGGCATGTGCCAATTGTGTGCACCAAATTGCACCGCAACCGGCCAAATAATACGGCTGCCCTAAACCGTTGAAATGGAGCGTGTTAGCAACTTGCGTTATAAACAGCGAATTGTGATAGAATTTCTCCTTGCAGAGAAGGAAACTGTTGTGAATATTCACAAGCGTCTATGTGATGTGTATGGAAGTTTTGCAGTCCACAGGAGTACAGTCAGTCGCTGGGTTCAGAGAATCAAAGAATCAGGAAGTGGAGATACGGAGCTGCTTGATCGGCCGTGATGTGGACGTCCTGCCACTGCCACCAACGCAGAAATGTTGAAATGCGCTGAGGGCATTATTCTTACTGATAGGCGAATCACTACTCAACAATTGGCCTTACAGCTGTCAGTCAGCATTGGTAGTGCAAATGCAGTTATAAAAACTCTCAGATTTTCTAAGGTTTGCGCAAGATGGGTTCCTCGAAGTCTCACAAATGACCACCGATTGCAAAGGAAAGCAATTTCTTCTGAATTGTTGGAGCGTTTCAATGCTGATGGAGAGAACTTTATGGCTAAGATCGTTACAGGTGACAAAACCTGGGCACATCATTTTGAACCTGAGACAAAAAGACAGTCAATGGAGTGGCATCATCCGCAATCACCAAGAAGAAAGAAATTCAAGACAATTCCTTCAGCTGGAAAGGTCATGATCACTGTCTTTTGGGACATTGAAGGTGTGATTCTTGTGGACGTTATGCCAAGAGGAGAGACAATCAATTCGCAAGCTTACATTAAGACATTGAAAAAACTCAATCAACGTTTTCGCAGAGTTCGAACGCACAAGAATCCAGCAGACCTGCTTCTCCTTCACGACAATGCGCGCCCTCACACAAGTCTGGCAACACGGGAAGTAATCACCAAATTGGGTTGGACTGTACTACCCCATCCACCCTATAGTCCTGATTTGGCACCCTCTGATTTTCATCTATTTGGTCCACTTAAAGATGCACTCCGTGGGACAAGGTTTGAAGATGATGAAGGAGTGATTCATGCAGCGAAGAAATGGCTACATGATCAAGACAAAATCTGGTACGGGCTAGGAATACATGCACTTGTTTCGCGCTGGCATAAAGCCGTACAAGTTGATGGGGATTATGTTGAATAATACCGATGTTTACATGACATATCCATGTATATTGTGTATAAATTTCATGCTTTTTGAATAAACACCTCCTGAGAAAAACGATGTGGTGCATTACTTTCTTAATGCCCCTCGTATATACTGATGCCGAGAAGCTGGAAACAAAAAGTGTGGGAATGGATTTTCCCCGTGTTTGTCATGAGGTAGAGAGCGAATGGCTGCTGGAATGGAAAGTGCATGATTCAACCCACGGGTTTGTGTACAGACTACATGAAAACAATGAAAGTTACACGTGCCAGCGCTAAACAAGCGCATTGAAGTGTGCCCGTACCCGATTTTGTCTTGATCATGTAGCCATTTCTTCGCTGCATGAATCACTCCTTCATCATCTTCAAACCTTGTCCCACGGAGTGCATCTTTAAGTGGACTAAATAGATGAAAATCAGAGGGTGCCAAATCGGGACTATAGGGTGGATGGGGTAGTACAGTCCAACCCAATTTGGTGATTGCTTCCTGTGTTGCCAGACTTGTGTGAGGTCGCGCATTGTCATGAAGGAGAAGCAGGTCTGCTGGATTCTTGTGCGGCCGAACTCTGCAAAAACGTTGATTGAGTTTTTTCAATGTCTTAATGTAAGCTTGCAAATTGATTGTCTCTCCTCTTGGCATAACGTCCACAAGAATCACACTTTCAATGTCCCAAAAGACAGTGATCATGACCTTTCCAGCTGAAGGAATTGTCTTGAATTTCTTTCTTCGTGGTGATTGCGGATGATGCCACTCCATTGACTGTCTTTTTGTCTCAGGTTCAAAATGATGTGCCCAGGTTTCGTCACCTGTAACGATCTTAGCAAGTTCTCTCCATCAGCATTGAAACGCTCCAACAATTCAGAAGAAATTGCTTTCCTTTGCAATCGGTGGTCATTTGTGAGACTTCGAGGAACCCATCTTGTGCAAACCTTAGAAAATCCGAGAGTTTTTATAAATGCATTTGCTCTACCAATGCTGACTGACAGCTGTAAGGCCAATTGTTGAGTAGTGATTTGCCTATCAGTAAGAATAATGCCCTCAGTGCATTTCAACATTTCTGCGTTGGTGGATGTGGCAGGACGTCCACAGCGCGGCCGATCAAGCAGCTCCGTATCTCCACTTCCCGATTCTTTGATTCTCTGAACCCAGCGACTGACTGTACTCCTGTTGACTGCAAAACTTCCATACACATCACATAGACGCTTGTGAATGTTCACAACAGTTTCCTTCCCTGCAACGAGAAATTCTATCACAATTCGCTGCTTATAACGCAAGTTGCTAACACGCTCCATTTCAATGGTTTAGGGCAGCCGTATTATTTGGCCGGTTGCGGTGCAATTTGGTACACACAATTGGCACATGCCATATTTGAAGTGTGCAAAATTTCATGCTTCTATCTTCATTATTAGCTGAGAAAAACGATGTGGTGCATTACTTTCTGAATGCCCCTCGTGTATATATATATATATATATATATATATATATATATATATATATATATATATATATATATATATATATATATATATATATATATATATATACACACACACACACCCACGGATGCATACACATATATATACACATATAAAAGAATGATTTACTACTACTTAATGCACATAGAACACAGCATTTGAAATAAACACATTACATCCAACCTCACAAAACAAAAGTGGTAAATAATTATTATCAAAAGCTGATAAAAATATAAATGTCTGACTTGCAATGTGTACTGCAATTTACAGACCCTATTATACAAGCAGTAAACTAAAATAAGCCATGTGTCATTCCCATGGGTCTTTGCATATTATTGACAACTAAGGTGAGGTTCTGCATAGGGCTAGCAACCCCACTATGTAAAACCAAATGCTACAGAAACCCCTAATTCAAGAGTATATCAGTGCTTGCTGCAGGCTTCCTGCAAGTGGACCTCAGCACTGGTGGCTTCATGGTCTATTTGGAGCAAAAAAAAAGGAAATGAAGGAAGTCCAAATTAAAATATCATTGGTAACACCAAGTAATATTATTAAATATAAATACTGCAGTGGTAATTAATGTGGTAATTTAGGTAATAAATGTTGACAATTTTGTTTACATTTAATATTCAATGAAGAAAAAAATGATACTTGAAGTACTCACCAAAATCAATAGAAATGTCATCATCATTTCCTGTGTAACTAGGATCATCAAATTTGTCTGTCACATCACTTAGCTTGTTGGTGTGGTTTGAATTTGCTGCCTTTATTATGGGCGTATCATTTGTTGGAGGCATATCATAGGTTTTACTGTCCATATATGGGGAGTGACTGGAAACTTCAACATGGTCATGACACGGTGATGAATAACTCTGAGAAGTGAAAAATTCAAAGTGATCATCTGTCATATTTTTCTCTGAATTTATACTCAGTCTCAAGACAGAACTTGAGTCATCTGAGAGTGATATTCCACTGTCACTGTGCTCACTTGGTGACTTATGAGCAATGTAGTCATGGTCAGAATGAAATAGTGTCCTCTTTTCTGGTGGTTCATCATCCAACAAAGAATGTGGCTCAGCTGCATTGATCAGGTCCTCAAATAAATTGTCATTCAGCAAATCTAGATCACCCTGGAGGTTAGGAAAAATAAATTGTCATTCAGTAAATCTAGATCACCCTGGAGGTTAGGAAAAATAAATTGTCATTCAGTAAATCTAGATCACCCTGGAGGTTGGGAAATAAAAGACTATTATTCTCTAAACTGCTTGATATAGTCAATGGAGGTCTTTGAGGAGACAAAGAAAGAACATGGCTCCCTCTGGCATGTCATAAAAAGCAACTAATATGAGATTGTGCATGGGGCTGGCAACCTCAACATGTAACAAAAATGGTGACAGAAACCACTGGTACAAGAGTATGTGAGAGCTGGTGGTGGCATTCTGCAAGGGGACTTGATAAATGGTGGCTCCTTGCTCCATAAGGAGCGCAATGAAAAATGATAATGATGCTCTGTATCTTATGTGGTTCCTACAGTCTCTGGAGGAGACAAAGAAAGATAAAACAACAGCTCCCACCAGGTAATGTCGCAAGGGGCAACTAAAGTGTGGTTGTATATGACACTAGCAACCTACATAAAATAGATTTCTACCAAAACTACTACAGCAAAAGCTTTCCTTGTTTAGTCTTGAGTCCATGTACTGATGTTACATTTTTTTAAAAGATGTTTATGTACACTTCTATGAATTAAATAAAATTGGTTGAATCAAACTTTACTGTCTTGTCAGCCATCTTATCACAGAGAGGTTTGTGGTAAAGTTTAGCGGCTCTTTTTCTATCTAACCCTAATTCGTAATGCTAAAACCCTAACTGTATTCTTTTTAAATAAATATTTTATTGCACTGTTAATTTACTACACAACCACCACAAATGAAATAGGACAAACATAAACAAATAACCTAACCCTAATCCTGTTTGTGGCAAGATGGTTGACCAAACACTAATTTGATTCAACTAAACAATGTATATCAATCAATCAATACCCTTTAGCTCCCCAAGGAGCATAGGCCTTCAACAAACACATGCCAAGTCTTCCTGTCCTGTGCCATCTGCTCAAGTTCTTTCCATGTTTTCCTCATCATTTTCACCTCTGTATCTAGTTCTCTTCTCCATGTGTTTTTTGGTCTACCTCTGCCTCTCTTTCCCTGTGGATTCCAGAACAAGGACTGCCTTGTAATGCTATCAACAGGTTTCCTCAATTTGTGTCCTATCCATCGCCAGTGTCTTCTCCACTCTTGCTCACAATCTCAGAATTCCAAAATAAACAATTTAAAGTTAATGTGAAGCATTGTAGGCCTACATAGATATCTTCCCATGGTACATAAGACATATTAGAGTCAGTGGAGTTCGACTGACTGTCAACATTTAACAGTGGGTTGAACGAAATGTGTTCAATAATAAAAGATATTTTGATGGCAGTAGGCCTAAATGATAAAGTTAAACTCGATCTGCAAATGGTTTAAGCCATCAGCATGATCTAGTTCCTTCTTCATGGCGTGTGTGTGTGAAACTCCGAGTTTAGGTCATGCTAAGAATAGGAGGATGTTTCTAGAGTGTTATTTGAATTATACTAGGTCATACTATCCAAGATTTCATATAAATTAGCATTGCATCAGTTTCAGGAAGTAGGATAATTTTAGAACTTTAGCTAACAAATGTGTCATGTTTCACAGTAGGCTATATGAGTACAACACGCTTACAAAAGAAATCACAAAAGGAAATTTTTTTTCCATGAAGCAATTTTACTTACAAAGCAAATGTTATGGATAACGTTGTTTTGTTCTACACACTTTGCCTCCCTAAAGCCATGTTTGTTTATTCCGGTGTTCATGCGTGCAATGTCGTCTTTCAATAAGCCACTAGCGTCATCAAAAAGCAGATCTAAAACATCAACTGGGGTAGTATCGAACTCCATGTTACGATGTCCCTGTCAATCTCAGTCTGGGGCTGTCTGAAAAGTCGTAACAAGTTCCAGCTCAGCCACTAACACGTCACCTTTATTTGGCAGCAATAAGTGTGAAGTCAGTGAGTTTCCCCAGGGGGTTTCCCTTGACCTTTACCCTATACTTTAAAACCCCCCCAACGACCTGTCAACGACAAATGCAATCTAAAGCATCACCACAAAACCGCACAAAGGAAATCATGTCATTAAATTGTAGCCTAATCAACATAATTTCATGCCACACGTCAAATTAAGTTGTAACATTTAGGTTTTTGCTGCGTTTATGGATAATATTGTCACGATAACCACAAGAAAACCCTAAAACAGGATTGGGCGGTACTCTTCATTAGGGATTGCACTGTAACTATGTTTAGGTAGCACAGTAAACTTCCGGATGATTCATCGACGTGGAAGTTGGTGAAAGCTAGCATTATTCAGTTTCGAATAATCCATTACTATCGTAGCAGTTTGCATCGGATTGCCAGATATCCTGTTGTCACAGGATTTGTATGCTTGCGACAGGAGAGTGTACTTAAAGTGTTTTGCACACGAGGCGGATCCTATCTTTGACATATAGAAAGAAGTGTTTACAATAGACCGAACTAGAGAACAGCATAATATAGTCAAACAATATTTAATACGAACAAAGGTTAATATATACTAATCGGGAATGTGAAGGTCTGACGCTAATTATAACCCATCAGAGGTTGAACGGGATTTCTGTTTATCTTCATTAATTAAAAAAAAAAGAAAAGAAGGTCTGATGCTGTTCTTACAATGCATATGACTTTTGACAGGTGAAAGTGTTCATATTATTTGGAATTGAAAACAATATATACCGGTATCCTAATTATAACCCATCAGAGGTTGAACGGGATATTTTCATCATTAATATTTTTTTTAAATCTTTGACACCCTTTTCCCTCTCTCCTGGAATAAATAAACATATAGAAACAAATATATTTTATGCTTGCAAGTATAACAAAATGAGTATGTCATGAAAGAGGCCAATGCACAAAGGAAACTTATTTCACAAGTTAAAAAGAAGCAATCCACTTTTTTGGGGCATGTTATGAGAAGAGGAAAGTTGGAATATATCATAACAACAGCTAAGATTGAAGGAAAAAGAGATAGGTGAAGACAGAGAGAGCAAATGCTGGACAGTTTGACATCGTGGCAGGGAGAGAAGTCAACAGCAGAATTGAAAAATTGTACTGGAGACAGGAAGTTGTGGAGAGACATGATCACCTACGGCGCTAGGCATGGTACTTAAAGAAGAAGAAGTATAACAGGACGGATGGCAAGATAATAATTATAATAGCCATTTCAGTCATAACTGACTATGGGAATGCGCCCGTGAGGTGACAGCCCTTCAGTCATAACTGACTATGGGAATGCGCCCGTGAGGTGACAGCCCTCAGCTGCTTTTTTTCCCAGGTGTTCCTATCGCCACTTTGTGCGATTGGTAGCTTCATCCTCCCAGGTTGTTGGATTTATGTCCAGTGCTCTCAGGTCTTTCTTGCACACATCTTTGAACGTCAGCTGCGGTCGCCCAACCATTTGCCAGATGTCCGTAGAAGATACCTTTCGGGATACGACCATCTTTCACGCGGCGGACATAGCCAAGCCAACGTAGCCTGTGCTGTCTAAACAAAAATAACTACTTTACCAGCGGTAGTCACTCTCACGACACTTTTTTTTAAAAATAAAAATTATCCCGTCGTACCCCCTGATGGGTTATAATTAGGATATATCATCATCATCTCAGCCCGTAACCCGTCATGGGTCGTAGGGGTGCCATGGTGGGTTCATCATCAGACAGGGTCCTCCACTGCTCTCTATCCTCAGCAATGCGTACAAGTGTGGAAAAACCGTGCCCTGCCCATTCTTTGATGTTACCAGCCCAGGATTTTCTTTGCCTTCCTCTTTTCTGTTTACCTTTGACTGTTCCCTGGAGGATCGTTTTCGAATGGGAGTCATGACGAATTACATGCCCAAACCAGGCGAGCTTTCGACGTTTCACTACTGACAAAAGTGGTTCTTGGTGGCCTGCACAGGTGTTTATTTTCTCTCTAACATAGACGTTTGTTTTGTGCTCTTTATAGCAAATGGCAAAATTCTTCTATAACATTTATACTCGAAAGCCTGAATCCTTCGCTCCGTATCTGCAGTGAGTGTCCAGCCCTCACACCCATACAAGAGAATAGATAATACAAGTGATTTGTATAATTTGATCTTCACAGGAAAATTGATGTTACTTTTCCAGATCACATTCAGCCTTGTCATGGCAGCTGAGGCCATCTCAAGTCTTGTCTTGATTTCTTTACTTGATCTTCCATCACTACATATAGTGGACCCCAGATATTTAAAGGTGTCAACTTCTTCTAACATTTGCCCATTTAACGTAATGTTGGTCGGAACATGTTTCTTATGGCTATTCACCAATATCTTGCTTTTTTCTATATTAATTTCCATCCCATACGTTCTAGTTACTTTCTAGGATATATAGTGTGGTTAATTCAAGATAATAATTCGGATATCAAAATGTGGCATATTTGATCCCCTCCACTAAGTCCAAATAGAGGAAATAAAAAATGTAAAATTGTGTGAATGTATGTGTGTGTGCCCTCCCCTTTCCATAAAAAACACTGCAAAAAATCGTCAACTAAGGGGCGGGGGAGGTACTGTTGCTATTCACTCTCACAGCGATGCGCTGGTACCTTTCGGATGGTCCCTGGTTCAAGTCTTCGTAGTGGCTATCACTTCTGTATTGTTGTTGTTTAGTGTTCTTTCATTCCTTCTCACGAGTGCCTACAATTTAATTTTTTGTTTGTTTATTATTTACGTTTCATGATAGAAAACTCAATACAGAGCGATACAACAGGAGACAGTCTGATCATCAGATGTAGTCCCCCCGTCGATCAAGTGTTTCGGCCCCTAAATCTCCTTTATACTCTAAGGGTGGCGGGCCCACTTAGGTCATGACTCCCAAGTGTCCGCCTCCTGTTTAGTGCAGAGAATTGAACCCACTCCACCTTGGTTGCAGCTTTCAAATTCGCTCCTATTTTCTGCCAGCTGGAGGCAATTGTGAAAGTAACCTCTATGTTGAAAACAAATTACTGTCTCTAGTTCCATAGCACGTTCCGGTTGTTCCACAGCCAGCACGATGTCTTTTCCGCAGTTTCGCTGAGCCTTTTAAGTGCCAAGTGCCCTTATTCTTGACTGTCCCTTCAACCCCAACAGTTTCAGTAGATCATTCACTGAGGCAGCCACGAGACCTCTTGCACCCACCTCAACAGCCATGACCCTTGCAGTGAACCCATCGTGTCTCAAGTCCATAGCAAGATCATTATACTTGACCACTTTGAACGAGTGTTGCTCGTCCAATCTGGATTCAAATGTGTGGTAAAGTGGGATATTATAAATATTTATAGGGGACTTAGTGTACTGACTGAGATCAGCTGTGAAGGTATCTGTATCTAATAAGGGTAGTGTATTACAGATGACCTTACTTGCTACCACATATTTATACCTCAGTCAGAATTATTCTGGAATATTGTGATGACTACGTTGAATGTCTAGGGTTTTGTAAATGATGAAGTGTAAGTCACAACAATAACAGACAGATAAACAATTTAATTTATTCCACCACACTTGACAACAGTTTGACACTCACATACATATAACACTCTATGAGACTATCTTAAATGAGTCACTGGTAAATTTTCAAATATTAATATGTATTAAGTACTTTTCATTAATATATATGTGTCCTGATTCAAATACAAAGTGAACCAGGAATCACAATCAATTTTAATTACAAGTTATATGTACAGAATTTATCAATATGAATCTTGTAGTGACATATTTTATTAATATTATCTTATGTGTGTCAGTTGTGTAGTGGTACTATGAGGTAATACTGGTTTTATTTTTCAAGCTATGTTGGTATTTGTCATCATGACTTCAAGTGTTTGTTTCTGTTGGAACTAGTATTGGAGATGTTCTCAGTTCCTGGCATTAAAACAATTAATTTCCCCTCTTATTTTTATACAATGTCAGTTTAAGATGGGGTTACATAATGTTGAGCTCCGCTGGCCACATAGTCTTATCTTTCGTGATGTCGGCAGGAAAAGACTCCTCTGCTCGATTGCTCCCCTGTGTTCTGGAGACACCTCACTGTTTGCTATATGGACCAAGGAGTATGCTGTCCGCCTCTGGATTCAGCAAAGCTCTGACCAGGTGCTGCTTCAATAACTTTTGGACCACGGTCCCACAATTCATAGAAATAATACAGAATTACGTTGACCGGCACTGAATATAGCACAATTTCGATCTGCCGATGTCCCAGGCTTTTATTTAGAAAAATATGCACTGGCGCTCAACGCACTGGTTCTGTAGTAAGTTTATTTGCAAATGTGGTGTTGACCTGACGCCTCTAATTGACTATATTGGCAGGTCTAACCAATCATGCCATGTTTACACAGCTTTTCAAAAAAAAGTACTCCTACTCCCGTTTCCCCTGACAACGAAAGATAGTATTTATAGCCCGACTAATCGTGTTTAGCCTTACATTTATTTTCCGCCAATCAAATAGGAGGTAACATGTCAGCCTATTTCCCGTACAATGGTGGGGTGAAAATCTGCCACTGAGCGATTCTGATTTGGGTGTTGTCTGACATCCCTCACTATTTCTTTTGGCTATAATTTGGTAATTCCTAGACTATTTGCGTAACGTTTAACATATTTTTTGTCAGCAAGTCCTAAGGAACCCAAATATACAAATTTAAAGGAGCTAAGTGGCTGCGTTCAAAATATGCACTTTCTTCTACCTCCTGTTTACTTCGAAAACGATGTGGTGTCTGGGTACTGTAATGTTTTCAAACGTAAACCAGTATAATGTCATATTTCCTAATAAGCGTTTTTCAGGATTTTAAAACCTAACTCTGGTATGGGTAGTGTTTTTATCACTGTCGATTTGAAAAAAGCTAGTGCATGTGGCCTTACACGCGTGATGGCAGCAATTGTGTATCGCGCGACGCGTGTTTAGTGTTGCATGTGTTCCTCCGATCAGCCCTCCCTTCTTTCTATCCTAAGTCCATCTGTCCGTTCGTTTATGGTAACGTAGTGTAATTAATGCTAGTATTAATTTAGGTCATTAATCAGCTTGCGTATCTCAAGGTTTTTCTTAGAAAGGCATTACACGTTTTATTGAAGCAAGCGTGTAATGATGCAGTAGGCTTTTACTATCAACGTGAAACGTTACAATTTGCAGACGAAGTAGAAAACAAGGGGGATTTCGAGTACAGTCATTGTGACAGCACTGTTCTTTACCATTCTTCTTTCCTTTTATTGAAGTTATTTGTTAGGCTTTACATTTACCTGATAATTTATATATGTGGATTAGAATATTTCACGACAAAATGGCACGGTCAGCTCAATCATTATAATCTGGTGCGATGATGAGGAATGCAGCACTATTGTCACCGTGGGGTTTGCCCAAGCATTATTCATGCTATTGTTAAGGTGAGGTAAACAGTTAGGACAGCTCACAAGAGAAAATAATGAATGAAAATAATAATATTGCTAACTGACAACGGTTCAGAATACCGGTTCATGTTAACTAATAGTGAGTGATTATAGTGAGTTGTAAATAGAAAGTTCGAGAACAAGAAAAAAAAGGCTTGACCAATAAATTTAAGTAAAAAGTTTTGGGTCAGCGAATCAGAAGAGTGGCAAGAAAACACACCACGAAAAATGACCAGATGTCATTAGATTACAGAGAGTCCTAAGTTGTGTTTCAGGAAGAAGGTGTGATCGCTGGGCGGACAAGATGAACCTTTTGTGGTTTTACAGATAGGGTTTATGTCAATATGTTTAGATGTCAAGCCATCACTAGCCAGTGTTATTCTATCGGGAGATAGTTTGATTTGATTCAGTGGTGTCGTGATTTGGTCTGTCTTACAACACGGTCATATTTACCGCACGCCATACTATGGGAAAACGGACCGATACAATAGCCAATGAAAACGCTCCAATCTCTGGTGTGTATAATGAAAAATTTTATGCTTAACATGGAGGCCCATTTTGTGCAACTTCTAGTACGTAGATATTTAATTTCAAAAGGATTAAATAAATTTAAACGGGAAGGAGTATATATTTCAACAATGGAAATGTTACTTTAGAGGTAGGTGCAAAGATTTCCTTGAATATTAGTTTAGTTACAGAGAAAGATCGTGTAAAATGACATCTATGTATCAGGGTAGTCCCCAATTTATTTAGTTAAAGTCTGCATAGATTTAAATGCATTTTGCTACCTAAAAAATTATTATATAGAACGGTAGAGATAAATTCACAGTATAATTCTAGCTTTAAATGATCAAAATCGGCCCAGTGTGACGTATGAAAATCGAGCCTCTCTTTAATCCCTCAGTCCCCCCTTTCTCTCCATTCCCACGCTTATTGCAATAAGTTTTCGTGCTAGCAGCCACGACATTCGCCCTTTGTTATCTTCTCTCGCGGGCTATTTAAATAAAACTGTTTCGGTATCTCTTACTGACATTCGTCAGGAGGCGGGTCACCGGCGATCAGGTTACGATGTCAGAGAAGAGATCTGAAACTCTGATTAACACCTGATAATAGAATGGATGAAGAATTCGCTCGAGGTGCGTTTTGCCACACATGGGGACATTGGGCCGATTCAGTATATATGCGCAGTCTTCTAAAATTCATTATCAGTCTGCCCCCAGGAATTGGTGACTTCTGCTAGCGCGAATCTTGGAGTTTTTATATAGAGATAATTTCTTAAGATTCGTGGAGAGGGTCATTTTCCTTGCGTGGCGGTAATCATAATATATATTAGAATTTTGGGTGTCTTAACGTGTTAAAGTGTGTTTATTAAATAAGCATATTAAATAACTTAGTAATAAGTAAATTTAATTTCTTGTTATTCCCCCAGTAAGAGACGCTTTAAATTAATTAATATACGCTAGGCGACTGATAATTAGAGATAAATATACTTTTTATTCATCATGCGTAATTTTGTGAATTACAAGAATTTATATCTAGTGTTAAAGCGCGATAATACTAGCTAGACTCTTGTGGGTTTTAAGTATAATTTAATACCGGAGTGATCTAGAGGTCTTACCTAACGAGTGTAGAATATAATAATGATATCATTGTTAAAATGTTTGTTTTTCTACATCTAGGCGATCAACCCTGCGATCTAGCGGTGTGAATAGCTCCAGAAACATTCTTAAAATATTATTGGATCTTAAATTTGGACCTGTGCGGTTCTCTTGTTTTCTTACAGAGAGGGAGAGAGAGAGAGAGAGAGAGAGAGAGAGAGAGAGAGAGAGTCCCCACATATAAACATTTAAAGAATAAAACATCAGAACTGGACAAGAAATTACCCAGATTAAATCTGATCCGCCTGTGGTGGCCAAATATCTATATATAAACATTTGTTTCCAGAATATTGACTATCGTAGTTTTTTTCTTTTCTCAAGTGGATTTATCCAGAAAAAGGAATACTTGGGTCCATAACCGGCACCCAACCCCAGAGTGAGAGATAAAAACAGATATGAGATCCTTTGCTTATCCTTATTGGTTTTCTAACAGTGTACCCACCAGACATTTTTCTTAAATATCGGACTTCTGTGTGCTGCCCATGGTGAACATTTTGATCGCAATATATATTTACCTGCACTACCTGACGTGAACTTTTGACACATAAAATTAGCACTATTTAAGCGGACATTCCCCATTAGGAAAAATTAATCATTCTTGGAGGAACTGGGGTCCGTTTGATAGCACCACCCTGAAATATGTCAAAGATACACAGATATGTTCAAGAGTAGTAGGTAAGTGTGAGAGCGTGTGGCCACAGACTGACAGATTGTAAGAAAGAGAAATGAATATTTCATATTTTGTATAATCATTATACACACTTCAGTCTTTTTCGGGTTCGCAAATACTGTTATATCATTTCTTGTCTTCTTTGTTTCAGGATAGATTAACTAGAGACTTGGTTCTGTTACTTTATCGTCTATCCATATAAAGTTGACATTCAAAAATCCGGCCATCGATAATCCGGTTCCTTCAGATTTCCGGCATGGATTTCGGAGCGCATTTTTAAATTTACCGCGTTGGCGCGCCACTGTTTTCTGGAGCAGTTTATGTTTTGATGCAGCTGTTGGGTCTTGCTTGCACGTGTTAACAGGCATTCCTGCTCATTTTATCATTTATTTGCTGCTGTTTAGCCCCATTATGGATTCAGCAAATAAAAGAAGTGGTGTAAAACGTAAACATCGTGCATTGTCGATCGCAGATAAAGTGTACAGGTAGTCATTTTCTGTTAAATATATACCGAATATATAACCATAAAAAATCAGGCATTTTCAAAAATCCGGCACTCCTCAGGTCCGGAAGTTGCCGGATTTTTGAATGTCTACTGTACTTTATTATAAACTGTAATCTTTTGGGTTAATTACCTCTGTCGGGACCTACTTTGGGATCATTTACAATAGAGGAGAGCCTATTGGGTTAATAAATTTTCTTGCATTTTTTATGTCTGTAAACTATACGTTCTGATAGATAATATTGATGTTGTGATTCTTCTTTGATAATAAACATAATAAACCTTAAGTTATCGTGTTGGTCAAAAATCCCGCCATTATATGTTAACCATAGTTCGTTTTCACGTTTGTACGTATTATGTCACAGAATTGTGTATATGTAAGTGAAGTGTAACTCGTATATATATGTACCAGGAGAGAAAGTGAGTCTAGTTAAATATTGTCGTGAGATAGGCTGGATTAGAGCAATTACTCAATCCAGAGACTGTCCTTTCTCTTACACTCTCACCCAATGTGAAAAATAAAGCTATTTCTTACACCTTATCCTCACATAGTTTACCATTATCACCTCTGCTCAGATGGGACCTTAAACATCTTCAACCTATCTCAATAAAATCTACGACATCCAGAATTAAGAAAGATAATGAATATTAACAATTTTGCACATTGAACAGAAGGCAAAAATACGCCTCGATTTTAGATTCCTAACACCGTTTTTGGCCCATGCTCTCCGAGACGGGGGAGCGGTAGTATATGTCCTTGAACTTGGCTGAATTGAGGCCACAACTTTTTCAAAAAGCAAGCTGAACAGAAGAGAGCGGTAAAAGTGTTACTGTTATATACTTTGCCACTGCATCTGCATAGCAGACCTAGATGCTCATTAACAGCCTGTTACAGCTTGTGTGTATTGCATGAGGGAAAGATATATATATATATATATATATATATATATAAAAGGTATATATATATATATATATATATATATATATATATATATAAAAGGTATATATAATTATGTAATTTTCTTGTGATTAATCCACTTGTGTGTTAGAAAGGGGTAGAATGTGTTAAGAAAAATTACTGGACTAGTGTGTTGCCGGCAGAAACCGCCAGCATATGTGTACAGTTAATAGGAAAGCCAGCCTGGTAAATGTGTAGAATAATTGAGAATGATGGCCAAAGAAAGCCTGTAAGTTTGATAACGTATTTAAAGGAGTATCTCCTAAAGGAACGACACACTGATCGGGAACATAAGAAAGAATGACAGGATTTGTTAAAATGTATGGATCAAGGTATTACTTAGTATGTTATAATATACCAAATCATTGTATGGAGGCGGATCATGGACAAATGTATCTAACTTAGGATTTATAAGGAAAGTGTAGTCACATTGAACTGGCTGTGAGTGGTGTCGAGGTAAATTGTCCTGTGCATATGTTAGCACAATGTCTGACACTGTTCGTCATGTCCCCTGTATGTGATGATAGGGTGGTGATGGAACATATAGAGGTTGTGTTTAATTTTGTTTTAGGTTTTATCCTGCAACTACCAAGATTGTACGAGATATCCACTTCTGTGGGACTCTGTGGTGCGAACGTTCTTGAGGTTCATAGAACTAGCCACCCTGTTTTCCCAGCCTGGAGATCCAGAACATTGTGTGATCATGGCTAGAGTCGGATGCATCTCAACCTAACAGATAAGTGGAAACGAAATTCCACTGTTCAGCCTATCCAGATACTAGATATAATAAATAAAATACAAATAACACAAACCTAGTGAGTGATGACTCATGATGGACATTATTAAAATGATTACTAACTCCACAGTCCAGCGAAAGTGAAAAACCATATGTGAAATATATATATTGATATTTGAAAGATAAATTTATCATATTGAACTATTTTGGAAATTGACATTCCATGTTTATTTATTTTATTTTGTAAAAACATTTGAATTCTTTATAAGTTACCTAACCGAAAAGATAAACGGTATAGGATCAATAAATTGTAAATATGTACAATCAGTCTTGCTTAATTATTTAAATTGAGTTAAAGTTCTGGTTGATATATAGTTACATATTTAATTAATTAATTAATCCCCTAGCAGAGTCAATACAAATATAATAACCATTATTCAAGGGAGGATCTGGAGAGGTAGCCCATAGACATTCAGGAACAAACACTATCATCATACCTGAAGGTTTATACAGCTTGATCCTACCTTTGATTGTCGATACACCCTTGCTCTTTTCAGAGAAGGGGGTATTTCTTGTAAGACCAGTCTCTTATCTGACACTATCCTGTTATCATCTGATACATCTTTTTGTCCAGGATATCTTACATCTTAATAACATCTGAACCTCTCGCGACAAGTGGTTCACAGTTAAGGTGTATTTCTGAAAGGAGATCAGCGTTTATGCTGTGTTTTTGTTTTTGTTTTTTTGTAAGTATTGAACTATGATTATATTTTGCACAGAGTGGAATTTTGTTTACAGGAGAATCTTGCAGAAGCACGATTTGTCAGTTCATTACGAGAACTTTACGACTATGTACCAAGAAAAACGGATGGTTATAACGACTATGTGTAAAGTAACCAAAAGGCTGTAAACATTTGAAGGAAACTAGAGATATTATAGAGGAGCCATATTGAACAAGGTTTGAAGTATCCAGAATGGCATATGATTTTCAAGAAAAAGTGAATGTCGACTTTTATAGAAGAACTTCAAATATGCTCTCTCACTTGTAAGTATCAGAAGGGTGTACATACAATTATTTATGCATGAGATGAATTTTGTTGCTAGGAGCAGTTATAGAGACCTGTCTGACCAGTTCGTCGAGGAAAATATTTAAGTAACAAATAAAGTATGGAATGCTAATAAAGAGCATTGGTATATGAGGAAATAGGAGCAGGTTTTGGGAAGACTAAGGAAGTCTACAGGAAAAAATAATAAGTTAAAGAGGAATACGGAAGTTATGTGGCCGTATGACCGACCACCTGAGAATTTATTCGTGCTAGTGTCTAGTGATAATAAATAATAAAACCATCATTCACTAGTATGATAAATAAACAAGTAAAATTATTTTCTACTAATAAAAGAAAAGAAAAGAAAATACACGTCACAACTGAGAGCAGGGTATAAAGAAGAGAAGGGGTAACTAGTTCAACTTTGACATAACCCACGCCACATTTGCCGGGAGTTACCATAGTAATTTTAGTGACGTACACAGAGACACCCTTGTTTTCTGAGAGATAAAATGATAGATTGACCAATAAAAAGCAGCCAGCTAACCAACGCACTGTGAGGTCAGCTGCCGGCAAGATTCGAGCGGCAGTGTTAGTGGAAGTCAGGCATGGCATACAGACGTGTCTCGTGAGTGAGTCTTGAACATTGGTTCAAGCAAATGTTATCTTGCTGGTTTCGTCATGTAAGTAGACCAAAGTCTCGTATCGCCTTTTTAATTTTCAGCCCAGCTCGTCTGATATTTTCATAAAAGGTCGCAATGATGCAATTAACGAAGAATTGAAGGATTCCTGAAATAAATCCCCAAAACTGCAAAGATATTAAAAAGGAAAACTACAGGTGGTAACCTACACAAAAGAGATATGCAACCCTGGCAAAATTATAAATGATTAAACCAAGGATATTGACGATAAGATGGAATATTAATCGCCGCTATGGATTTAAAAGGTGTTGAAAAATATAAAGGCCACAATGAACATTGTGGGATAGCTTGAATCAAATGACTGATCAGATTTTGTAACCATTTCTGTTGATACATTACATGCAATTTTCTGTACTAAATAAAATGCAAGTTGACCTGATCCGGCTGTTGAATAATTCCTTCCATGTTGGATAATGTAGGAACTTAGTATTTGCAAAAGGTACACCACTATCACTCTCCAAAAACTTAACAACGATAGAGGAACGAACGGACTGGCACCCCACAACATAGACCAAGGAAAACAACATCTCTGGCGGACTTCAAGCCAGTCAAATATATAACTTGGAATGAGAAAATAATCAAATAGAAGAAATACATCAAACCCCACGGCCACATAAAAGCTTAATTGGTGCCTTACCCAGTTCACTACTCTGCACCACGGTGACAGTTACAAGACATAGAATTCATGTATGAGTTAACCTGAAGTACAAAGACACAGTAAAGGCCTGTATGCGAACTCTATCATTTGAATAACTCATTATATGTGTTGTTTTATTAAGTTATTGAAAGTTTTGAAGGATCAGAACGAATTTGATTCCATCTTTATGAGTTTTGCTGATTGTGTACATTTAAACTACCACTATACGAAGTCACTATTAACATCAAAGAAGGAACTGAACGAACCTGAAGTATACAAGAAAAGGATTAGAGTATCATCCAGGAATTTACACCTCTGGCGGAGATGGCCAGTAATGATATCAACTAAATAACTTGGAAGATAAAAAGGAGAGATTGTAAACTTGAATTACGTCACTAGGCCTGCCATCTGCCACCTAGTGAGATAACACACAGTAACCAGTAACAGCGCAGCAGCGCGGTTACACTATATCTGGCCGTCTTCGATATCTTCTGATACTCTCTGGATATGCCCCTAGCCCAGGCTGGGAGAGTCAACACAAACAACAAAGTAATACGCTATATGGAAAGATGAACACTATATACCCAAATTATAACCCACATGGGGTTGAACCGGGTATCCCTTACAAAACAAAAAAAAAACAAACCAGTTTTCAAGTGCGGGGTTCAAAAAACCTAAAAATTTGCAGTCAAGAAGAGACGATAAACTGCTACTTGATATACTTGGTTTGGGATGTGCTGACTTTCCTGCACTCAGAAAGTATGTATTTGCGGTGCTCGGTCTGACTTTGCTGTTCGCCTTCACACTTGCCAGGTCTACTGTAGCAGCCAGCTCATTTAGTACTTTGTTGTGGCGCCATGTGTATCGCCCTTGCCCTAATGACACCTTGCAAGCTGACAGCACATGTTCAAGTGTCTGCTTTCATGGCACAGGGGGCACTGAGCATCATCAGACTTTCCCCATCTCACAAGGTTTGAGGACGATGGCAGGAGGTCATACATTGATCTGATAATGAAGCTGAGTCTAAGAGGTGCCATATGCCATATATCATTCCATGTCAAGGACCTTTGCAGGGCTCCTTCCCATGTAGTCCGTTGGCTTTGTTGGGCCTGCTGCACCGCTTTTAGCATCCTCTTATCATTCTCAGCTCCTCGTATCTCCTGAATTACAATATCTCTGCGTTCCCTGTTTGATGCCTTGGACTACCAGCGGATGTCACCATGGCCAAATCCCCGTCTATTCGTCTGTGTGTATCCGATTACCTCCCTCAGCTTGAGCGACTATTGGGCATTACCAACAGCTTCATCCACTTTCCACTTCTTTCCAGTTTTCAGTGTGGGCTGAACAGATTTAACTGCGTCATCTGCTGACTCGCACAGCATCATTGCGAGCCTTGCCTTTCCTGCGTTGTATTCTTCAACAACTGACTTGAAGGGAAGCACAAGCTTTGCCTTCTTGCAGTACAGTGCTACGTCTGACAGACCCGGTTGTAATTCTAGCCATTTCCTCATGAACTTGTTGACCTTTTGGTCTATAGCTTCCACTGTACTGATGCTTATTTCATATGTAAGCAGTGGACATAGCAATATAGGTATCAACATGAAATGAAGGTACCACAGTTTGAACTTTCCTAGGAGTCTGCTTTAGTCTATGATCTGTAGTCCTCTGTCTGCCATTTCAATTGTCTGTTGAACTGCCTTTGAGTCTTTTAATGAGGCATCATACACCCTGCCAAGACTCTTCACAGGTTCCTCAATGACAGTGGGGATTCTTTGGTTTGAAACCATGAATGTGACTTCAGATATCTTCCCTTTCCTGACTGATAGGCTTCTAGACTTCTTAGGTTTGAAGCTCATTCTGCACTAGCCGACTAGTTCATCCACGTGTGCTTAACATTCTTCGGGCCTGGTGTTCAACTGATGTCAGAATTGTTGTGTCATCCATGAATGCTTTGAGCGGTGACATATGACACCTTCCATTGAGCTTCGGACATGATGCAAATCCTTCAGCCGCTTTGAGGATTATACGAATAGTATCGGAGAGATGGTACATTCCATCGCAATTCCAACTTGTAGGTCAATCCACTTCGTTGTGTACTCTCTGGTTGAAAATCTGACAGAGAACCATGAGAAATACAGCTTCCGCACTGCTGCAATTTCTTGTGGAACATGGTACATTTCCAGGGCCTGCCACAACATCTGGTGTGGAATGATCCATACGCATTAGCTAGATCCAACCAGATTACATGGAGATTTGTTCTGTCAGACTTTGCCTTTTGAATTGCTTCCCAGATTATTGTGGCATGCTCTAGACACCCTGGTGTACCCGGGATACCTCATTTCTGGATGGTAGCGTCAATGTATCCATTCTCCAGAAGGTGTGTGGTGAGCCTTTTAGCCATCACTGAGGAGAATATCTTCCCTTCCAGTGAAATTGGTCTGAACTGACTGATGTCTGTGAAATTTTGTTCCTTCGGGATGTAGACTCCACTCGCCTTTCTTCAGGTTGTTATCCAACTCTTTTGACAAGGCTTCGCCCAGCTGTTCCCAAAGCTCTTTTGCACTGGCAGGGGGAAACTTGATTGCATCTCTTTTCCCGTCCAAGAAATGTGTGAGATCATCATCCGGCAGATCAACTCGAATATTCTCCGCGCTGTGGATTGACTCCTGGCTGAGGTCTTCTAACGTCTTACCCGTCGTAACAGAGCGCTGTTAATCTATCACTAATGAGCTCCCACACCCCTTTTTCGTTCTGTGGATTTTATGCCTCTCTGAGTAGAGAATTTCCTACCACATGCACATGGAAATTCCAGCCGCTGATCAGAACTCAAAGTCCGTGTAATTGGTCTGGTCGATTCAAATGAGTCACTTGTGGATTCATAATCCCATCCCCTTTTCGGTGAATCCTGGGGGCATCTATCATTAGTGGGTCCTATAGCAATTTTTAAAGCTTACGGAGTGCCAACCCGGTCAGCCGGTTCCTAGTCTTTCCCAGTGTCATCTGTCTCTCCAGAAGTCAATCGGTCTTTTCCCGATTGTCAATGGTCTGACCATGTAATGGGACCCCAAGATGCAGCAATAGTGAATGCAGTCAGCGACTCATAGCTTGACTGCCTGCGTCAGGACCAGCGAATCAGAGCTGGTCAAGACCGCACTCCACCTCCACGTGGTGGTCCTGGAAACAGTCTGCAGCAGTGCAATCTGGCTGAGCGAGTGCGGATCGAAATGGGAAGGCTAACCCGGTCTATAAAAAATGCCGTGCAGAAGTCGGATGTGTCGACCGAAAGGTGCAGATATCACAGCTTAGGCGCAAACAGACACAACGCAACCACCGTCCTTTTCAGGGCGAACGAGGAAGAAGAAGAATGACCATGTAATTATGATAGGAAACTCTATACAGAGCGATACAACAGGAGGCAATCTGATCATCAGAAGTAGTCTTCCCGGTGGATCAAGTGTTTCGGACCCTTAATCTCCTTTATACTCTAAGGGGAGGGGGGCGGGCCCACTTAGGTCATGACTCCCAAGTGTCAGCCTCCTGTTGTCTAGTGCAGAGAATTGAACCCACTCCACCTTGGCTGCAGCTTTCAAATTCACTCCTATTTCAAATTAATAACACATATATTTGAAGTACTTTTGCTGTGGCAAATAATAAAGCCAACGATAAAGCTAAAATTAATTGTGAAAGTCCTGGAACAAGTCAAGTGTTTCTCATATCTTCTTCTTTCTTCTTCTTCCGTCCTTAGCCACCGACCGTCAAAGCAGTCAGTGGCCATTACGCCTAGTGGCATCTTAGGGCAACAGCAGATAGGTTTTCTTTGCCATTGTTTCCCATCACGCCTATTGGCGTCTTTAGGGCAACGGCAAATCAATCCATTTGCTGTTGTTTCCGTAATCGAAGTGACTGGCAAACGGGTGATCAGCCCGTTGGTTTCTCATATCTTGGTCCAATAATAATAGAAGATGACGGGTTTGAAACAGAAATCGAGAAGAGAATAGACATTTCCAGCTTGGTGCCTGTAATGTATGAGATTATGTTATTGTCAATATGTAAGTTCTTCTTCTGAGATACGGAAGGAGTATATATATATATGTCTCTTCCGAAAGTTCAGTCTTCCTTCAGTTCCGTTTTGCTCAAGTTAACGCTAGCTAATCGCCAGAGATGGAAGGTTCCTTGTTTTGTGTTCAACCCAGATTTAATATCAGGAATTACTTGGCCTTTAATGTTAGTATCACCTATTACTGGATAGGGCGTGATTAGTGATATCAGTTCAATATTTAACTCTCTGCTTAGTCACTCGCTCACACTGAGCAATACATACTTACTTACTTAGTCGTTCCCCTTCTACCGTGAGGTGTAGAGGTTCTGAGCAATACATATAAACTCAAAACTCTCAAAACTTCATTGAATGTAGAAGCGAGATTCTCAATTTTCAGTCTGATATTTAATAAATGCTCAACTTTTAGAATTCAAACGTCAATGAAAGTGATTCACAACACTTCAAATAAGATCCAGAATGAAAGTGAAATACACCGTGTATGTTCAATTCCCTTGTTGTAAATCTAAAAGGTCTAATAATTGTTCGAACTCTTCTTCTGAATCATTAACATGCGCCAGAATAATGTCTCCTAATATTTCTCAATGCGGAACTTCAACTGGTTGCTCTTCTCTTAGTTCACTATGATCGAAATGGACTACAATGTACTCGTCTCGATTAACATCACCCATTGAGGCATATTGGGAATATGGTGTTAGGCCCATATTATCTTGACCGTCGGCACACGAGGGGTGATGTGGTCGGCATCACGCCGGCCGCCTTCCCAGAGTAGCTCTGGTACCCATTTGAGGCTGGGTCGACCCAGGAGCCGTTTGTGGCCTAAAAATTTTCCGCCTCATCTGGGGATCGAACCATAGACCACTGCGCTAGGAAGCCAGTGCACTAACCACTATGCTACCGCGGCTCCCAAATCACCTTCGTAATAATCGTTAAATTAAAAGGCAACCTCATCTAATATTTCTTCTTGGTTTGGCCGTGCCTCTTTAATTTCAGCTTGTTCAGCATCATTTAATGCTTCTTGTATGGTGGCATGACCATCTACTGGAACTTCAGATTCTCTAGGCGCCAGTGTTAATCATAACCGATATTCTCAACACAAATAAAAATGTCTCTTGGCAAAGCAATATGCTCAGTGAGTTCTTCTAAAAATTTAGAATCACTTCGTTCACAATTCTGTAGCTTGCGTGTCCCTAATTGTATGAATGTTTCTGCTCTATGTTCACGCAAGGGCTGCTCCAAAAACTTAAAAGCGATCTGCACATTATCGGACGTCCGACACGATTTCAGGCCAAAAAAATGTTACCAACGTATGTTATAGCATGTCAACTAACCTGATGCCCTGATACTCCGTATGGAGTCAATAGTTGTCGATTTTGTAGTTTTTATTTTGAAATAAGAAAACTGTTCTGCACAATCAAATATCTATGTACCAGATATATACAGGCTGCTACCGCTAGAATGCCTATGTGTCGACATGCGTCTTGTGCACACTACATTTTCTTGCCGCCAAATGCTCCCCCATTACTGAAACCTTTGTCTTTTATAGCAGTAAAAAATAGATCAGAAAAACAAATATCGTATTTGGTTCGTAGCTGGACGTTTGTGGTACGTTTTATCTTCCATCAAACGTTTGCGTTTCGTTCTTGTTATCTCTATTAGTTACACCTAACCTAGGTTATCTTATGCACGCCTATGATTTTAGTTATGTGTTCTAACCTATGTTTGTTTAGGTGTGTCTATCATTACCTTACCATGTCACATAGGAATGGCCAAAGCTACATTCAACAACATTAGATAATATACAGTACTAATATCTCAACAATTAACTCGCAAATTAAAACTGAGAATCATGAAATGGTATATATATATATATTATGACAAAAGAAATATTGACAACAGTGGTTTTCAAGCCATCACCACCATAACCACTAGAGACAGTATGAATACAGAAGCGACGAGAGAGAGAGAGAGAGAGAGAGAGAGAGAGAGAGAGAGAGAGAGAGAGAGAGAGAGAGAGAGAGAGAGAGAGAGAGAGAGAGAGAGAGAGAGAGAGAGAGTAAACTCTGACATTTGTATTATTACCTACTGAAATGTTGCTGTATAAAGACTGCCACCTCATGAGGAAGGTTGGGAAAATCATTTTTTTCAACCTTCTCGATCATGTAAATAAAGTTCAACATTTGACTGTTACTGCTGTCGGAGTAAAGTCATTCATCAACTGGTGAAATCATTCACTAACTGTCAGTTCGTGAACTGTTGTCGTCATGTGAGAAAGAAGTCTTTCCTTACTACAAATAAGCTGTCTACTGTTTAGGGTAGAGATACGAAACCTATACGATCACAAAACAGAAGCAGGAAATAGTTGACATCCTATCATCCACGGCCACAAACAGACACAAACGCTCTGTAATGCGACAACAGCACAACGGTTGATAACTGATTACTTGGCAGCAGGCTTCATTAGAATGTAGGACTTTACGCTTGCAGCAGTGGACATTAAATGTGAATTCCATTACTATATGGTGTAGAAACATGGACATTGAACAAACAGTTGGAAAAAAGAATAGAGGCCCTTGAGATTTGAATGTATAGAAGAAATAGGCGCATCTCATCGAAAAAAATAAATAAAAATAAAATAAAGAGGTTCCAGAAAACCCAGGAATGAAAATATAATTAATAAAGGAGACGCACAAGACGTAACCAGGGGTGATGCTCACCAATTGTTTCGTCTGTCAGCGGCCAAGGACCAAAATAGAATGTGACTGTTCTGACAGAGACTAATTTGCGAAGGATACTTACTGCACATATCAATAAAGGTTCTCTACTTTTTTGCGTACGTCGTGAGAAAAGACATGATAAAATTCGCGGTGACAGTATGCACAATTAGCGATGAAAAGGCATATAGTGTAGGGTGGACAGACGTCCGGATTTCGCCGGATTTACCCGGCTTTTCCCGCCCAAACTGAGCGTCCGGCCGGATTTTTTTTTTTTAAAATGTTGAAATATCCGGCTTTTATGTGATTGTCTAAATTACTCACGTGAAAGACACCATTTTGAACAATCTTTACTGGAATCCGATTTTTGAGTACAGAAATTCTGTCAGAATTAAGAATTTTTATCTCAGCAAAATGGACGGATCGCGCAAAATTTCAACAACACTACCGTAAGTTGTCATGTTGTTCCACAGTTTATGATAGATTACTATCATATTTTAACTCAGGTTAAACGCTGTTTAGGTTCATTGGATTTGTTAGGGGAAAATATAACAGACAAAACGGCATGAATAAGAACTTGGGGCTGGATTTAGTCACTTATAACTTCGTTGTCTATTGCAAATTACAAATAATATTAACCTTAGTTCGTACTGCTTTTATATTTATTGTAATTTGTTTATAATGAAAAAATACACGTTAGTTGTTAGTATAGACATTTATAACACATAAGGAAGGGAAACCCGAGGCCTGTAAACAGTAAATAAATATTAGACAAACATAAAGGTATACCAAAACCTACCCTCTGTCCTGTACTTACTGTTTTTTAGTCTTCTATCATTTACTAGACACAGTATTAAGGTCTTTGTCTTGTGTGGACTGACCTATATTGTATAATAGGGGAACAACAGAAGGGATCGCGTCATTTATAGGCTGGACTGCCCCTGGTAAACTTCCGGTGTTATGGTGTTGCGGGTCGCACGAATGACTCGTCATCGAAGCATCATTTTTTGGGTGATGCCTAGATGACAGGGAGGATAGTGTGATTCGCTTGCATAGCTAGGCGGGGTTGTCGCACGGAAGGTCCTGGATTCGAGTCCTGGGTAAGCCACTCACGTCTGTTGTTTTTCCTGCAGTCTAGTTTTCTACTTCTTTATTTCTTACGAGTGCCTGAAAACATACCTTTATGTTTGTCTAATATTTAGTTATTAGTATAGTAATGGATTTGTTAAAATTAAAACCTCGTCTGTTGCATTTTACAAATAATTTTAACTTTTACATCGAATTGATTAATGACATTATATTTTATATTTATGTCACAGATACCCACTCAAAATGCCAAAACGGAAGTGTGTGTTCATGGATGAATTGAAAAAAAAAAGTCAGTGCTTTTCCAGTGGTCGACAAGAGTATGATGCAGAGTGGGGCTTGATCATTGCGTAACAGTTTTCATAAAGATGTGAAGCTCCTTTATTCCAGTTGTATTGAATATTTAGACAAATGGACAAAGCCATTAGAAGATTTTGCAATTTTTTCCTGGATGACCTTGCATGAAGTACCTGTGTGGAAAGTTGTGGAAGCCTCATTGCAATATCTAAATGATAAACGCATTCATATTGATGACACAAAATGCTTCTACCAACTGAACAATTAAAAAAAAAAATGTGTGGACAGTCATATCAATCGCGAAGAATTCAGTCAGCTACTGGCTCATCAGAAATTGACTAAATATTTTGAACAATCGAGAAATGTTGAACTGCATTTCATAATTCTTAAGACTTGCACAATTTATTTTTGCAATTCCTGGGCACAACGCCAACGTTGAGAGACTTTTTTCACTTATGCAGGGTCAATGGACAAAAGAAAGGAACATTTTGAGTGTAGAATTAATTAAAGGCATTCTACTTGTGCAGTACAATTTCAAGGAGCTTTCATGCTCTGATTTCTATGCATATTTAAAACGTAGCACAACGTTATTGAAAAAGATTTTATCATCAGAAAAGTATAAATAGGCACAAAATCAATGTGATTTTATCAGCTTATTGTTTGGATGTTAAAATAAAAAAATATGTTTCTGCGTCTTGTAGTTATTGAATAAATATGTCCTACTTTTCGTCCTACTTTTTACAAATATTGTCCTCCCGTGTCCTCCTTTTTAGGACCAAAAAATGGCATTTGTCCTCCTTTTTGAGTTGAACAAAATGGCCACCCTAATATAGTGTCACAGCGAGAGAAGATGCAAGTCATAAATAAAACTACTGATTAAAAGTTGTGTAGATAAAGTACTTGATGATCAGAATATAACATCATTATTATTTCCCTTTTTGCTCTTTATAGAGCATAGAGCAACCTCTGCTGTTGGTTCCTTATGAGGATACCCGCACGATGCAGTCACCAGCTCTTGCAGTGGTATTTCATGTGTCACGTTATTTACAGTGATGAGGTTGCCAGCCTCATATGCCATTGTACATGCACAAGCAAATTATAACTGTAAAAATACAAATGTAAAATTATAAGATATATAGTACAATTTATCACTTGTCGGGAGAATTAACACAGACTTTTTGCACAGATAACGTCCGAATATTGTCGGGCAACTGATTTAAGATGCTGTCTTTTCAGGTGAGTGAAGTGTGCAACTATTAGTACTTGAACTAGGATCCTAGAACTTAAAGCACTGAGTGGGTTCTCCAGGGCTACTATATTCTAATCATAGAATTCTCGTCCAGTCCTCCGGTCAGTCCTATATTTGGGTCCTGATATTCTGTGTTTCTAGCAGTCTATGATTTCTCCTTAAAGAAATTTGAAGTAAGTGAAGTAGGCTTGCCGGGCGCTAGAGCAGTAGACATTCGTTATCTCCTCACCGACCCCAGAGAATGTATATGGTATCTCATGTTTAAACCATATTTTGTAAGATAAAATTAATGAAGATCAAAAGTAGACAGCTACAATATTTTGGCCATATAAAAAGACATAACACCTTAATGAAGACCATAAAAGAAGGAAGAGTGAAAGACAAACGTGCAAGAGGAAGACATCGTTATAAGTGGGGAGATAACATCAAGAGATGGATAGAAAAGAGTTTTTCAGAGTGCACCATCAAGAGAAGAGACAGAAGACGTTGGAGATCCATTGCAGTGGGCCTTCGATGTACAGATGGCCACTGATGATGATGATGACGGTGTTAGATTTGAATATCATTTTTAGAGTTATAAACAGTTAAAAAACATTGTTCGCAGTCATCCCAAAAGAGCCTGTCTGTTCATTTTCATAACCTGGTCACCTTAAGCTAGCAGACTATACACTTTTGTGTGTGTGTTTGTTAACAATGATGAATACAATTAACCATCAGTAGTAAAGCGGTTTCACTAGAGGTGACAATATATCTTTCATATATAGAATACTGCACATGAAGCTAAAGAATGACCACTGGAACTTTTACAAACAACTTAACAACTAAGTCAGTGGGTAGGTATCAAAAGGCAGAAATGAAATGGTAGATATCTGTGTATCATTAGTGCAAGAGACAACAAATTTGGACATTTATTACAGCTGATCTCCGTTGCGGAGACGGTATTTGATCTGATCTGTTGATAGCCATTTGCTGCATTCTATACTGCTTGTTACTTTTTAGTGTAGCGCATATTTCTCATTAAGTATTTAATGAACCAGTCCCGTTACAAAATAAAAAATTTACATTTGTCGCTCAGTCAATGAGATTATCGAGATTTTTTCAAAAGCAGGAAGAATGAATTCGCCAGTCCGAGAAACTGCCATTTGAAGCCGAGAGATCACGATTTTTTTAATTGTTCAGCTGTGAAATTTCATCATTCTCTCCAAGATTCAATTTGTATTTCTGCAAAACAAAGGACCCCAAACCCCCTCCCCTCTTTTTCTGAAAAAAAAAAACAAACAAAAAAAAAAAAACGTGCGATTCTATATCTATTTTTAGTACTTTACAATTTTTTTTTGGGGTCCTTGGTCGCTGACTGACAAAGCCATCAGTAAAAATCACTCCTAGTGGCGTCTTGTGGGGCGGCAACAAATTGTCTCCATTTGGGTCTTTAGTCGCTGACTGACAAAGCCATCAGTAAAGATCACTCCTAGTGGCGTCTTGTGGGGCAGCCACAAACTGTCTCCACTTGGGTCCTTGGTCGCTGACTGACAAAGCCATCAGTAAAGATCACTCCTAGTGGCGTCTTGTGGGGTAGCAACAAACTGTCTCCACTTCACTCAGTCGACAGCCATCCATCATGTGGTATCCCAGCTCTGGTTCATGCTTGGCATGTCCTCCTCCACTGTTCTCCGACAAGTGGCCTTTGGCCGTCCTTGCTTTCCCTTTGCTTCTGAAGTCCATAGCATGACAGTTCTGGTGATGGTGTCAAGGTCTCTTCTGAGGATATGGCCAACCCAATTCCAGCGTCTACCCGCTATGATGGTGCGCATGTCTTCTTGTCCAGCGTCTACCCGCTATGATGGTGCGCATGTCTTCTTGTCCAGCGTCTACCCGCTATGATGGTGCGCATGTCTTCTTGTCCAGCGTCTACCCGCTATGATGGTGCGCATGTCTTCTTGTCCAGCGTCTACCCGCTATGATGGTGCGCATGTCTTCTTGTCCAGCGTCTACCAACTATGATGGTGCGCATGTCTTCTTGTCCAGCGTCAACCCGCTATGATGGTGCGCATGTCTTCTTGTCCAGCGTCTACCCGCTATGATGGAACGCATGTCTTCTTGTCCAGCGTCTACCCGCTATGATGGTACACTTGTCTTCTTGTTGGCTCCGAGTTAGCAGTTCTTGGTTGATGATGGTATTTTATTTACTGACTTTTTATTCGATTAAAGTTATTTTTCAGTATTACAATTTAGAAATATTATCTTCCTAACCATATTGCATTTTTGTTTCTTCGTAATTAAGAGTGAATTCATTATGAATGAAGACGGCGAGTCAGTTCACCAAACTTGGCAAGCCTTAATTCGAGTAGAGTCGTTAATGTCTAAATCGCATGTCGTCTCGAGTCGAGTCGATGTGGTGACTTACGTCCGAGTTGACTAATTCGAGTCGACAACACAGCAAAACTCTTCCACGAAGTGCGGAGTGGTAATTTTATTCGTTGCTGCTTCTTTTTTTTTTTTTTAAACCTAAGTTTGAAGAAAATTTTGTCAACTCCAGCAAAAGAATGTACACTGTTTAAAATTATTTTTTATTTTATGATGGAAAATATATTCCGTACAACCTCTAATAGGTTATAATTAAGATATATATTGTTTTCGCTTTGGCAAAGCTGCAGCCACCTTTGCCCGCCTCATAACGCGTGTTTGGGAAAACTCATAACGAAGATCAAAGCTGCGGTATATCACGTCTTCCACTACACATTACTGGACACAAGTATTTCGGCCTTTATTTGGTCTATACTTGCTGATAGGAAAGTTATATTAGTGACTGCCTCTTTAAACTGTCTGGGTCGTCCACGGGTCCTATATACCATAGTTGTGTGAGTGTCATGAGAATGACCTATGCCAATAATGCAATTTTTGGGGGGTGCAAAATTGGTTGTGCGTCCTTTCACGATGTACTGTCACAGCAAGGTGATGGCGCTGTTTGGTTGGTCCTAGGTTCGATTCCCGGTAAGCCTATCACTTATATTTTCTTTTCTGTTGTCTAGTGTCATCCTTTATGTCTAACGAGTACCTGTTAATTACCTTTATTTATTTATTGACTCATTTATTTAAAATAACACATAACAGTTCAGTGTTCTCTTTGTTTCTTGGGCATAAAGGAAGTCATCAAAAAGGGACATAATGGCCATCTCACTTTTGGCAGTTACTTTTGCTATTAAGACCTGATGGTTTTTTATATTTGAACATGCACCCTAATATAACCGACTATGTTGAATGGGACCAGGGCCGTAGATAGGACTTAATAAGGGGGGGAAGGGTTTATAAAAAAATTTCGGCACAAAACATGTTTGGTACAGTATAATTTCCCCACAAATGTTTTTCACCAAACCCTGGGGGAGGAGGAGGGGGGGGGGTGTATTGAACACACCCCCTACCCTTCGTATCTACGGCCATGAATGGGACGCGCCTCGGCAAAATTGTATTAAAAAATATATATATATATTTAACAAAATTTTAAATGTTGGCAGTTCAATTGAATATCTAACTAACCATACCAGACCTTTACACACCCCCGTTCATTATTTTTAATTGTTTTTTTTGCCATTTTTGGCGATTTGTTCTATATATTTTTTTGTTTGTTTCTTTAGTTATTTTTTTTATTTTACAAGCAAAATAGGTAATTTTAATTTGCCCTATTTACAGTGATTTGACAGAAGATGTGTCAGGAGATGTGATGCTGTTCATATTAATTGCCATTGAAAACAATATAATATAATAGCCCCTTCAGTCATAACTGAGGTGACAGCCCTCAGCTGCTTTTTTTTCATGGGGTTCCTTTCGACGTTTTCTCCTCTCTTCTGCTTGAGAGCTTCTTTTCGCCCAATCTGAGGTTGCGCCGTAGAGTGCATCATCACTTGGTGCGATCGACAGCTTCATCCTCCCAGGTTGCTGAATTTATGTCCAGTGTCCTCATGTCTCTCTTGCACACATCTTTGAACCTCAGCTGCGGTCACCCAACTGTTCTTTTGCCATCTGCCAGTTGTCCGTAGAAGATATCTTTCAGGATGCGACCATCTTCCACGCGGCGGACGTGGCCAAGCCAGCGTAGTCTGCGCTGTCTAAGCAGTGTATACGTGCTGTGAAGGCCAGCACGTGACTTCTTCTTCTTCTTCCTCGTTCGTCATGAAAAGGACGTTGGTTGCGTTGTGTCCGTTTACAGCGCCGCTGCGATATTTGCGCCTTTCGGCCGACACATGCGACTTCAGCGCGGCATTTTTGGGGACCGGGTTTACCTTCCCACTTCGATCCCTACTCTCTTAGTCAGATTGCAGTGATGCAGCATGTGTCCAGGACCACCACTTGGAGGTGGAGTATGGTCTTGGTCAGCTCTGGTTCGCTGACCCTGACGCAAGCAGTCAAGCTATGTGTCGCTGACTGTATTCATCTCTCTTGCTGCGTCTTCGGTTCCTTCAGAGCCTAGACGACATCCATAGCTGTGATCGTCTTCCTCTTGGCGTGCTCATTTTAAGTGACAGCATCGCGAATGACGTTCTCGAGATTAGCACGTGACAACACTTCAACACTTGTCACTTTGTCCTTCCACGAAATACCGAAGATGTGGCGTCGAAACCGTATATATTGTTATACAGAATTGACATCATTGCACTCCGGGAAAACCCACAGGTGCTCAGTCTCCATCAGTATATGTCGAAGAGTGTGAATGCTAACTGTTCCTGTAGCTCGCTGGTTGTAAACACGACGGATGCATCTTCTCATACGTCCATCTCTACTAGCCTTACGTTTGATGCCAAATTCCAACAGTCTTAACCTTGATGATTCATCCATTGTAGTGTCATTCTCTAACAGGCGATCATTAATTGTCCTCAGTATATCTCCCTTATCCATATCTTGTGCCCCCACTATGGATGCTCTTGATGCTAGTCTGTCAGCTCTTTCATTACCACATACCCCAGCATGACCAGGACAGTATACCTTTACCAGCTCTTGTAGACTGGAAGCTTCTTTGAATGTTTTCCATTCATGCCGCAACCAACCACTCTGAACCTTCCGAAGCATGTCTGACACAATGATGGCCTTTGTTAATGAAGTTTCAGTTATCCACCTTAAGGGTGAAGTAACAGCCTCGACCTCCATTCTCATGCTGGAAGTTGTTATCTTGTAAGTCCCGCTATGTTCGGCGACGATTCTGCCCTGCACCCGAGCAGAGAAGCCCCAGCCGGATTTCTGACCACGGATCACAGACCCATCTGTATACACAATGGCATCATCATCCTCGGAATGATCATATATCAGTTGATTAATTTCCAATTCTGCTTTTCCATTTCCCCAATTTCTACACTCTCTGCCAAGGCTGATGATGAACTGCTAGTAGTTAATCCAGTTCTCATCTGATATACCCCACTCTTCCCCCTTGAATATATTGTCGACTGTGGCCACCTGTTTGATCGTTGTCTCTGCCTGTGCCATCCTCTCTTTATTCTTGCTCCCTTAATGTCAGCTATGTTACCATGCAGAGGGTGCCGTTTGTCTGTGGATACTCGCATATAGGCTTTTGCTTGGGCCATCGCATATCTGGACGTAATCGACAGCACTCCAAGCATATACTTCATTGTCAAAATGGGGGTATCTCGCGTACAGCCCAAGACTATGCGCATCCCTTCATTCTGAATGTGTTCTAGACGTTCACATTGTGTAACTGACAGCGTGAGTGTTGCGACCCAAGATTAATGGGACAGAGTATCTCCACTAATGTCGCGGGGTTCTTTACTAACTTTTAATGTTGTTTGTTTCTCTACATTCGTGAATGTTGAGAAGGTGATGTGAATCTTCCCGAGTTGTGTTAGTAAGTTATTTGTAGGGCTTGTTGTTGTTTGGTGATGGCTTCTCTTGACTTAATGGTGTGTTAGGAGGTGTTCTGTGAAACTAGGCAATGCCGCGATACTACAGACTGCACAACACATCTGGAACACCACACTTTGATAAAATGTTCTCGGACGCCTGGCATAGACGACTTCTACACGTTAATTACGTGATACAGGTTATTCCATTAGACGACACATTACAGTTCACAATCAGTATACAAGATACGTCTTTCTCAATCAATATGAAGGCTTGGCGCTTCAGATATCCTGCTAACGATTTCTAGTAAGAAATGTAATGAATTTTGTGCGGATAGCACACGTAAGTCTGTCATTGACTTGTAAATAACAAATTGGCTACCTGAGCCTCTGTTCACGGGCGAGTACGCTCTCGTAGTTTATAGGACTGTGATGGGGCCGTAAAGACACCCCGGAGGCCCCCCCCTTCATTGTACATGGCAGATTTATCACCCGTATATTTTCGGTCAGCCCATGTGACTGTCAGCCCACGTGACGGCGCGAGCAAGCATTGCCGGGATGTAAAAAGTCTTCAAGAAGATATATTAGTTTAGGCCATAATAAAGCCTAATAATTAGTTGTGATGTGTTATATTTGGTAGTCGTGTGTTATATTTGATAATTGTGAGCAATATCTGTGTTTTCGTGCCTGATAAAGAAAATATCGCGAGTGTTATTTATGCTGCCAAATTAATACGCGTAGCGCGCAGTAAGTTGAGTGATTGGCCTGGTGTCTATATAAGAAGTGCCTAGCCGGCGAGCGGGCCTATTTTGCTAAAGCCGCCGAGACGAGAGAGAAACGAAGTTAGACACCAGACTCAATCTGTAGATGCCTTGAGCACGATTAGGAACTGAGCACTAGCTGGGTGTTTGTTTGTTTGTTTGGTGTTTCGTTTAATGTTTGTTTTAGTGTGCTCTTAGTCACTGAATGGGTTGTAAAAATAAATGCAGCCCCTGCCTTAAGAATCAGAGTTTTATTGTTGAATCGGGTCGGTTGCGAGTGTGAAAAGAGTGATCAAATATCACAACATCACCATCATCATTTCGCCCCACCCTTTCACAGGACTGTCGCCAGACAGGTCCCAAGCTATTAGAAACCGTGGTTTCTATGAAGATAATGTACTTCGTTTCTGTATAACTGTTCTCTAACGAACGGACAAACTGCAATCAGCCATCACTGGGTGAATTACACCGCTCCTACCTTACATGAATCTATCAAACTCCAATAGAATTCTCACGTTGAGATATACATAATCAATAATTATTCCACATACATGAATAGAAAGGCATGGGCCACACATACCTCCAGAGGGCAGAACGCCTCTAGTTCGCTCAAAAGCGAAAATCACCCTGACTCTCCCTTTGTTCTGCCAACGTCGTCAAAAGATACACGATCGTTGTGAACAGTCGTTAACCCACGACTTCGTGAGCCGTCATGTCGTGACTGCTTATGAACACTCATATGAGCCTTTCTCATTTGTGTTAACACATCAACAATCATCATCAACAATGGTATGTGAACATGTATTCATAGTTGAGAGGGTGTTTCGAAGTGCAAAAACTTCGATACCAAAATAAACAAAATATACACGCTACTTCACACCGCGAAACCGTCCTCAACAGTGAGTATTCCCAGCCCATACTCAATGACTAGCTGTTGATAAAGAAGAAATAGTAATCTCTGCTCCAGACGCGCCGCGGCCATTTTGTCAGGGCTGCTAGACCTCTCCTGCATTTCTGTGTGATTTGCTCAACATGGTATTTATACGAGAGCCCGCGATCAAATGTAACTCCGAGGTATTTCAGCTTTTCTTGCCTTTCAATCCTCTGTCCATTGAGAGTAATATCTGGGAGGCCTGCTTTCACAATGGAGTTGTTCAAGGAGCACCACATCACGCAGGCCTTGTTGGGATTGACTTTGGAGCCAGTTTCCTCGCACCATTTAGACACCTCCTGTAGTGTCCCTTGTACGCTATTAACCATTTCTTGTCGGTCAGAGCTAGTTCTGTAAAAGAGTATATCATCAGCAAATGTCAGTGTTCGTGTCAACCCAGTTGGTTGAATGGTGACGACTTTTGCTGTATAGATATTAAACAGCAACGGTGATAGTGGAGAACCCTGGGGTAGTCCCGGGCAAATGAGCATTGGATCTGATGTTCATGTTCCCAAGCGAAATTCCACTGACCTGGCAGCTGCTATCCATCTTGTAAGCCAAGGGTTAACACCGCAAGCCATTACACAGTTTATTAATGTTGCAAAGTTCACACTGTTATAAGCATCCTCTAGGTCAATTGCTACCGCAACCGTTTCTCGCTTATCCTGGAACCCCTCATATACATCACAGGCAAAAGTTCCGGCGTTACCCCACGTTACTTTCATGGGCCTATAGCTGCCGAGAGTATCAGGTAGGACAAGTGCAGTTTCGAGGTGATTCATTATTTTTCGTGCTACTATCTTTTCTAGTAGTTTACCACAGACATTCTGCATTGTAATAATTCTGCAGCTGCTGAGAAGCGTGGGGTCTTTACCGGGTTTAGGAAGTGGTCGTAGGTAACTATGCAGCCAGTCTTCTGGCACCAGAGGATTCTGTAAGCTGTTGTTGAAATCACTCACCTCTTAATGCCTGTGTCATCGAGCTGTTTTATGTGGTGATACTGTACACCATCAGGACCCGGGGCAGTGTTCCTACTGGATTCTAAAGTGCACATAACGTCTTCTTCGGTTATGAGGTCGAAATATATGTCGCCTCTTCTGTCGCTTCCCAGAATACGGTCTTTATTTCTTGGCGGGCAGCTTTATCACCTTTATCCGTCTGAGTAATATAACGCTCGAGTAATGCATGTCCTTTTTCAGCATCGGTCTTCAAGCTTATCCCTGTCGAGCTGAGAATATTAGGAATTGGTTGGCCTGTACTTTTCCTACTCATTCCGCGATGTAAGGCCCAGAATTTATGTAGTGTTTTGTCAGTGCCCACCTGTGTCACAAAGGCCTCCCACACTGTGTCTTTGGCTTCTCTCGCCAAGCCCTTGAAGTTGTTGATTGCTCTTTGTTTTTTCTCCTTAAAATCTTCCATCTCTTCATAATTCATCATCCTTCTCTTTCGTGCTATTCGCCAAAACTTTGTCGCTCTTTCCTTTTCCAGCCATGCTGTCTCCACTGTCTCATTCCACCAGGGCGGTTGTGTAAAAGGTGTACGAGTTGTCTTTTGTTTCAGACTTTGACGCAATATGTGTTCAGGGCTACTACTGTTATGTGGGTCGTTAGGATAATGGATAGTCTGTTTCGGTTTCCTGTGTCTGGTGGTCTTCCCCTTGGCAATGAGGACTACACAGGGTAGGTGATCGCTTTCTTGAGCTTGCAATACATCCCAGCGTGCAAAGGTGGCGGCAGCACTAGACATCAATGCTAGTGTCGTAGATTTTTGATAGGGGAATTAAGACTTGGGTTGGTCCCTTCTGAATAGATTAGAATAAGTGATAGCCACATTCTTCTTCTTCTTCTTCTTCCATCCTTAGCCACCGACCGACAAAGCAGTCCGTGGCCAGTGCAACAAGAAATCAACTGTTGTTCCGTTACGCCTAGTGGCGTTTATTGGTACAACAGAAAATTAATTGTTGTTTCCGTAATCAGAGTGACACAGTGGGAGATAATAGAAGAAATAGATTTCCACGAGTGAGATGGTAGAAATTAATAGAGGCTGTCCCTGAAATCGAGAATCTTCTCTCTTTCAGCCTATCTTCTACAACAGATCTAGAGGAGTCAGACAGTCTATATATATATATATATATATATATATATATATATATATATATATATATATATATATATATATATATATATATATATATATATATATATACCACTCACGTGCACACACACACAAGTGACGACAGTTAGACGCCCAGACGTGGAAAAACTATAACAATGATTATATAGATATTTTGGAACGAGCTGACCGACACGCTGATTAAGTTCAAGTGAAATTTAATTATCATAATAAAATTCCATCACAACACATAAAATTACATCAAACATATACAAATAGTCATAAAGTCAATGAATTGCTACAAGAATGATAGACCCAGCGGTATGATCTTTTCCCTCGATGTATAGCCCACAGTCCTGTTATAAGAAAAGTGATAGCCCCAAAGAGTCACGGATACATATGCTATAGTCTAAGATTTCCCTTTTAAAGGTATGAACAGACTTTGATACTCTGATCTATCCTAAGGAAAATATTGTTAGCAACAAAAAGACTTGCATAAAGAAATTTAAGACAGCAAAATGGGTGCAAAAAATACAACAATAAAGGAATCACTCAGTCCTGCATTCACTCTATTCAGTCAGCCGTGATCACTAGCTTGCATTCGTACTTACAGCTTTGGTAGCAACTTCTGGAAAAACAATTTTTAGGACATGCACATACAGAATCTCCAGGGTAGTCTTGGCCAAGGGAACCCCAGTCGCGCAAAGATAGGTTGAATCCACTACTTCAGGGAACGTTTCCTTGGTTATTCTTATTTTAGGATATCTGGTTCTGTCACATTAAAATTGTCCAGGCACGAACGTTAACAGTGAGCAAAGTGTCAATAGCTTAGATTTCTAGTAACAAGGAATGTCAGGTCGGTGCCTTCTCTCAGTATAGGACTTTATTTGGTCACACCACAACTAGTCAGAACTCCGTCGGAATGTTACTGATAGTAATATTTTACTTGCCACAAGGGCTGAAATGTACTTGAGGTTTTTCTCAGGAAGAATTAAATCTGGCTCGATGGGCCCGTTACTTCATTTAATCTTAAAGTTCATCTAATGGGTACTCTGTCGTTCTGGATGCCAGCGCAATGCCAGACAGGTTTTACTTTATACACCCAAGTCTTTAAGAAAAAAATGTTTTTGTTCTTCACAGATATTTCTCCGTACTAAAACCGTTGGTAAAGTTGGGCTACCCCAGTTTCACTGAATAAAGAAAAAACAACATATAAAATACTTATACATACTATTTACTTCGGTTATAACTTACATTATAAAATGCAAGCGGAGAGCTTGACTTATCGTTTAAATCTCCCGTGAAATAAGTTATATTTATAATATCAGTCAACATGAATTAAAAATACATACGTATTTCGTCAATACTCAATGATGAATCAGTGCAGTTATAAGTTAGTTTAAAATATTCTCGACTAATTACTAGCAATTTAATAAATTTTATTTATAGCTGCATGAGTTTAAGCTAGAAATTATAATTTATTTTGCTATCCACTGAAACACATCAACTAGAGAATTTAACAGACTTATAAATTTAATTACTTCTGCACAGAAATCTAACTAGTAAAATGAAATAAGCGGTTATCACTGAATCACTCAATACTACTAGATATATATATATAATATTATATTTACCTCCAAGCAGAACTACAGACTAACACCATGAACTAGAATCATTCAATATAAGGGTATTCCAGAACTCGGCAAAATGTCGAGAAACTAGGACTTCGCAATACACAAGAGATTTCCTAGCACTAGCGATCTGTCTAATGCAATTGGAGAATGACTGAATGAAATAAAGTCCAACTGCGGGGTAGATATATAAAACCGACAAAGGATCCCACGCTATTACGAAAACCCGAAATAGCGCCGGTCTCTCTTTCTCCCTCTCCCTTAACACTTCCCATTAACTTAGACGCTGGCCATAAGTGCGTCTTCACACCTACTGTGACATGTCTCATTTCTGAGAAACTAGCCGAAGAAAAACTCGTGTCAGATGAAAATGTAGACAAATGTCTGCTCTCTATTGGTGACTAGAGGAATTCTCACACTATTTCGTTCACATCCAGGGACTGACATATTACGCAATAAAATGCGTTACTAGTATGAGAAAGAAACGGCAAAAGTCAGAATGGGAAAGTAATATTTTGTCGCAAACGAACGAATGCGAAAAACAGGAAAAGGATAAAAGAGCGATAATAAAGAAGAGGACACGGGTAGAAAAGAAAAGAGAAAATTTATTGATCATAAATCTCTATGCGACAGCTAGATCGATGACACCATCAGTATCCCCTGGTCTAGATGTCATTCTTGTTGGGCGTCCATAATTTAAAATGGATAGGTTCGAGCTGAGCAAAGCCTGACACAAGGCAACACCCTGTCTATTTTCCGTGGAGTTCCCCCACTCCATAGATCTAGCATTAAAATCGCCGGCAATTAGGCACATCTTGTTAAGCTCCTCGGACAATTTAGTCAGGAACTCCCAGCTACCTTCTTCCGAAAGGCGGTCCACGTGGGCATATCAATTGAATACTTGCCATTCTTGACCGTTTACATGAAGTACAAGCCCCTGTAATTCTGCATCCTCATTAGAATGGAAACTTGTATCTATCCATGCATGAGGAAGTTCATCTTTGACATACATCGCTTGATCTCGTCTGCCAGGCCCACACGGATTTTTATAACATCTGTAACCCGGGCAATTAACAACATTATTCACTTTTAAATTGGTTTCCTGGATCATCAATACATCAAAATCATAGATAATAGTTTGATTAATGGCAGTTTGTTGGTAGGCACTTCGACAGTTCCAGTACTCCATACGAGTATTTCATAGAGAGTCGGTCTGCTTTCTTCCTTGTTCTTCACTTACCAGCTCTTCTTTTTCTCTCTCTCCTCTTCTCCCCCTACCTCTTCTTCTGCATTCACGTTTCTTCGTTACATTAGCCGAAGGCATCGGCGACAGAGCACGATCCCCGTTGCTCCCGCGAAAATTCTGGTGTATTGCATAATTCATCACATTTTTTTCTTTCTAGATATGGTGGAAATAACCGGTCACCCTGGTATAGCCACCATGTCAGGGAAGAGGAAAGGGATGTTTCTTAGGAAGTCCATCTTCCTGGCGCCGCCCCGCTCGCATCCCAGACAGCCAATGTTTAAGACTAATTTCCCATTAGCCATTCAGCCTCTCGGCGTACATTAGGCTTGGGGTCATTGTTACGTACATTTATTACCTAAGGGGGTAGTCGTCGGTCCTGCCAAATGTACGCACCAGTCTTGAGATAGTTATATTATTTGTGCGGTCGAATGATTCGCGCACTGACGTGCACAAAGCAGTGAGTGTTGCTTTGGGACGCACGGGTAACCTAGTTGAGTAGTTTGTGACGTCATGTTTTGTCGGGGCTGTACGGACCATGTTTATGTCCGATATATATTTCCTTGGAATTTTGCTGGCAAGTGTGGAAGAAGCCATTATGTTGTATGATCTCTACTGGTTCATGTTGAAGCCAACAGTAGTAGGATCAAGTAAGTGTCGCCCCATGTCATTAAATGTTTATTGAGTAAATTAAAGTGTAAGGCCGCTCATAATTCTGATCTAGCGGGAAATCCATCGCTGTATGATATTTTCTAGAATGGACAGACGGAGTCGGTAGCCTTTTGAATTACCGTAGAGGAAGAATACCTACGAGTACACAAAGTTGATTGAATTATATGCTTCTCATGTTTTATATGCCGTATGTTAGTAAATGCCAAAGTCATGGCAGGGATATAGAGAGGTTAGTCAACACAGAATTCTAACCTGGTCGTATTGTTGGAGATGACTTTATTTGGATATTTATATATATAAACTGCCTAAGTATTGTAGGAAGGAAGCCTGGAATCATGGCAAGTCTGATAAGAAATATTACTCATTGAGTATGAATCCGTTGGTCATAAGATACGTCCTTGAGAGAAGGTTAACGGACGTTATTACAATACATATACTATGGCAAAGGAAGGGATCCTTAGACACTTGAATAAGAGGACTATATTGTTAGAGAATCTTCATCCCTTGAAAAGTGATGATCAACATTGTGATGTATGACCTTTTTGCACCTGTAACTATGACTGTCTTGTTCAACGCCGTATATGTCACGTTCAATAAAATCTATGTACATTCATCACAGCCTTGCGTGCTGCCTATCAGTGACCAGTTGATCACTACTTGTTGGAGTGTCGTTTGAAGAACATTGTTGACATTTTGTTCATTTCAACCATTCGCGTTTTAAGTTATCTCTTCATATATAAACTGAACTCAACAAATAAGAATGGAGTCAACAATAAATGGTAGGCCAGCGTGGTCTGGAAATAACTAATTTCCAAGGAACGAACTTAATCCAAGTATCGATTGAAAAGAAGATTTTAACTTTCAAGGCTCCAACATCTCGAACTTGGAACCCAGTGGGATGAGAAATCAGAAACAACTTACGTTTACCAAGGTCAAGGTCTTCAATCAACCTCCACGTTAAGTTTCACAGTGACTGACATCCTGGGGATCACCTCTTCATCATTATTGCGTGCGAGCTGTAATCTAGATACGCAGAACGAAGTATTTTATCCGCAAACGTACATCCACGGAGACGAGGCACATTGATTTTTTACCTGCACGCGAGATGAGTATAACGTGTTTTCGTTGTACACTTTATTACGTTTAGCTGTGCCTCATGTAGTTATGTCCACATTTATATTTTTCATGTTACATGTTATATGTGTTGTATTCTTCGTGGGAGGTTGGGAATGGCGACTTAGGACGGGAAAATACCAGTTTCACCCCAGGTCCGTCTTAAGTGTTCTATAGGACATTATTTTGCAGACTTCCCGCAGTGGAATGTTCCTATGCGTGAGCATAGAAGGATCTTTGGTCCACTGTGTCTGGTAGTCTGTAACACCTGACTGTTTTAGCTGTTTCGTCAAGTTTTAATTGTTGTTTTTGGTATTTATTTTACTCGTACCTTATTTTTATGATGAATTTTGTTTGTATTTTGCGTCCGTCTCACCTTTCCTGTCGTTCAGTTTTTTACAAAACCTATGTTTTTACACTGTGTTGTCAATTGTACTGTTAATTATCTGATCGTAGTTATCGTCGTATATTTTTACGATATTCTATTTTAGTTATACATTTTTATTTTTTTTGATTTCTACGATTGTGTTCACCCGTCCATTTTATCATGTCTTGTCGGTTATGTTCCTATTGTCTTTCTCGTTGTTCATTTCATGACATTTGATTACATAAATTTATTGATTAATAACATATTTAATAATTATATGATAACATTATACCGTTCTAAGGACAGGAACGAAGAACACTTGTTATAATAACAAGGTTAACCAATTTATATTGATTAATTATCATTTAATATCTAGAGTACTGTGACTACTTATATAGAATAATGTATTCACTCGATTATTTCATTAAGCAAGCAAAAGCTCTTCAGATGGCTCCTGATGAAGCAAAAACATTTGCACTTGCAGAATATAGAAAAGCTCAAGAAATAGAAGCCGAACAGAGAAAGTTAGAAACTTTAAGACTAGAAAAACTTCAATTTGAGGCAGATCAAAAACGGATTGAGGCTGAGGAACAAGAGAAGAAGATGAAATTTGAGGCTGAGGAACAAGAGAAGAAGATGAAATTTGAGGCAGATCAAAAACGGATTGATGCTGAGGAACATGAAAAGAAGAGGAAATTTATAGCTGAGGAAGAGGAGAAAAAAATGAGATTAGCCGCTGAATTAGAAGAAAAACGATTTCAGCGAGAGGCAGAACAGAAACAAAAAGAAATGGAAGTTAAACAAAAGGAAATGGAAGAAAGAAGATTAATAGCTGAACAAAATACATTACGACTTCAGCTTGAGAGGGAAGAGAATGAAAAAAAACGACAGCATGAACTGAAATTAGCAGAGTCAGAATATGAGAGAATTAGGTTAACTCAGGAATCTAATTCTCAGAGAACTTTTGAAAGCCAAACTTCATCCAGACATGATCATTTTAAGGAAATTCACCTTAAATTACCAAAATTTAATCCCCCGTCTGATGACGTGATATTCTTCCTAGATAGGTTTGAGGCCACTTGTGGGTCTTATAACGTGGATAAAACGCTATACTGTACATATTTATCCAGATTACTTACAGGGGATGCATTAGCAGTTTATCATACCACCAGCATTGGTGAGAAAAATGACTATAATGCTCTTAGAGCGGCACTTCTGCAAAAATTCCAAATGACAGAAGACGAATATCGTTTGAGATTTCATACATTACTACCCCAATCTAGCAGAAATTTCAATGATTTTCTGTCACAAATACGACTAACACTAGAAAGATGGATCGAATTATCCAAAATTGAAAAGTCGTATGAAGGTCTCTTCGATTTACTGATGCGCGATAAGGTACTTTCGTCTGTAAATCCTACATTTCTCGCATTTTTGCAAGAACGGAAACCTTTATCTATGAAAAATTTAGAAGAACATGCAAAAAATTTTTGCACTGCTCACCCAAACATGGATCTAAGTAACGCACAGATTAAGAATGAATTGCCTGTTGCTTTTGCAGCACAACAAAACAATTTTTCACGAAATCGTTCCTTTAGTGCTGACAGGTATGCCAATAAGGGAAATAATTACAATTTTAACAATGATAACTTTTACAAAGGGAAGCAATTTCAACAATCTGCTCCATTTAATGTTTCTTGGAACCAAGCTCACAGATCACGAGATTTTGGTAACAATTATTTTAAAAATAATCAAGGACATTATAAACAAAACTGGAGATCAAAATCTCAGGGTCCGCAAAACAGACAAGGTTCTTGGAATAAAAATTTTAAAGAACAACATAACTTTAATTATACAAACTATCGGACTCATCCAAATTTTAACTCTAGCAGAAACGACAATTGTAGCAATTTTAATGACAATAATCAAAATCGATCGCGTCGCAGAGATAGATCGTCAAGTAATACGGTTAGACATTCTAATGTCTCTTTAATTGATACACAGGCTAACATTGAACAGGGTAAAGTAGCTGAAACTCATAATGCTATGTGTTGTTCTCTTGATTGTACCCAAGTCAAAGATTGTTCAGAATGCTCTACTCTTTTCCAGCCCAAGGCGATCACGACGCTGCGTTGCGGTCATACTTTGCCTAGTCTACCTGCAGTCTGCATGGCCACTCCTGCGTCAGTACACCATGGACAGGGCTCTCTTAAGTTTAACAGAGGATTTGTTAACAATATTTCATGCTCTCTTTTATTCGACTCAGGTTGTACGACAGTGGGCGTCCGGACATCGCTGATCGACCCTAGTTGTGCGACGGGCAGGGTTGTGAAATGTGTCACGTTTGGCGGAACTGTGGAAACATTCCCCACAGCCATTATAACACTTCATACTCCATTTTTTTCAGGACAGATCCAAGCATGTCTTCTTCCAAATCCAATTTGTGATTTGATTCTTGGTCGCATACATGGTATTAAAGAGTGTTCACCCCAATAAATAGCTGAATGGGAAGAGCGACATATTTAAACTGCAAATGCAGTAGTAACTAGAGCGCAAGCTACTAATATGTCGCCTGATACACCTATTGAACCTACAGTTCATACCACTTGTGATGATGATGCTCCTATCTCACGGGAGTTGTTTGCAACATTGCAAAAGAATGATGATTCATTAAAAAAAATTTTTCAGTATGTGAACAAAAAGAATACAAGCAACAAACTTGCAAAATCTAGACATGACTTTATACTTAAAAATGGGATTTTGGTTAGAGTAATACGGGAAAAGGATTCATCCTTATGTTCTCAGATTCTAGTCCCATCCTGTATGAGATCTCGTATTTTACGACATGCGCATGACTCGCAATGTGCGGGCCATATGGGTTTTTCGCGTACCAAATCCAGAGTGCTTTCTGCATTCTACTGGCCAGGCGTCCATAGGGACATCACTCTCTATTGTCGGTCCTGTTTGATATGTCAGGAAGTTAAGGTACGGGGTCCATTTCATGCGGCTCCTATTCAAGCTGCGGACATCCCGATTAGACCATTTGATAAAATGGCCATTGACATTATTGGTCCGATACTTCCATCTGCTAGAGGGCATACGCATATCCTTACGTGCATTGATATGTGCACTCGTTGGCCTGAGGCCATCCCTCTCAAGAACACCTCATCTGCCAGTGTAGCAGAGGCATTGATGTTAATCTTCTCACGCATTGGTTTTCCACGGAAAATCTTGTCGGATCATGGGGTTCAGTTCATTTCTGAATCCATGTCTCAAGTTATGAAGACATTAGGTATAGACAGATCTCTTAGTTCTATTTATCATCCGATGTCAAATGGGTTAATTGAGCGTCTCAATAGGACACTCAAGCAGTTGTTGGGTAAGATGACTCAAGACCATCCCCAAGACTGGGATCGGGTCCTACCCGCTTGTCTCTTTGCGTATCGCGAGGTGCAAAATCAAGCAACGGGGTTTTCTCCATTCCAGCTTGTTTTTGGCATGCAACCACGCGGTCCTATGTCGTTAATCCACGACTTATTGGTTGACGAGAATATTGAAGAGGAAACTCAATCCTCTTATGAGTATGTGATCTCTCTGAGAAAGAGAATCATAGATGCTTGTAGACTAGCTACTGCATCATCTGAACAAGCCAAAGAAAAAGCTCGTCTATTTGCAAACAAGTATAGACGTCTTCGCCAGCTCATACCTGGTGATGAAGCTTTTGTCTTACTACCTACGCATAACAATCGTCTTTTAATTACCTGGAGAGGTCCTTTCAGGATCATCTCAAGAATATCCGATGTCGACTACATCGTTGATGTTAATGGTAAACATAAAACCTTCCACATTAACATGTTGAAGGAGTATTACTCACGTCCTGATTATCTACAGTCAGTGTTTCAGGCAACTGACGATCCTACACCACCTATTCAACACTATTCTAGTTTATCAGTCATCCAAGAAGAGGAATCTTCTTTCGATGATGTACAACTACCAATACCAGTTGTACCACTCCATTCCACTGAGAAATGGAATGATGTTACGATCTCATCTACTCTTTCGGCTGATCAACGTCAGCAAGTCTCTAATATTCTACACTCGTATGAGGATGTCCTCACTGACATCCCAGGTCATACGTCAGTCATCCAACATGACATTATTCTGACTGACGATACGCCTATTCGAGTTCGCCCATATCCTATTCCTTTACACTTTCGTGATAAGGTTGATAAGGAATTGGATGAGATGCTCCAATTAAATATAATTGAACCATCTTCATCACCATATTCTTCTTCCATGGTAATCATTAGGAAGAAAGACAACAATATACGTCTTTGCGTAGATTACAGGAAATTAAACAAAGTTACAAAATTCGATGCGGAACCATTACCTCTTTTAGATGACTTATTGGAGAGATTATCTCATGCTACATTCTTTTCGAAATTTGACCTCTCAAAGGGATATTGGCAAGTGCCACTCACTCCTAAATCAAAGCCATTCACCGCTTTCTCGACACCACGGGGTCTTTTTCAATGGAATTTTATGCCATTCGGGTTAATGAATGCGCCAGCTACCTTTGTACGCATGATGCGCCGCATATTGTCTCATCGTCCCGATGTCATTACTTATATAGATGACATCTGTCTTTTCAGTGACTCTTGGGATGAACACATTCAGGGTTTAAAATCTTTACTTTCTACCTTACGGGATTATAACTTAACAGCGAAACCTTCAAAGGCTTTTGTCGGTTTTCATGACATCTCATTTCTTGGTCACCGTATAGGTCGCGGGTTAATGTATACAGAAGACAGTAACGTCTCTAAAATTTTAAACATCTCAGCACCTAAGACAAAAAAACAAGTGAGGTCGCTCTTAGGACTAATACAGTTCTATTCTAAATTCATCCCTCATTTGTCTACTATAACTGCACCTCTTTCTTCGTTACTGAAGAAAGGCACATCTAATGTAATAAAGTGGTCGCAGGATCACCAAACGGCTTTAGACTATATAAAAAATTTTTTTTCAAATAAGCCTTTTTTAAGGTTGCCTAACAAAGATCTCACCTTTGTTCTTCGCAGTGATGCTTCTTCCTACGCTATTGCGGCAGTTTTGATGCAGGAATACGGAGGCACCTTATTTCCGGTTATGTACGTATCCAGAAAGCTCACAACGAGCGAGATGAAATATTCCGTTCTTGATAAAGAGCTCCTCGCTCTTGTCTGGTCAATCACAAAACTGGAACGTTACCTTCTCGGCTCACACTTTGTGGTGGAGTCTGACCAGAAAGCTCTTACCGCACTGAATACAGGGAACGTTAAGTCATCAAAGTCAGCGCGTTACGCTATAGCTCTTCAACCGTTTCATTTTGAGATACGAGCTATTCCTGGAGTGCAGAATGTGTTTGCAGACTGTCTTTCAAGATGCCCAAGTGAACGTGTCGAAACTAAACCACTTCAAGATGGTGAAACATCCTCACCGAAACATGAATAACTATGTACAGTGTCATTGATTGTACATCTGTAAAGACTATGTATAGATCTGCATTATTCGTACAAGTATAACTTCCAGGATATACTTACTTCTTAATTATAACATGACTTTTTGTGTAGTAACGTTTTGTTAGAACGGTAACATTGGTACTACAGTAACTTTTTATTAATATGGCAACATTGTTAAGAGCGACAAATATACATATTGTTATTTCTATGGAACATATTACACTACATGGCGTGTGCGAGAATATATTTTATCTTGTATAGAACATTCAGTACATCGTCGCGTCTATTACTAACTAGTTACAACTGAACATTGACAATGAGTGATACTGGAATTATTTAGAATATATTGTTAACTAGTTATTTTGTTAGTAATTAAGGAATATATAAGTTAGATTAATTCAACTTAATCTATTTGATTGATTATAAAATCACACATCTACTAACTTTATTAGTTTC